>OX438762.1:0-354000 GCA_949316455.1 Acleris holmiana | reverse complement strand
TCTGTCAACAGTTCGTTTTTCTTGGGGGTCGCAGTTCTAACCTAACCTAACCCACTTCTGTCAACAGTTCGTTTTCTTGGGGGTCGCAGTTCTAACCTAACCTAACCCACTTCTGTCAACAGTTCATTTTCTTGGGGGTCGCAGTTCTAACCGAACCTAACCCACTTCTGTCAACAGTTCGTTTTCTTGGGGGGTCGCAGTTCTAACCTAACTAACCCACTTCTGTCAACAGTTCGTTTTCTTGGGGGTCGCAGTTCTAACCTAACCTAACCCACTTCTGTCAACAGTTCATTTTCTTGGGGGTCGCAGTTCTAACCGAACCTAACCCACTTCTGTCAACAGTTCGTTTTTCTTGGGGGTCGCAGTTCTAACCTAACCTAACCCACTTCTGTCAACAGTTCGTTTTCTTGGGGGCCGCAGTTCTAACCTAACCTAACCCACTTCTGTCAACAGTTCGTTTTCTTGGGGGTCGCAGTTCTAACCTAACCTACTTTGAAAGCCTCATAGGACATATAAAAATGTATTGAAGTAATACGTCGAAGAAATGAATTGCAATGTTTTGCAGCTGTACCAATTAAGATAATTTGCAACAAATCAGCGATTAAGTAGTATTCGTTGATTAGTATTTCCACGTAGTAAGATAAATTTAAATAAATAGTAGTTGAAATAAAATTACGCCAAACAATATTACTAGTACTAAAGTTTCGATGAATCGTTGTCGATGAAATAATATTCAATGAAAAGGTTGTCGACAAAACCAGGGTTCACCAATTCATTCATAGCATCTATTATAATAAATATTGTCTACGTTCACATCGGTTTCATAGTCTTCAATTATTCGTCTCACGGTACTGTTTACCACCATTCCCAGTCTGTTAGTGACATGTGCATAAGCTTCCTGCAGTAATTTTAACATTTTTGATGTGGTGAATGGAGGTTCTGTATTGTGTCTTGCTGCAAATCCCTTGACTTGTGCCCATATCAACTCAATTGCGTTGTATTCACAATGATAGGGTGGTAAAGGTATGACTTGGTGCCCATATTCGGCCGCGAGCTCATCGATAACGTACCGCTTTTTATGTGGTTTATTTACTTTTCGTAAATGTACCAACTCCGTCTTGAACATCTTCATGTTTGCATCTACGCCAGATCGTTGTAGCCATGAAGCGATTTCAGCTTACTCTCAGACTTTGCCGGTGGCTTATCGATTTGCATCGAGTGATATGGGGCGTTGTCCGTAATTATAACGGATGGTTCAGGAAGGCAACATAACATGGAAGAAAACCAGTAAGTGAAATTTTATCCCTTCATTTTTTCGTGATAGTCTCCTGTTTTTTTATGCGAAACCCAGCAAGGCATCTTTGAAGAACCCGTTCGCAGTGCCGGCGTGACAAATTATAAGCCTGGCTCTTTTTCCAGATGGATCTTTAGACGTAGACGCAGCGTAATTATCGGTCCAAGAACGGCTAACTGTATGATTGGCATTAAGCCATGTCTCATCCAATAAAACCACATTCTGCCAATATTTTATTTGTTTTGCTTGGACTAAAAAAGTATACCTTGCCATCACAATATCGTACCTTTCCATTAATATTTTGCGTTTATTAGCCTTCGTGTATCGAAATCCAATTTCATTTAAAACTGTTCCTAAAAAACTTTTTTTGCCGAAAAACAAGCCGGCTTCTTTCAGGGATTCTACTAACTTCCTCCTCGTTGGATATTCTTTGCGTAAATAATAACCGTAGACATTATCTTCGAATAGCATCGGAATCAAAACTATCAATGCTCACAATTTATTTTGATCGTTTTTTTTTCCTATTTGGAGTCTGAAGAACATTATCTTGCCATTGTCATTGCCAGTGTCACCATATTTTTCTTTACTTATCCTGTAGCCCTAGCCAAGATGCAAACGCTTCTAACGTTTTTCTTTTCTATCGCTCAAAAGGTATGGGATGACATTCTCGTGCGTTTCGATAAACCGCGTGGTCGACTGTCATCCCATACATTTTGAACGATAGAAAAAAAAACGTTAGGAGCGTTTGCATCTTGGCTAGGGCCCCTGATGACAGTTCGCTTTCTAATATCGAATGCATCAGCTACACGATCAAGCACTTGTGTCAATGGTAACAATGGCCCGCTATTTTGAGCCTCACGTTCAAAATAATTACGTAGCCGAAGAACGAACTCACGCGTTTGACTGTTTAAAACAGTATTTTTCGTATGTTTGGGTATAGTGACAAGATCCTCATCAGTAGACCTCGTTATCTCAAGGCAGGCATTACATCAAAATAGGGAAACATATGGGTAAATAGCACAGTTTGATATTAATTGTAAGTAAAATCATTGTTTTTTCAAAAATTACAATCACATATTACAAGAACATAAATACGATCATACAATCACATTTACTATTTAAGTTTTTAACTTTCATTTCAACCCTTTCACTTAAACATTCACACATAAAGTTATAGTTCTATCTAATAATATTTCGAGATCATTTCGATATTTATAGGTATAGACCTCCTTGGTCAAGGGTGACCCCGCTAACTAAGACTTATTTATTTGCTATGGAAATTCATAATGACAAAGTACATCAATACTCACAGTATGTGAATTTACGGTTCGCGTGATTTTGATTTGTTATAATGGAAAAATTAAAGACAACCTTGTCTATTTTGATTATTTGATAAAAATTTAGAGTAAGCTGTTTTGTTAATAGTGAAATTTACGAATGATTCCAAAAAAATATGACATAACCATCTTAATTAAAAAAGACACAATGAGTTTGAAAGCGGCAAATCATATCCAGAGCAGTTTCATTTCATCATCATCATCATCATATCAGCCGAAAGACGTCCACTGCTGGACATAGGCCTCCCCCAAGGCTCTCCACTTAGACCGGTCCTGTGCCTTCCGCATCCATCGCGATCCCGCCATCCTTACGAGGTCGTCGCTCCATCTTGTTGGAGGCCTACCAACAGCTCGTCTCCCGGTCCGTGGACGCCACTCGAGAACTTTCTGGCCCCATCGGCCATCAGTTCTGCGAGCAATGTGACCCGCCCACTGCCACTTAAGTTTCGCTATTCTTCGGGCTATGTCGGTAACCTTAGTTCTACTGCGGATATCATCATTTCTGATTCTATCCCGCAGAGAAACCCCGAGCATAGCTCTCTCCATAGCCCTCTGAGTGACTCTGAGCTTTCTTATGGCAGTTTCATTTGGACCTAACAAAATGTATGATATCGTCGTCTGTTTGTTATCAGATTCCCAATTGTACCAACGTGAAAAGGGTAGGTTCATTTTATTGTTTTTCAAATGTGCCATTTCTCTCATACTGCTAATAAACTTAAAATAAGTATAAAATATTTCCAATTGGCCACATACTCCCCTATTTTGACACTTGTGACATTTCACTGCTCTGAGATAACGAGGTGTACCCATCAGAAGCGTAAACGGAGGTAAGACGAGGGCGAAGTGGAGACAGGGCACGAAGAGGATCTGAAGAGCTGCAGCGGTAATGAGATCTGGTTCCTGTGTAAGTGGAGGGGGAGGACGGCAGGTATGTGGAAACGCAGATAGCGGGATCACTGTTAGTTTGTGAGTAATAAGCAGACAGGCCAACTCGCCTTAACAGTTATGCCAACTTGACTCAAAGGGTTAGGCTAACTCGTAGTAATATCAGTTAGTTTACTTTCAATGTTTACTTCTTGAAGCTGTAGTAGGAATAACCGTGTATTTTAGATGTATGGGCTTTTATAGTCTCCAGGGCGACGATGCGAAATTTTCATAATCATTTGAATATGGAAACGTTTTATTGTGTGCCAATAGAGTTTGTGGATCAAACTCTCGAAATAAACTTTATGGCAAAAAAAAGATGACATGGTCAGAAATTTGAAATATTGAGTCAAAATGTACAATATGTGAAATTATTGATAAATGAGTGAATAAATAATCATAAAACCACTGTAATTCAGAACTAGAACGCGAGTTTGCCAGCGGCGGTAACGTGAAAGTGTAGTGACTTGATTGTCATACGTTATTGAACCAGTCAGCGGTCCTTTGTTATCAATGTTATCATCACGCGAATTGTTTTATTGAGATGTTTTTTGTTAGTTATAATTAAAACTATGAACCCTAGAGTGCGAGCAAATAAAAACAACCTCAATATGAAGCTAGTTACGAAATGCGTTTCGGTAAATTATAGCCCCAGCAGTATATCACTATTCCGGTACCTACAGCAATGAAGTTTGACATCTGTTTCTTTGTACTTGCTGTCAATATTTAGGGATCTTCATGAGCAAACAAACGTCAAAGGTGCCATCACTCGATGTTTCTACTTTAGCCAAATCAAGCCAAAATAAAGTAGGTAGTCTCACTTTGGCGTCAAATCAGTGTCAAAATTCTTTTTTGCAAACACTCTTTGATGTAAAGATCGGTAGTCATCGTGGAAATAGTTATGAACGCGAACGAACGTACGTAGGTGACGTAGGTCTTGAATAATGCACTGTTCATTTTTGGTTAAAACCGTGTCGTATAACTTTCGAAGACGGTGTTTAAGATTTGGCTTCCGTTGCTTTCGATAAGTTACCAAGTCGCGTCGATACGCTTCTTGGTCCTCTGAACCATTCCAACAGAAGTTCTGAACTTTTTAGGTCTTCCCAGTAGGTACTTTTTAATGGCATTTTAAACCGCAGAACGACTCACCTTCTCGATTTTTGCGAACTTTCTTATGGACATACTCTTTTCTCGTGAGTATTTGTCCATGATTCGTTTTTGTTGCTCGGGTGTTAGTTAGGCCTCTCATTTTTTAAAATCAAAAGTAATCCGAAAAAAACCTTATTAATTGAGTTTAATACCGTAGCATCTATGATATAATTTGACATTTATATTTAAAAAAAAAAAACAAACAAGAATGGCAGCCAGCTACAGTTGTCATTATACTTTTCGATACAGTCTTTAGGAGTAAAATCCGCAGCATTGCAGCATCGTGTTCACATGGGCAAGGGTGTACGACCAGCGACTGCAGGCGGCGGCCTTTTAGTCTGGACAAAAACTTGAAAAAGCTTCCGTTATGTGTCTGGAAGCAAAACATATATTTTTTTCTTCCTAATAATCCGACCTCGCTGAATCAATAAATGCCGGTTGCCAACCGTTCCCCTCCCCCCTTCACCCCTTTTACTCTTCCAAAGTGTTCCTTGCCGAGTTTTTTTTTTATTTTACAGAAACCTGTTTAAGATAGAAAGTTCTCTTTTTCAAATTCTGGTATAGTCTATTTTGACATTATGCATCGCTATGAACTGTCTAAGACTTTTACAGTCACACAAATGTGTGTGTGAACGGCGCTGAACGCGTTGAGATTGATAAAAATGTGCCATATGTGTCCCAGGCTTCTAAATTGGTAACGTTGCAAGTTTTTTAGCTATAAAATTAACCTACCTACGTAATATCAAGTTTGTGTCGAGATTTAAGCTCTTGCGGTAAAATCTTAAGTACAACTCCCCGTCGAGAAAAAAATGGTGCGTACAAACAGTACTAATTAGTAGGGATACTCACACTCGCTGCACTGTAGGATGATGCCTGTGACAGCCAGCCGTATTTCGTAATTTCAATCACTACTGACAAGCGATGTGTTGTGAAAATAGGCGATTATTTATTTAAATTCATGAACGGCGTCGCTTGTTAGGTTTGTACCAATGTCGTATTTATGTGACGTGAAAAAAAACAAGCGTAATACGCGTTTAAATGAGCTGTCACAGGCCTATACAGCGCAGCCAGTGTAGTTGTTAAAAATTTTAATGAAGAACCAGTTTTTCGTTTCTTTTGTGCTTACCATGGAGTAACTTTCGCGAGTTTATTTTTGAAAAATTCCGTATTGTTTAGAATATCTACTTGCACATAATATTGAAATTCCTTTACTAATTAAGTAGCTCCTACAGTCACATTATAAGTTGTAGCCGACCAAGTTCAGGTCATCGCACATTACAGCGCCCCGGCACCAGAGCAGCACCGCCCGGACCATGGCCTCGTTTCCTCCTCTTTCGACCTTTAAGTGGTATTGACTATGACGTCTTTGGTTGGCTATGACGTCGTGTCCTCTTTTTAAACCTGGCTTGTCAAAATTTACGGGTTCACTCCAAATTATGTATACAAGTTTTACACATTCATCATGTTCCACCTTCTGTCAAGAAAAAAAAAATTGTAGAAATTAATGCATAAAGCTATAGAATGTGTCTACCTTACTGGCTAACTAACTAGTAAGTTACTATGTATACTAATGTATAAAGTCGTTTTTATTTACGTATAGTCTTAATGCATGCTTATGCGATTTTGATGACAACACTAATAATTTACCAACAAGTCGTTTTAGAGTTGTTGGTATTTCTGTAGCTCTGCCTACCCCACTCTGGGAATAAAGGCGTGATATTATGTATGTATGTATGTACTAATAATTTCTACCATTAAACTGCTCTCAAGATGAAGACGGAAGGGGCCATAGGAACTCCTCAGTACAAGTTAGAGTGCGCGGCGTAGGTGCAGTTGATTCTGTTTACTTATGCAGCGTCATCCTAATTATCCTACCAATTCTACTCTTACTATTTTTTTTTAATAATCTATCCGCCCTTACTAATATTATAAATGCTAAAGTAACTCTGCTTGTCTGTTACGCTTTCACGCCTAAACCGTTAAATCGATTTCGATGAGATTTGGTATGGAGGTAGATAAATTAAATCCCGACCAAGGACATAGGGTTTTTACCCGCGATTAACGACTTCGACGCGGACGGAGTCGCAGGCAACTGCTGGTATAATTATCATTGTAAAAGCACGTTTTTGTTCGAATCACGCGTGAACAGTAAAACATCGTCGAATTATTGGAATACCGTTAAATATTCCAACCTCGACATGAACATCAGCTGTATTTACTTTGGTTAATTAATGAATTACACGTAACAGAAAATGATTAAAATAAACAAATGATTCAATAACGCGTGGGTGATATTTTTTCATCACAGATTTCTTTAATTTGTCTTAAAGTGAAACTTTCTTCATACAGGGTTATACGGAACCATTCATGTGCGAGTGACACTCGCACTTGTCTGTTTTACAAGCTTTTATTTAACTTGCTTAGGGCCTGTTGTTTGATCAGTAGTTAAATTAACTAATTATTTAAAAACGTAACTAATGGTTAAAACTAAACGAAATATGTAAACTGGCGGCGGCTGTAGCTGTGTGTAATCTGCCGGGTTAGAATAGTGCCACTCCATGTCTTCCAGTGGATGTCGTAAGAGGCGACTACGTCTCAAGAGGGAATAAAGGCTTGTAGTACTGTTAGGCGATGGGTTTGCTACCTGTCACTAATACACTGGTAAATACTTGTGCAAAATTTTGTTACAGAATCATCAAATTAAGTCTTTTTGGAGTTGTTGGTATTTCTGTAGCTCTGCCTACCCCACTCTGGGAATGAAGGCGTGATGTTATGTGTATGTGTGTGTCATTATAAGACCTGTTTCACAATCGACAAGTAGATTTATCTTTCAACTAACGACAGCCCTCATTTTGTCTATTTTCAAGTGTAAGAAAGGGAAAGGGCTAAGTACATTTATTTGTCAGATATTCATTACTTGTCGATTAAAAAACACGTGGTACCTAAGTCAATCTGAGATTAGGATCTAAATATCACAGTATTATGAAATTCAGTTATTTGGAACCTACTCATTGACTTGACATTTTGAGACGGACATTTTGCCGTTGAGATGATCTGGATTCAAATAATTCTATGATTCATTGAATGAGTAAATATGGTTTAAAGATTACGAAATTCAGTCGTCGTGACACCAACTCAAATGTCATATTGGTCGGTTTCATTAGTTTCATTACGTGTTAGTATCGTGTCAGGGTCATTATTTATAATTAGCAGTGAATTAGTATCTCAAATGTTTTAATAAAAGACTGCACAGATTGTCTTCCACGCATGATATAAAGGCTTCGACACACTGAATGCGTGTCAGGAGTAACGCAGATTAAACGCGAACCCGCGCGTGGTTGTTTATACATAGAACGCATTGTTCTCGGCACACTAAAAAAAAGACGCTGGCCTACATTTTAATTTAACTGATCACTGTTTGAAATCTCCGAAAGTTCCCTGTGAAAATAAAGAACCTTTACTTTCACTTGCTCGTTTTCACTGAAACCATGAAACCATGAAGTAAGAGGGTTGGTACGATTTGTTTACTTGAAAGAATAAAAACAATAAACTAGTATTTCTCAGCAAATGACAAATTTGTATCAATAATAATTTAGCTATCAACCTGTACACTCGTACGTTTGCTTGACAATTTATGAGGGAACTAATGAGGTAGGTTTGGGGCGGGCTACTACTATTTAACTTGACAGTACAGGCGTCCAAATCGTAAGCAATACGATTGAAATAGAGGGAAAAACCAACTAAAATAGAACCCTTGCTAGTTTTTTGTTCTTAAATTTGCTGACAATATCAGTCAAGTTTCGTTTCTTGCTGGAATCATCTTAAGCTATGATATTCCATGACTACACAAACATAACAACGTAACATTTAAAGATAGGCATAAAATAATAATAAACCACGACGCCTTTTATGCGTCCGCTCAAAGTTACTAGTCCCTTTAACGCACGTAACTTCAGAGCCCTTAGTGTAAGTGGCTAATTCATAAAAACGTCTCAAATACGTTTGCGTTGCTCGTATAAATATCATGGACGAAACGTGTTCGAGACGGTTTGTCGCGTGAACAGCATCTTAGTACACTTAAGGCTCTGGTGTCAATCGAGATGAACTTTACAACGAGCGAGATGTTACAAAAACAAAATGTGTAGTTGATATTTTATCTTGAATGAGAATCACATCAAGTGGCTCGTAAATCGGTGAGCTGGATGGAGTATGAGTGTGTTATGTATTACGTAGTAAGCAAATGAAAAACCGTCCGAGTGCGAGTAGGACTCGCGCACGAAGGGTTCCGTACCATGATCACAACATAACACACTTTATTACCTTTTTTAGTTTCACTGTCTGTGGTTACAGACAAATCTTGCAAAAACGGCAAAAACTCACGTTTGTTGTAAAAAAATATTTTATTTTGTTTTTGTATTTACATCTGTAAAAATTTCAACCGTCTGGCTATCACGGATCATGAGATACAGCCTTGTGACAAAGAGACTGACAGACAGACAGACAGATGGACAGTGAGGTCTTAGCAATTGGGTCTTGTTTTTACCTTTCGGGTACGGAACCATAGAAAAAGCCATTTTGCCCGATCGAGCGTAATGAGCTAATGAGATGAAAAGCCCGTGGGTAGACTTTGCCTGCAGTTACATTACAAAACATATTTAAGTATACAGAGTAAATTACTTTCATGGTACTTTACTTGTCATGCAACTGTGTCGTGCATTTGTAAAATTTTTACTGCCCTTTTTTACACTGTTTGGGTTACTTGGTCTTAATTAGTTTTTTAAAAACACAGTTAAGTATTTTGTTTCTTAAGTTCGTGGTTTATTAGCCGAATAAATGATCCTATTGCTGTTTATTTATTTCGTCAAGAGCTGGAGTAATGAGTAGGTAATCGGTTTAGCGCTTGGGAAAATGGCCACATATTTTATGTCATGGAGAAGCTTTTTGAAAAGCTAGTGAAGTCCTGCGCATTTACGTGTAAATTTATCCTAACGCAAGACCCCTGGCAAACCCCCGCATCATAACCAGAGCGTATCAAAACTGCGGTCTGAGGAATAAGTTAATGTTACTTTGTCTCAATTTTATTGTGATGCAAAATTTATTTCTTTAAACCGAATGTCGTTTAATTTAATCGAGTTTTAAAAAATGAGTTTATTAAGGCTGTACGAGTATGTATAAGATTCTAAAATGGTCTAGTAAAGAATCAAAAGTGGCAAATCATTTTTCAAAATGACTTACCTACCTGGGAATGTAATTTCTTTTCTCATCCCGCCATTGAGATATTCTCCGAACATAAGAGATAGATAAGAGTTATTTGTGCAAGAGAGCAAAGTTGGTTTTTAACACAGTTGCTCAAAAAGTGGTACTTTTTGTAGCTGTATATCGTGCGGAAAGTGGGATATTACGCACTAGTGCGTTAAAGTTTTCTATTTTTTTTAAATATAATTTTGTTTCAACTTCCAAGCCGTGCATCTAACCAAAGAGTTTGCATGATCAACCACTTTTTGATTTCGTCATTTAGCTTTGAGACTATACATAGGTAATATAATTTAAAATATTAAAATGAAATACATACATACATAAAATGTATGTAGGTAATATTAAAAAAAAAACAGCTCTCATCAAGATGGCTGAATCTGAATTAGTATTACGAATGATTAGATAGTGGCGTATTAAGGTGAATTCACATTACACCATGCAGAAACCGGGCACAGCCCAGTACGGCGTAATGTGAATCCACCTTTATGCATTACCGCTGGTTAATAGAGAATTATACTTTTTATTTTTTAAATATAGGTAATTAATTAAATTACTGTGACTTTTTTTTGGCTGAATGGTCACAACCGTTGCCATTTCATAAAGTCTGTGTCAATTAAAAGTAAAATTGTCTCTTGTAATAGTTTTATTTACTGATTTATTTTGTTTCATTGATATTTTTTCGCAAATGTATTAAAAAACGTCGTTTGATACACGTGCGGAACTGTCATTTTAACTCGTCCCGAGTCTTGTCCCTCGCTTGCAGCTCGGGCCAAGATACTTCGGGACTCGTGTAAAATGACATACTTTCCGCACTTGTATCAAAATGTACTATTTTGCTGCAAAACAAAGATTCTGTTGCACATACTACTTTTCACCGCAGCAGCGGGAAAATATTACCTTAAGGTAAAAAAGACCACATGGTGAACATTAAACGCCATCACCCCGCCGCCCGCATGGTGCCACACCACGACCACCTTTACACATTGTGAAAATTAATTAAAATGTTACTTTTCACTTCTTATGCTTTTAAAGTCCTTCTCTATGCTGGGTATAGACTGCATAAAATAACATTTTATTTGACAACCAAGCCCTACTACAGCCAGACAGACAGACGAGGTGACTGCTCTAAGTAAACTTGTTATTAAAAGCAAGCATTATTTACAGAAACATTAGAAAATCAACGTATGACTTGGCAGCACTCCGTTGAACCTAAGTTAAAAATCTCATGCACAACATTTAACAAAAAAAAGAAAGAAACAGTGGCGGGAAACAGGTTTTTGTCTCGTTTGGGCCTATTAATTAGTTGTTTTCTTTGCAAAATTTGTTGTGTTACGGAATTTAATTAAAATGTCGTCAAGTGAAGAGGAAATAATGCTCACACCTAATGGACTAATGGAAAAAATGCAACAATCTTTGCTGCCTTAATTCCAAGAAAAAGTTCGCCTGCTGGCTCGGATGGATAGGTACCATAAGTCTTGGATAAAATGGTTGGTTTTATGCCCTTCTTGTACAATCTCCTATAATTGTCTCACGCTCGCTCACGCTCGTAGCAAAATCGACTTTTGCTCTCTGTCTTTAAACAGCAAAACCACCCTTTTTGAGGTGCTGTGATGAAAAAAAAAATCAAACACGCGTCGCGCCACCACTTCGAGATACGAGTACCAAAAAGAAACGGTAACGTTAGCAGTTTGGATGCGCTCCTCCCACGATTACAGACTGGTAGGTTTTAGTAGACTGAAAATAAAATTACATACATACATACATAACATCACGCCTTCATTCACAGAGTGGGGTAGGCAGAGCTACAGAAATACCAACTCTAAAAAGACATGTTAATAATTTTGTAACCACATTTTGCAAAAGTAGGCTGAGATGTTTACTAGTGTATTAGTGACAGGTTGCAAGCCCATTGCCTAACAATACTAGAAGCCCTTATTCCCTTAGTCGCCTCTTACGACATCCACGGGAAGACATGGAGTGGCACTATTCTAACCCGGTGAACACACCGAAAAATAAAATTAACCTGGTAGAATAGAGGCCAACTTGTTTGCTTGAATCACAGCAGTAGAAATGACCTCAGATAATCGGCAGCATTGGAGCTACTTGTGTACTTACCCAAAAGTAGAAGAAGAGTGCCAACCTCTCGTACAGTCAAGGACTTTAATGCCGTTATGCCACTATAATTATTTTACCTTGTTCTTTCATGTGGTTTGACGCTGTCATTATGACAGGGTTCCATATTGGCATAACAATTAACGTCCTTGACTGTACCTACTTAATAACAGTCTCACAAATACAGTCACCTAATAAAATAAAGCAGCATACTTGAGCCTTGTCATGCTTGTCGTAGGCATTTGACGTTGAGCTAGAAACTTATTATGAAAAGGCTCCAAAGTGCTCAAGATTTTCGCTGTGGTAGCTGGCCTTATAAGTAGCTGCACACTTTAGTACCTTGTCGGTTTAAGACCTTCATAATATCAGTGCAGTAGTTTAAACATGACGTTAAAGTGACAAAGCACCAAGAGTGTAAAGCTACTTAAATGGCTAACCGTAGGTACTGTAATTTGAAGTAGAAAATAAATAAATCAGTACACAGTTAGCTACGGACCCGAAAAAGGGTCAAACTCAACAGCAAAGACAAGTTTCGGGAAAACAAATTGTTTGCCGCCATGTAATTAATGATTATTCTAAAATTTTATTAGACCGCCGCTTGCCACAAGATGCTACATGGTAAGAGCAGAGGAAAGACTGGTATGTTCGATATGTGCATTATTTACACCACACTAGATAGGCGACCTATTAAAAATGCATCCACATGCAGCACCGTACACACATTGGAGGGGCGTAGCTGTTATACCTATCTTAAAACGGTTTTTATGTCTAACCGTCGACCGAGCGAGCGATAATTAAGGCCATAGATTGGTACCTACTTATTCTTTTTTAAGTTAAAAATCAATTCAAAATCAGTATTGATCGGTTCCATGAGTACCTAGAGGCTGTTATCTTAAACTGTGGTAAGTTTTATTGGCCAGGTGAATAATGTAACGTAACTGATTAATGAAACGCTTCGTACCTAAGTTTTTGCAATAATATCCTTTTAATGTTTAAGAATTGACAACACGGCGCGGCTCGGCTTTGTTAAATCATTTTTAACTAGGTAAGCAGGTACTTAGCGGATGCGCCCGGACGCCCTCTCACTCGCACCCTTTGAAATTTGGCGATAGATTGTAAACTTGTTTGTTTTTCATTTTTACTTTAAGTAAGTACTTAGTTAGTTACAATCGAGCGCGTCGACCCGCCGGTGGTGCAAAATCGAATGTTTGCATAATTCGGGAATACACTGACATGGTGCGAATTCAAATGAGTGTGGTGATAGTTAACTAAGAGCTTTAAACTACGTATCGGAAAAGATTCCCGAACCGGCGACTACCTGCCTTCACGAGCGACAATTTTAGGTGCTTACCTACCTACCAATGTGCAGCGTACATAATCAACATTGGTGAATTTAAACGTTCAAGTTTATGCAAATCGAGAGTGTGCAATAAACAATGTTAGTGAGCTTAAGACAACTGATAATATCAGCATTCGATTACTGTGCACTGTGCGAAGTGATGAGTATGTTTGTTTTGTCGCAAATGTGAGACAATTTGTACGGGCGTGCTTTGCTGTGCCATTAAAACAGAGGAGGAACTTCGAACACTCAAGGTACCTAATTTAAAACATAAGAAGCTTCATCGGTGTGATTAGGTTGATTTTACAATCGTTTACATAACTTTAAGAGTTTTTTTTTTAAATAAGTAGTTTAGAATCGTTTGTGCTATTCTATTACACTGTAATCGGTGTTTTTGACGGTCCTAAGCCCGATAAGTAGGTATGTACCTAACTGCCACTATCTTTATCTAAGTGGAAACAACGCTTGTTTATTTGAATTTACAAATTATGCGTTAAGGACTTTAATTGTTAGACACTATGGAACCCTGTCATAAAGACGGCGTTAATAGTTAATTTTAGCTTTCTTTAATCTGGTTAACGCCGTCATTATGACTGGGTTCCATAGTGGCATACCAATTAAAGTCCTTGACTGTACCTCGCCATAATCCACCGGTAACCGAATAAATGAAGTAAGCAGGTGAATAGGTGTGACAAAAATACCTACCTGCCTGGAATGTTATTATTTAAAACCAATCACTTTTCAATTCGTTATCGAACTAATAACAGGTAAACTAAACTTACCTACTGCCGAACCTTGTGCTTCGGCCGCACGCACTGTTGCGAAAAATGTTATAAATGCTTCGACTGGACTAGGTAGGTTGGTAGGTATTTACTTTCGGGCGGCGCGGCGGTTAATAGCTCTGCAATTAATTACCTACTTAATTAAATTCCTACTAATATTCAAACCGCCGATAGATTTAAACTTTGAATCTGAACTTGGTACCTACCTAGTCTTATTTTTCGCGAGGCTGTGCGTGTGCGTAGGCACCTACCTGTAGGTGTGCGCAATGCGTTTTTGTTTTCTTACTGATTTCCTTCGCTGAGTGTTTGTTTATGAGTCTGTTCTTTCGTGTGTTATTGTGCGTGTGCTAGTGTTTCTGTCTTGTGATTTGTGCCAACTCGTTGGATAAACTTTGATGAACTTTATGAGTAACCTACAATAAAAACGTGTTTTTATGAATTAATTTAATTATTCAACTGTTTATTCTACGCATGAACAATACTTAAATAACACTGGCCAGCAGCTTAAATAAGTAAATTACCTACCTAACTACCCACTTGTTTACCATTACAGTCAAAAATAATGCACCTACCTACCTACCTTACTACTACCAAATAAAAAGTTAAAGAAGTTGACGGACGGTAATCCATCATTAAATTAAATTAGGTAGGTAGGTACGGTATTTAACGTTATTAGATTTGAGAGAGATTGTTTGCTAATAACGCTAAACTTTAGACAAAAGGAGTTTGGATGATGGTTAGTTGCTGCCACGTAAGTTTGTAAACATCAATTTCTTTTATTTATTTTAGTTAGGTACCTAGGTACCTAGAACTTTGCTTATAAGGTCATCATAACATACACCTAGGTAACTGTAAAGTTTAACACTAAATACAGTAGGTAGGTGCCTTCATAACCCATAACCACGAGCATGTTAAACACTCAATGCCGATACCTCTTATCATCAGGTACTTAAAAAAAATAAGAAGTAGATAGGTAGGCAAGTTAATTAATTTTAAAAAACCTTGTTACCATTGATGTCGTTTAATAAGTAGACACTGAAGGCAGTAGGTAATTGTTGATTATTTTAAACAGGGAGAGATTATTTCTACGTTATGTAGGGAATCACGCGCGCGGACACGTGACCGCGGGTGAATGAACCGACCGACGCCGGCGGCGATCGACGAGTGAGGCGGCCGGCGCGGCCGCGCCCGCTCCCATTGATAAACGTACTATAACTACCTATCGCGTTGCTTTTGCGTACTAGAAGTGACGGTTTCATTGCGCGCTGAGTTTTGTTTGAAAAAGTCAAAATTTAACCTTACGTTTCCGCAAAAAAATTCCAACGGATTTCAGTTCAGTATAATGGTCTGAAACCACAGTTTCAGTTTTCGTTGGACCGTCCCTTACACCCTGTATATATTTTTGTACTCTACGAAAATCAAAAGGTTTGATAAGTACCACAACTTTGTTTAATTTTCCAATTATTATTTTTAAACGTAATGATTATATACTCTTTGAACATTAGTGTTCTTACGGCCAAAACGAACTGTCAAGACCAAACCATATTTACATAGAGCCACATACAGTACGATTACCACTGACAGTTTGCCTTCATTTAATTTTCAACTTCAAATCATACAAAAAAGCAATATTTAGAATACTGTTACCCCCGTGTACCGATTTAGAAAAAACTATTTTAGTTGTATGACATAAAAGCTGAAAATTAAATGAGGGCAGTCCATCTGTCAGTGGTAAACTCAAAATAATTCAACTGTACAATATTCGTTCAGAAACCGTTCTCAAGTAAAAGTTATTCTTTATAATATGTAACACTTATCACTTGTCTGTTTCAATGGAGTTGTTCACATGAAGCACAACACGTTTAAACTGTCGTTCACTTGTTTTATTCGTCGAGGACACTCTCAAGACAATGGGAAGAGCTAAACTCAAAAATCAATTCAATACCAATATGGTTTACCACTAAAACAAAATATGTTTGCGTTAGTATATTTCCACTTTATAAAGACCCCACTAAGAATATTATTCATACTTACACGAATACAAGATGCCCTGTTAAATATTTAACCAAAGACAAAGATAATATCTTACCAAATATTAACACCTGAAGTATTACAAGTGCAATAATAGTTTTGCTACCAAAAATCGTTAAATTGGATCCAACGTTGTTCACAACTATTGTTTATATAAAACGAGTATAATCATATAATCAAATATATTTCGGGATACTTTAATGTTTTTGCAAATCGGGTAGAAAAAATATTGAATGCATGTTCCCTAATTGTTAAATATAACTTGATATTGAAAATGTTACTTATATCTACAAATATTTATTTGATTATCAATGCAAACAGGTGGGCTAAATCGGAAATGTTCGATTGACAATGACTATAAAATTCAACATTGACCATTCTTGAAACAGATTTTCGAGTTTAGAACGACAGTCGTCAACGATAAATAAAACGTCACGACAAATTGTACAGATTATCCAGTGGAAACAGATGGACACGACAATCGGTGAACAATAAACGTCACAGGTGACACAGTCGAGTTATGGCAATAGCTAGAAACGACAGAGGTAAGTCAAACGTTACACGGCCTTAGCCTAGCTTAACTTAACTTAACTTTTTACCTATAAGACTTACAGAATAAACGTATACGCCAAAAAAATTAACACCTTTAACTCAAGATGGCGGCTCGAGGCCTTAGATGTTTACTAGGCCGCCTTATCTAAGCAACATACGTCAAAACCGTTTCCGTTAAAAAAAAAAAGATATGACGAAAACCAGTGTACCTATTATACATTACAAAGAACATCAAAAAAGAGACAAGGATAATATTATGATAATGAAAGTGAGCATAAAATAGACAACAAATTTAAAAAAATTAACCTAAAAAGCAATAGACATTTAACAAGGTGAAAAATAACCTTAAATTAAAACAACATTAAAATTTTAAAACAAGGAACATTCAACCACGCTGTTTTATGGCAACACTTGACTGTTGACTGTGTCAAGGGTTCACACTATCGGATAAGAAGAAGAATGGGTTATAATATGTTTATTTCTCAGACGTGTATTAGTTGCATAACTAAAGAGTATCTGTTAGTTGCATAGCTAAAGAGTAGCTGTTTGTTGCAGTGTTCACAAGAGCGAGGCTTTCTTCCTGTGGATTAACCGATGCTTATTTAAAACAAAACTTCGTGAAAAGTTTCGTGCGAAAATTGCAAATGTACTCGTCTCTTGCATTAAGTTGCTTTTTTATGTTAAGGAGAAGGCACACGAGCACTCAGGCCACCTGATGGTAAGTGGATTCTGAGACCCATAGACACTTGAATTCTCAAGACTATAATCCTTAGACCTCAAATGCGCTGCCAACCCTGAGGACAGATGGAATGCCTCTATGCTAGTAATTTCACTGGTTGTCTAATCCCCACACCAGAACACAACAATGCGAACACTGTTGCTTAGCGGGTGGTTAATGGATAAGATGGTGGTAGCTATTCGGACGGACCCTGTACAGGGTCCTACCACCACTGACCACCACTGCTTAAAAGATCTGTGGATATTCAAATTCGTAATTAAGTTTTTTTTTAAATGAGATGCGCATTTTGTAATGAAACGCGTACCTTGCAGTACTTGCAAGTGAAAGGCTTCTTTGCCGTTTGGACTACGTGATGCTTACATATAATGGAACACTCATTAGCACTTGACTGAACGTGACTATTCAGTTCATTACTCGATTTAAACTGTTTCCTACAAGTGTTACAAGGGAATACCTTTAGTTCATCTTTCTTACTAATACGTAACATATGGCTACGATTCTGTGGAACTTGAACTTCTCTCTCTACACTGTCCACGGTAATCATGGTCTGTTGCTTGACCTCGTCGGCTGGCGACATCTCCCCAGGACTCTTCGCCTCAGCGCCTTTTCTGGCCGTCCCTGGAGACCACGGGCTAGCCCTTAGCGATGACTCTGGAACAGAAACAGCATTATTTATCACCACACTGCTTTCGAGCATATTGCCAAAATTGGTCTTATGTGGGTGGGGGGCAAATATACATTACGAACACGAGACCAAAGTAATTTGCATCTCGTGTCTTTGAATCCCTGGTTGCACTTAATAGCATGAAAAGAGCAAGTTGGTTTTTGCTGCGAGTATTGATTTTGTATCCCGAGCAAAGGGAATAATTCTAGAACGAGCGTAGCGAGGGATTCAAAGACACGAGATGCAAATTACTTTGGTCTCGTGTTGCACATACATTTCACATGAAATGATAATTTTCACCTCGGCACCTCAAAAAGGCAGGATTTGCTGTTTAAAACAACAAAAAACGATTTTGTTGCAAGCGTGAGACAAAGTAACTTTTTAATTATTTTTCTCAACATAAAGGTGGTCGTGGTGCAGTATGGTCGGCGACTGAGTGGCAAATTATACTTGTCGTTAAATTTTTACCATGTTGTCTTCAAATTATTACTATTTTATTCAATTAACGAATTACTTTTAAAAAATACCTTATCATAGATTACTATGGTGGTGTGTGCATGTGTTCCTACCTAGTAAAAGCTGCTAGCTGCTAGTGCTACCTATATAAATTTGCATGCTGTGCATTGACAGCTGGAGAAGGCGGCTCTATTGTATAATAATTATAACTACCGACTGTAATAACCCTTTTTCTATGCCAATAAAGATTGATTGATTGTTTTGGTCGCTTTTACCTTAAGGTAACATGTTCTCGCTGCTGCTGCTGTTGCTCGGTAAAAAGTCGTAAGTGCAACACGAGACTAAAGTTAATTATTTGCGTCTCGTGTCTTGCAATCCCTCGCTGCACTAAAGATCCTAACCTAGAATCATTTACTTACTCGAGATCCAAAATTTTGCAAACTCGCAGAAATAAACTTTGCTTTCTTGTTGCGCAAATAACTATTTTCAAAATACTCGTACAATTTATACCAATATAAAGAGATAGAGTGCGGATATTGTAAGTTTATGAGCACAAAATAGTGAAATATTATTTGAAATAGGTGCACTATTTGAAATAACATTTCACTATTTTAATTTTAAACCTGTCAAATAGAACTATGTAGTACTTTGTTAAAAAAGTGTGATTTAAACGGAAATCACACCAAGAAGAACTATAGGAAGCCTTTAATCAAACGTCAAATACGTATGATATTATTCTATGTATGATAAATCTTATCTAAAATAAATATTGTAAAATTTATTCCACTCACGCAAAATAACGCAAAAATTAATCTCCTATTGAGGTATGAACGAAAAAGAATTAACGACACGCTGTCGTGAGTGGCGTCTAGCGCGAGAGTTGCGATCACGTCAATTTGTCGTGCGTATCGCCGAATGAAAATAATAGAACAGAGCAAAGAAAAAAAAATATTAACAAAATTTGTCTCAATACACAAAAATAAAACAAAATAAAAATAATGACAAAGTATTTAAACGTATCAAATATGCCAAATAGGGTGCCACCCCGCATGACCTCGTTGTGTGGCGATCCACATCCCACGTCGCTGGTTTTCAATCCCTCTTTGACATTACGAAAACCAGTGTACCTACATACATTATTATTGAGTCTTGGATGTTTTCTATGTATTTAAGTATTAATTTATCTATATATAAGTATGTTTATCGTTGTCCAGTACCCATAGTACAAGCCTAGAGCTTAATTTGGGACTAGGTCAATTTGTGTGAGATTGTCCCCTGATATTTATTTATTTATTTATTTATTTACATTACAAAAAACAATAATAAAAGTAACAAGGAGATATAATAATAATGAAAGTGAGCCTAAAATACAACACAATTTAAAATTACGCAACCAACAAGCCAATAGACATTTATTAAAAAGTTTTTTTTTTTTTTTTTTTATGTTAAGGAGAAGGCACCCGAGCACTCAGGCCACCTGATGGTAAGTGGAATCTGAGACCCATAGACATTTGAATTCTCAAGACTATAATCCTAAGACCTCAAATGCGTTGCCAACCCTGAGGACTAAGATGGAATGCCTCTATGCTAGTAATTTCACCGGTTTTCTTATCCCCACACCGGAACACAACAATGCGAACACTGTTGCTTGGCGGGTGGTTAATGGATAAGATGGTGGTAGCGATCCGGACGGACCCTGCACAGGGTCCTACCACCACGAACAAACAACGAGTGTGAACAAAATCAATAATTTATTAACATTTGGTATTAACATTTTAAAATTCTCAACCACAAACAAGGAACATTACACTACGCAGTTGTATTGCAACACATTGTGCAGGCCAGCCTATTGCCCAGATTTAGACGAATGGGTAGTTGCATACATACATACATACATAACGTCACGCCTTTATTCCCAGAGTGGGGTAGGCAGAGCACCAGAATACCAACAATTCTAAACTTGTTGATAATTCTGTAACCACATTTTGCATAGTCAGGCTAAGATGTTTACTAGTGTATTAGTGATAGGTTGCAAGCCCATCGCCTAACAGTCCTACAAGCCTTTTTCCTTAGTCGCCTCTCACGACATCCACGGGAAGACATGGAGTGGCACTATTCTAACCCGGCAACCACACGGGACATAAGTAAGCATAGTTGCATAATTAAACAGTTACTGTTTGTTGCGGTGTTTACAAAAGTGAGCATTTTTCCAATAGATCTACCAATGCTTAGATAACTGAGCTCTGCATGAAAACAGTTTCATACAATTATTGCAATTATACGGCTTCACCCCAGTATGGATTAACCAATGACGCTTATTTAAACACAACTTCGTGAAAACCGTTTCATGCAAATACCTATAGCATGTGTAACCATTTCTAAGAAATAATTGCATCATCTGTGAATATAAAAATTCGGGATTAAATTGTTTTTATTTAAAACCCGAAGTAGTTTTAGAACTCGCAAGTGAAAGTCTCCTTTGCCGACTGGACTACGTGATGCTTACCTGTAATCGAACACACATTGAAACTTAACGCCCGCGACTCCGTCCGCATAGAAATCGTTAATGGCTGCTCCCTCGGAAACTACAATTTTCCGGGATAAAAATTGTCGTATGGAGATAAGCGTGAAGGGGTAAGAGGCACACAGAGCGAAAAGGGGAGGGTGGTGAAGTCAATCCAGGTTTTACGCTGCTCGTGAGGTCAAGCCAGCTGGGTTGAAACCCGTTGAGGGAGGCCCAGCTAGCAAACTTCGAACTGAGCAGCGTCTTCAATGGTTCGTGAGGACTGTAGTCGAGACGATGTCGCGGGAGTATGCCTTGCCGTCGAGGTTCGCTCGTGCTGCGACCCGATGTCCTTCAGATGGAGCACGCGTCCGCTCGCGCAAACATCGATGAGGCAAGGAGCGCAATGAATTCATCCAGGCTCTCGATCCTGAGCTCCTGTTGGATCGGTCACGGCGCGCAAGGTTAGGTTTTGCTGCGCTCGCATTTTCTTCCTGTGCGTTGTGCCAGGAGGGAGTACCACGAGGGTCTAACGTAGGTCTTGTACTCGCAGAGAAAGGCTGAGGTAGAGTACTGGACGAAGAAGCGCTCGAGCGGTTCTTGAGGGAACGACGACGGTTTTGGTGTGGGGACCTATGACCTATAGTGAGTCTCCTGACGATTTTGATCCTCAGGTATTTTACAACCGGGATCCATCCGGGGAATATCTAGTCCGAGAAGAGTAAGCGGTGGATTCGGGGCGGCTCCTGCTCGCGAAAATCACTTGTCTTTGCGTCATTAACGGTTAGCCTCCACCTGGCTAGCCAAACTGGTAGGACATCGAGTTAGCGTTGCAGCTTGACTACGGCGTGCTCGGGCTTTAACGATGACGCGTAGAATGCCGCGTCAGTGTGCAGAACCAAGTGGGAGCCGGCTACGACAAGGACATATCGTCGGTGTACTTCGTGTAGCACACCGGGGAGAGGTAGCGTCCCTGGGGAACTCAGGATGTGATTAGGCGATTTTCGGAGTGGTGGACGGTGCCATCATCGTCCACCACTAATCTGAAGCGTGTGTCCTGTAGAAAGGTCTAAATGACCTTCACCAGACTTCGTGGGGCCAAAGAAGTTGCGATCTTGTGTATTGGGCCTGAGTGGTGACTAAGGCCATTTCCTGACTAGTCTGTATGCTTGCAGTAAAACACGGAATCGGCAGGGGTTTCTAAGCAACCAGTGGTAGTTTACGCTGCCTGTACGTTTTACTGCAAGCACACTGCCAAGTCAGGAAGTGACCTAAGGCATTTAGTGCGGAGACGTAATTATTCCCGCAACGCGTCTTCTGGATCCTTCTTTTCAAGGGAGGATGAGGAACCGATTTCGGGCTGTGAACCCCCGCCCGGGTAATCTGCGCTGACCGTTGAAAGATCAGGTAAAAAAACCTTCAGGACCTCATTGATTCGGGAAAAAAATACAGCGCGATGTAGGATTGAGCGTCATCGCTAAAGCGCCAAACAAATAAATACCTATATTAAACTACTAAGATAATTTTAAAGAATCTGCGCTTACCGTTGAAAAACGAGAGAAAAAACCTTCACGACCTCATTGATTCGGGAAAACAATTAACAGCGCGATGTAGGATTGATCGTGATCGCTAAAACGCCATCTATTGAGACGTTTTGTTACTAAACAATTTATTAAAATTGGGGCTAGATGGCGGTAAAAGTCCTATTTGTTGTTCGGTTCCCTACACTTTAATTTCACATAATATTCAAAGAATTATAAATGATTGGTATTTGTGTTCATATGAAATATCGTGATTCATAAAGTGCATTACGGCTGCAAATATGCTTGTAGCTTTATATCATTAAAAAAACTACTTTCTATTATTTAACGTTAGATGGCGTTGGTAGTCAGTTTAAAGTTTAACATTATTTTATATTGTTGTAATGAACAGCCCATTTTCATGCATTTGCGTTTGAATTGAAGAAAACCCTGAATTTAAGTTCGGAAATAAGAAATGATTAACCAAATGGTGATATTTTTGATCATATACGGCTATTGAATGATCTCTGACAGCGTCTTGAACAAATACCTATAATTAAACTAATTCGATAATTTTAAAGAAATACGGACTTATTTTTAGTTACAAGTGCACAACCAGACAGAAAGACAAGAATTCTAAAATTCATTGGTTCGGTTTCAGTATCATTGATTTAGCCTTTTCCACTTGGATTTGTTTTTAATTTTGCACTTACAGACACGACTTTTTTACAGACTTATTATAATGGATAGATTATTAAATTTACATTGTTTCCCACAAGTGTCACTGTGTCATAAGTGTTATTTTATTCTTAAAACTATTTAAACTAAATTCATATTTCTTACTAATACGTGAGATATGTCTACGTTTCTGTGGAACTTGCGGCGGCGCCACATCTGGGTTCTCCACCTCAGCGCCTTCTCCGGCCGTCCCTGGTCTCCCTGGGCAGGCTCCAGGCGATGACTGTGGAACTGAAACAACATTATTTATCTCAACACTGCTTTCGAGCATATTGCCAATATTGATCCACGTTGCCGTACCGTATCGGGACCAAATAGTACTTATATGAAACATATTAATGTTCTTCACTTGCCGACAGTGATACGTTCCAGCCTGACCACGCAATTTTTCATCGTGATCTGTTGCTCTCTTGTCATGCCCTCGCCGGGGTGCGGCGCCCCCCCCGGGCCTCCCATCTCACTGCCTGCTCCGGCCGTCGGTCGAAAGTCTCTGTCCCGTGACCCTGGAACAAAAACGATATTTTTTTTCACAACACCGCTTCCTAGCAAATTGTCAAAATCTGACAAAAATAGTACATTATATGAAACAGGTCAATGTTAAGACTGAGACTATCCAGTTCCCTAGCCTCCATCCGCGTCGAGCTCGTTAATTGCTGCTCCCTCGGGAACTGTACAATTTTCGGGACTCGATATATCTCCATGCCGTTGAATTTCATCTATATCGGTGCAGTAGTTTAAGCGTGTCGCGGAAAAAGGCACACAGAGCGAAAAGGGGAGGGTGGTGAAGTCTCTGCGCCATCAACGGTTAGCTTCCACCTGGCAAGCCAAACTGGTAGGGCATCGAGTTGGCGTTGCAGATTGAGTACGGCGTGCTCGGGCTTGAACGATGACGCGTAGAATGCCGCGTCGCGTACAGAACCAAGTGGGAGCCGGCTACTTCGCTAGTATCGTCGGTGTACTTTGTGTAGCACACCGGAGAGAGGCAACCGCCCTGGGGGACTCAGGCTCTGATGGGGCGATTTTCGGAGATGGAAACTTCCACCAACACTCAGAAGCGTCTGTCCTGTAGGAAGGTCTGGACGACCTTCTCCAGACTTCGTGGGGCCGAGGACGTTGTGATCGTGTGGATTAGGCCTGAGTAGTGACTAACGCCGCTTCTTGACTAATCGGTATGCTTGCAGTAAAACATGGAATCGGTAAGGGTTTATACTCGTAGGCAACCAGTGGCATCTTCCAATCGCGTTTACGCCATCTGGGGGGTTATCACGACATGGCTAAGCAATTCAGTTTACGGGGAGAGAAAGATACAGATCCGTGTAACCGCAAGAGCTCCGTCCTTTACACTCATCCTAAAATGAATTGCTTAGGCATGTCATGGTAACCCCCCTGTACGTTTTACTGCAAGCACACTGCCAAGTCAGGAAGTGGCCTAAGGCGTTTAGTGCGGAGACGTAACTATTCCCGCAACGCGTCTTCTCGATCCTCCTTTTCAAGGGAGGATGAGGAACCGATTTCGGGCTGTGAACCCCCGCCCGGGAATCTGCGCTTACCGTTAAAAAACGAGGTGAAAAAAACCTTCACGACCTCAATGATTCGGGAAAAAAAATAACGCGATGTAGGATTGAGCGTGATCGCTAAAGCGCTATCTATTGAGACGTTTTGTAACTAAACAATTTATTAAAATTGGGGCTAGATGGCGGTAAAAGTCCTCTTTTTGTTCGGTTCCTTTCACTTCATTTTCACATATTATCATTCAAAGAGTTATTTTGGTTATTAAATGATTGGTATTTGTGTTTCTATGAAACATCATGAGTAATAAAGTGCATTATTGCTGCAAATATGCTTAATATTAAAGATTAATATCATTTCAGTTTCTAAAAACGACTTTCTACTGTTAAACGTTAGACTTCGTTGGAAGTCAGTTTAAAGTTTAATAATGATCAGGATCTTAATGTATATTAATATTTAATTTCATGTGAATCTGTCCAGCACATTTAAAGTTACAAGCACAACCAGACAGGCGGACAGAAATTCTAAAATTCATTTTCAGTTTCAGTATCATTGATGTAGCCTTTTCCACTTGGTTTTGATTTTAATTTTGCACTTACCGACACGACTTTTTTACAGACTATTATAACGTATAGATTATTATTAAATTTACACCGTTTCCCACAAAAGTCACAAAATCATAAGTGATATTTTATTCTTAACACTATTTAAACTTAATTCATATTTCTTACTATTACGTGAGATATGTCTACGTTTCTGTGGAACTTGCGGCCGCGCCACAACTGGCTTCTCCACCTCAGCGCCTTCTCCGCCCGTCCCTGGTCTCCCTGGGCAGGCTCCAGGCGATGACTCGGGAACTGAAACAACATTATTTATCTCAACACTGCTTTCGAGCATATTGCCAATATTGATCCACGTTGCCGTACCGTATCGGGACCAAATAGTACTTATATGAAACATGTTAATGCTCTGCACTTGCCGACAGCGATGCGTTCTAGCCTGACCACGCATTTTTTCAGCGTGATCAGTTGCTCGCCTGTCGTTCCCTCGCCGGGGAGCGACGCCCCTCCCGGGCCCCCCATCTCACTGCCTACTCCGGCCGTCGGTCGGAAGTCTCTGTCCCGTGACTCTGGAATAAAAACGATATTATTTTTCACAACACCACTTCCGAGCATATTGTCATAATCTAACAAAAATTGTACATAATATGAAACAGGTAAGTGTTAAGACTGAACGTGAATATCCAGTTCACTAGCTTTTGGCATCGAGTTGGCGTTGCAGCTTGACAACGGCGTGCTCGGGCTTGAACAATGACGCGTAGAATGCCGCGTCAGCGTACAGAACCAAGTGGGAACCGGCTACGACAGGGGTAGGTACTTCGTGTAGCACACCGGAAAGAGGCAACTGCACTGGGGGATTCAGGCTCTAAATGGGCGATTTTCGGAATGGTGGACGATGCCATTATCGTCCACCACCAATCAGAAGCATCTGTTCTGTAGGAAGGTCTGGATGACCTTCACCAGACTTCGTTGGGCCGAAGAAGTTGCGATCTAGTGGATTAGAGTGGTGACTAAGGCCGCTTCCTGACTAGTCGGTGTGCTTGCAGTAAAACACGGAATGTGTAAGGGTTTCTAGACAACCAGTAGCATCTACCAATCAATGCGCAGCGTTTACGCCGCGTGGGGCGTTACCATGACATAGCTAAGCAATTCAGTTCACGGGGAGAGAAAGAGACAGACCAGTGTATCCGCTGTAGCTCTGTCCTTTACACTCATCCTAAACTGAATTGCTTAGGCATGTCATGATAACCTCATTGTGCGTTTAACTGCAAGCACACTGCCAAGTCAGGAAGTGTCCTAAGGCGTTTAGTGCGGAGATGTAATTATTCCCGCAGCGCGTCTTCTCGATGCTCCTTTTTAAGGGAGAATGTGGACCGGGTTATTTACGCTGACCGTTGAAAAGCCAGGTAAAAAAAACCTTCACGACCTCATTGATTCGGGGTAACTCTTAACGGCCCAATGTAGGATTGGCCGCGATCGCTAGAGCGCCATTTATTGAGACGTTTTGTTACTCAACATTTTTATTAAAATGGGCGCTAGATGGCGGTAAAAGGCCTCTTTTTGTTCGGTCGCCTTCACTTGAATTTCACATACCTAGTATCATTTAAAGAGTTATAAATGATTGGTATTTGTGTCTCTATAAATTATCATAATTCATAACGTGCATCATTGCTGCAAATATGCTTAAAATTTTAGCTTTATATCATGATAGTGTCTAAAAACGACTTTCTATTGTTAAACGTTAGTTTATTTATTTATTTATTAAGGTACACCAACAACAAACATATTAACACAATTCAATAAAACTAAATTACAATAATGAAATCTGATATGCATGTCAATTAAAAGTATACACGACATTAATAACAATAGCAGAAATACATTGAATAAAATTTAATTCTAAAAGTCTAATACCTATTAACTAATAAAATTTAAGTTATACACCAATTGATACCCCATGATAAGAATCTGTGCCTGGCACAGTTATTTAATAAGTTAATTATTTTGTTCTTAAAGTCAAATGAGGATCGTAATATATATAGATGACATGCTTTTTATCAATTTTGTTATACTTGGAACATGCCCTGGCCAAGGTTGAGTTCAGGCCGAGGTTAGTTCTGAAGAACGGACTGTTGAGGATCTTACTTATGTGTGCTCTGGGGAGGTGACAGGGAACAGTTAGTCGGATTCGCTCAGTGATCTGATTGCAATCGATTTTGCCGTTGATGGTTTTATGCAGGAACACAAGATCGTGCAGCGTACGACGGTCACGGAGGGATGTGATGTTAAAATGTTTCAGGCGCTGATTGTACTGGTTTCTATGGGAAATACCCTGAGAAATACGTGCCAAGTGTCTAGTGAACGCTCGTTGGATACTATCAACTCGTTGGGAATGGTTTGCGTAACAAGGACTCCAGACAACACTGGCATATTCCAAGTGGCTGTGCACAAGTGCATTGTTAATGGTTATTATGGTTTGGGGTAGACGAAAGCCTTCGGCGTTGCGCTTAAGAAATCCCAGCATTTGGGCTGCCTTTATAACGATTCCATCCACATGATGTGTGAAAGACAACTTTAAGTCAAGCACAACAATTAGATCGCGAATTCGGTCGACCTCTGCAAGTTTCACGCCTCCGAGATCATACTGTGACTGGAGTGGGCTTTTCTTCTTTTATATTTGATGTGATAGCAGTTGCTTACATTAAGTTCCATACCGTTTGAGATACACCAGGACACAACACCATTAAGGTCGTTTTGTATTAAAACATTATCAAAAGACGATTTTAATGTACGATATATCATGAGGTAGTCTGCAAACAGGGAAATTTTTCAAGTTTTTATTTGGCATACTGTCATTAACAAAAATGAGTAATAATATTGGGCCGAGGTGGGAGCCCTGGGGTACTCCTGAGCGCACGTATTAGGTTCGGGAGTCGTAACCAGTGACCGTGACTATTTGAGGTGTTTGACGCAAGTACGATTCAAACCCGTCGAGTACAACTCCTCCAATACTATTACACTGTAGCTTCTGTACAAAGAGTGGATGATTGACCTTGTCAAAAGCACTGCTAATGTCTGTATTTATAGCATCAACTTGTAGACCGCTGTGCGTTTCTCGTGATAAATCGGCTGTAAAGTTAATAAGATTGGTCTGTATAAACCGGTCCAGTGCGAAAACCATGTTGGTAGTCTGTTATAAAGTTATCAACATGACGTGTGATAATTGGGTTGACCTTTTGATGAGTTGTTAACCTTTTACCCCCTTATGGGCAGAAATGCGCCATAAAAGTAGCTTAAACAATGATCAGGATCTTAATGTATATTTATATCTAATTTCATAATAATCTGTCCCGTAGATTTTGAGTTACAAGTGCACAGCCAGACAGACAGACACCAATTCTAAAAATCATTGATTCGGTTTCAGTATCATTGATGTAGACTTTTGCACTTGGTTTATAATTTTTAAATTTTACACTTACTAATACGACTTAATATATGTATAGATTCGATTGACATTACTTTCCACAAGTGTTACAATATCATAAGTGTTATTTTATTCTTAACAATATTATAAATTCATATTTCTTACTAATACGTGAGATATGTCTACGTTTCTGTGGAACTTGCGGCGGCGCCACATCTGGGTTCTCCACCTCAGCGCCTTCTCCGGCCGTCCCTGGTCTCCCTGGGCAGGCTCCAGGCGATGACTGTGGAACTGAAACAACATTATTTATCTCAACACTGCTTTCGAGCATATTGCCAATATTGATCCACGTTGCCGTACCGAATCGGGACTGTAGTAACTCGAGTGGTTACTACTGTTTAGCTTTTGTAGCGAAGTAGGAGGTTAGCGGAGAAGCGAAGAATAAATATGCAAGCTTGAAACTATAAACTTATAATGCGAGTTGTGCATTAAAGTATACAAAAATGCTTAGCGTATTCGGCAGCTATACAAACAAGGTGCGCGGGCGCACACGCGGGCGGTGGAATGACGAGTGAGTTCCGGCCGCCGGGAGCAGGCGGTGACGTATGCTTTTGTCTCGGGACCGGTGGCGTGATTCCGCTGCGTGGTACAAGCGCCATAAGCGGAGCGGAGAGGGTAGCGATTTGCCGCTACAAGTACTCCCCTACCGAGACCGTGACTACGGGCGATAGTAATCTGGGAATGTAACAGTTCGCCCACTTCTCGTTTTCTTCACGGCCTCCTGCCTTCTTGTTGTAGTGTTCGACGGGGTAGGTGAGAGTGCTGGTTGATCGTCTTTCGCCATATAAGCTGGTTTGAGGGGGTCTATGGTGACGGTAACTTCCTTACCCTGGACGCATAAGTCGAACGATTTCGATCCTCTTCTGATGACCTTGTAAGGGCCTAGGTATGCTGCCTGGAGTGGTCTTTGTTTTGGACCTTGACGTAGGAAGATATGCGTGGCCGTGTTGAGGTCTTTGGGTACGTAGAATGGTCGAGTACCATGGCGTGAAGTTGGTTGTGGCACCAGCTTGCTTATATGGGTACGTAACCGGCTGGCGTAGTCCTCGTAGTTGACCACTTGATCTGATGCTGCTGACAGGAACTGCCCGGGTAAGCGAAGTGGTTCGCCGTACACCAGTTTGGCGGCGGATGCTTGTATGTCCTCCTTCCAGGCGCTTCTGACTCCGAGCAGTACCAAAGGTAAGACGATGGTGACGCATGGCAAGCGATGGCGGCTTTGAGCTGTCGATGTAGCCGCTCTACGAGACCATTAGCTGCTGGATGGTATGCGGTCGTCTTGTGGTGCTCGGTACCCATCAGTGCTGTCAAAGACTGGAACAGGTGCGACTCGAATTGCCGGCCGCGGTCTGTCGTGATGCGTTCTGGACACCCGAAGCGAGCGACCCAGCCAGCCAGGAATGCGGCCGCGCAGGTCTCTGCAGTGATGTCTATGAGTGGGTACGCCTCAGGCCATCGCGTGAAGCGGTCGATTGCTGTGAGGCAGTACCTGAAACCATTGGAGATGGGTAAGGGACCGACAATATCAATGTGGACATGTCGAAAACGGACTCCCGGTGGCTTGAATTGCCCTATGGGTGCGGAAGTACGCTTCGTTACTTTGCAACGTTGGCAGTGTACACACTCCTTTGCCCATTGTCGACAGTCTTGCCTCACGCCAGGCCATACGTATCTTTGCGTGATCAGCCGAACTGTAGTCTTAACGACAGGGTTGCTGAGGTTATGGAGAGCATTGAATACCTGACGCCGGTGAGATGGAGTTATGTAAGGTCTAGGCTCCGGAGTAGATGTGTCGCAGTAGATGGCTACACCTGCATGTGGAGTTGTTACCTTCTGCAGGTCTAGCGAAGAACCGTTACTGAGCAGGTTCTGCAACTCAGTGTCTACCTCCTGGTCGCGAGCCAAAGACTGGTAATCTAATGCGGGCAAAAGGGTGAGTTCCTCTATGCGGGATAACGTGTCAGCCACTGCATTGTTCTTGCCGGAGATAAACCTGATGTCAGTGGTAAATTGTGCAATATAGTCCAGGTACCTATACTGTCGTGGGGAACAATTGTCTCTGCGGGTGCTGAAAGCGTAAGTGATAGGTTTGTGGTCCGTATAGATGGAGAAAGTTCGTGCTTCGACCATGTACCTAAAGTAACGGATTGCCTCGTATATTGCAAGAAGCTCTCTATCGTGCGGGCTGTACTTTCTTTGAGCAGAGTTGAACTTTCGCGAAAAGAATGCTAGGGGCTCCCATGTGTCACCTCTGCGTTGCTGTAGTACGGCGCCAATTGCAACATCGGACGCGTCAGTTTGAACAGCTAGCTCTGCTTTGGAATCTGGGTGCGCTAAGAGTGCTGCCTGTGCCAGTCTGTACTTACAGCTTTCGAAGACCTCCATCAGCTCTGCGTTAAGTTCGAGTGGCTGTGCACGTTTAGTTTGCGCGCCGCCGAGAAGAGTGTGAAGTGGAGCTTGTATTGCTGCAGCCCCAGGAATGAAGCGGCGGTAAAAATTAATCATACCCAGGAACCTCCTTAACTCCTTGGTATCCCTGGGTACCGGAAATTCCCGGATAGCCTGCACCTTCTCCTCCAAAGGACGGATGCCTTCTGCGGATACCGAGTGTCCTAAGAAGGTTACCTTAGATTGCCCAAAAACGCACTTCGAGGTATTGATGAGCATACCGTACTCCTGTAGTCGCTCGAACAGCTGGCGGAGGTGATGCAGATGTTGATCTTCTGACTCTGAGTAGACGATTATGTCGTCTATGTACCCAAAGCAAAATTCGAGTCCCCTAAGTGCCTCGTCCAGGAAGCGCTGGAAGGTCTGAGCTGCATTTCGTAGACCGAAGGTCATGTAAGGGAACTCGAATAAGCCAAAAGGCGTGGTAATGGCACCCTTGGAAATGTCGTCAACGAAGATTGCGATCTGGTTATATGCCTTGACCAGGTCTACGGTACTAAAGACTTTCTTACCTGCCAGCTGGTAAGCGAAATCCTGGATGTGTGGCACTGGATAACAATCAGGCACCGTTCGTGCGTTCAGCGCTCTGTAGGCACCACACGGTCGCCAGCCGTCGTTCTTCTTGCGTGCCAAGTGTAGAGGAGAGGACCATGCACTCTCTGATCTCCGTGCTGTACCACATTGGACCATGTCTTCAAATTCCTTTCTGGCAATGATCAGCCGCTCTGGGTCTAGGCGACGAGGACGGCTGGAGACCGGTGGGCCTGGAATAGTCCTGATGTGGTGCTCAGTGTTGTGCTTCGGTGTGCTCGGCTTACCAGCTGGACGGGAATGTCTGGGTACTCACAGAGAAGTTTGCGGAATGGTGAATCTCTAGTTACCATTGTGCGCACGGATGATATTGCTTCGTTGTTGCTGCTGACCATGGCCGGAGCGCTGAGAGAAGTGATGCCGTCGACCAGGCGTTGATTTCGGCAATCGACAAGAAGATTATAAAAAACTAAAAAGTCGACACCGATTATGGGCTTTGAGACGTCAGCCACCGTGAAACGCCACTCGAATGCTCTGCGAAGACCGAGATCGATGTGGAGGTTGAGGGATCCATATGTTGCGATGGCTGTGCCGTTGGCAGCAAACAAAAGGTACTTTGTCTTCGAGCGTGGCTCCCGAACGGCTGACCTTGGAAAAACACACAGGTCTGAACCCGTGTCAATAAGGTATTGTACCTTCGTGGTGCGGTCAGTAACGAACAGGCGGCCAGTTGATGTAGGGCAGTCGCTTGCCGCTATTAGTGGCTGCCCTGAGAGTTTCCCGAATGGTAACTGCATGGCTGCTTGCATGATTTCGCCTTGCTGCCGAACGTCTAGAGCGAGACCTGCTTCGTTGACGGGAATGAGGTCGCGAGCGCTTACGGTGGTGGAACGAGCCATACCTGTGACCGTGACCTTGTACCTTTAGCAGGCTCTCCACTTGCCGCGTCAGTTCCGCTACTCGATTTTCCAAACCGGTAGCTGGCATCCCCGCAGAGGTGCTGGCGACGTGGTAGGATGGCTGCGCTACGTCGATAACCTTGTCTGCCAGCCCTGCTAGGGTCTCGAGGTCCAAGGTCGGCTGAAATGCAACAACAGTCTGTACATTCGGTGGTAATCTACTGGTCCAGATTGTGCGGATGAACTCCTCTGGCATGTGCGGCCCAGCTAAGTCCTGTAGGTGTCTAAGGAATTCGGTTGGCTTCCTATCGCCCATCTCCTCGTGCTGCAGTAGCTGTAGTGTTTTCTTCTCACGAGAGGTAGAAATACGCTGGATGAGGTCGTGTTTTAATTTAATGTACTTGCCGGTAGCTGGGGGATCTCGCAGGATATCCTTTACCTTTACTGCATACTCTGGGTCGAGCTGCCCGCACACGAAGTGGTATTTAGTCTCGTCCATAGTGATGCCGGATAAAATGAATTGGCTTTCCAGCTGTGAGAACCAAATCAAATCAAATCAAATCAAATCAAAACGTTTATTGCGATCACGTTGTATACAAAAGGTCTTAAGTAAATAATAGTTCAACATGAACCCTGCAAGGGCACAGCAATCTTATAATGTGTAATAAAGTTATAAATATAATATCTTAAATTCTAAATTTTATAATTATATTCTTATATTTTACATGCATGGCACAAATTATTAAAAACTAAATAAACTAAATTAAATAGTAATTCTAACTATTAAAAAACTCTTGAAGTGAGTAGTATGCTTTAAGTAATAAAAATTTTTTGAGATGTAATTTAAACTGGTTGGGGTTTTCTATATTTTTAATCGAGCTAGGAATATTATTATAAATTTTTATTGACATTGCAAATGGGCCAGAATGGATCATTTGTAGAGTTGAAAAGGGAGTTGCTAATCTATTTCTTGGTCGTAAATTTTGTGGGCGAGAATATTGAGGGAAGAGATACATATTATTTTTAACAAAAGTACTAACTTCTAATATATAAATAGACGTCAGGGTCAGTATTTCCTGTTGGACGAAATGTGATCTGCAGCTTTCCATTTGACCTATGTTGACTATTATCCTAATGCAGCGTTTTTGCAACCTAAACAAGTGTACAGCGTCTGAACTATTGCCCCACACGACTATCCCGTAGTGCAGCCAGGAGTGCGCGTACGCGTAGTAGGCGCAGGTGGCTGTTTTAATGTCTGTACATTTTTTAAGTTCATGTAGCGCGTATGTAAAACTACAGAGTTTTGATTTTATTTTATTTATATTATCTTTCCAATTTAGAGCGGAATCAATGTTTATGCCTAGAAGAGGAAAAGTGTTTACGCATTCTAATTGGGTGTTTTGAAAATGGTAATTTATATTTAAGGATGGCTTTTGGGTTGGTTTAAATTGGATTAGTTTAGTTTTGAGGAAATTTATTTGAAGGTTATGGTCCTGCAGCCAAGTAACTACGTTAGATAAGGCATTGTCTAATTGGTTATTAAGGTTAGACTCGTTTTTACAGGGTAATACTAGTGAAATGTCATCGGCAAAAAGAGAACACCATCTACAATTTTTGGTAAATCATTTACATAAATGAGAAAAAGGATACATCCTAGCACACTCCCCTGCGGAATCGAACGAACAACTTTAGTTATCTGTGATCGAACGAGTTGGATTTCGCCCGTGTCCTGATTGAAGTGCTCTATTTGGACGCACTGAGTACGGTTTTTAAGGTAGGAGACAAACCAATCATGTGTGAAGCCTCTTACACCTACGCCGTATAATTTATTCAGTAGGATATTATGCAAAACTCTGTCGTAGGCTTTACTCATGTCGAGTAAAATACCCACTGCATATTTCTTTTGGTTTATAATGTCTAACACCGCTTGTATGTATTTATATACAGCAAGTGTGGTAGATCGACTCTTTCTGAAGCCGTGTTGAGAGTCGCTAAATACATTAAAAGTTTCGCAATACGAATAAAGCCGACTAGACATAGCTGCTTCAAATATTTTAGAGAACGCTGATAATAGTGCTATGGGCCTATAATTATTGATGTCGCTCTTATCGCTTTTTTATAAATGGGTTTGATAATAGTAAATTTTAATAGATCCGGGACAATACCTTCAGCGAAAGATTGATTTATCAGAAATGTTAAAGGACCCGCTAGTTCCTCCGCACATCTTTTGATTAAGGTAGGTGGTATTTCATCATATCCAAAACTTTTCTTGTTTTTTAGGTTTCGGATTATTTTCAAAACTTCATTAGTAGTGACAGGGTGTAAGTACATAGAGTTCTCTGTTGGAGCAATCACTGGCCGGCCGGCCGGCAAGGCAACGCTGCCGTCCGTCGAGTTGGCACCCACTGACACAAAGAACTCATTGAACGTATTTGCGATGATCAGAGGGTCCTCTGTAAGGTTATTTTGACATTTCAGTGTAATATTGCGGTTTCTTATACGTAATTTATTTGTTTGTTGTTTTACCACGTGCCACATTGTTTTTATTTTGTTATCAGAGTTTTTCATTCGTTTGATATTTTGCAGTCTTTTTGATGTTGTAACAGTCTTTTTTTAATATTTTTTCATAAACTTTGTATTGTTTATCCAATATCGGATTATTAATTTGGGAGGTGAATATTTTTAATAATCGTTTGTTTTTACAGGAGGTTCTAATCCCGGTTGTCATCCAAGTTTTTTTGGTTTTAGTTTTTATTTTTATTTTTGTTTTTGGTATGCATAGTTCTAGTGTATTTTGTATAATGTTATGAAAAGACTTATAGTTTAAATTTACATTTTGGTTTACAGAAATACCTCTGTTGAAATCTATTTTACCTATTTCTAATTTAAAGTGATCCATATTTTTATCGTTATATAATCTTTTTTCCGTAATCCAACTATTCGGCTGTTCTATTTTATTTTTTGAAGGTACATTTATTAGTATTCCCTTATGGTCAGAAAAACCATATTCATTTACATTTACCATAAACCGGTGACTAGAAAAGTTAGTAAAAATAAGGTCAAGGCAAGTTGCGGTAGTGTCAGTTACTCTAGTGGGAACGTGAACGTGCTGTTGGAAGTTAAAGCTTTTCATTAAATTTAATAATGAAGTTGAGTTTGTAGTCTGTTTAAGTATATTTACGTTAAAATCTCCACCGATTACTATATCTCTTTTTTTGTATTTTGTTTGCAAGTGCTGCATTAGTTTAGTTAGGGAGTTATAAAAAATATCTGGCATTCGCTTACAATCTGGCCAATACAAAGTAATTAAAACTAAGTTTAATTTTTGGACCTCTACTGAACAAATTTCAAATATCGACTCTATAGACATGTCCACGATATCACGGCACTCCTTGAAGTCCATATTTTCTTTAAGTAACATGCAAACTCCTCCCCCTTCACAACTTAATCGGCAGTAGGATGAAGCCAGCTTATAGCCCTCGACGCGTAGAAGATCCAGTTTTGATTGTGTTATCCATGTCTCCGAGAGGCAAAGTGCGTGAATGTTCCTATATTTATCAGTTGTTACTTCTAATAAATGACGCTTGTTTTTTATGCTCCGCATGTTTTGGTATAAACAGTTTAATTTAGTCTCGAAAAAATTTTGGGTTAAATGTACCTCCCTGGTCGTCGGATGTAGCAAAGTTAGGTTTCGAGGGAGAGTTTGAAACCGTTGGGGAGTTTTGATTGTTATTAATGTAATGTTTACCGTCGATTATCAGTTTGTTATCTATTATGTTTGCTCGCCGGCCATTTTTTCGTGCTTCGATAAGGATTTCTATGAGTTTTTTCCTCTGCTGCAAAGATTCTGGTGCAAGCTGTTCTGATACTACTAATCCGGTATTTTTAAAATAGCGCCGGTTCTGGAGAATATATCGGGCAACACTCTTACTCGTTACTTCTATTAATAGGGGCCTACGGTTCCCTTTTCTACCCAAACGTTTCAGGTCATCAATGTATCCTGATAGATTGACATTAAGTACTTCTTGAAAAATGTGCAGTAATCTACCATGCAGGTCACTTTCTCATTCATATTCAGGTTCATTTAATCCGTATATAACAATTTTTCGACTATTATTTTCCGTGGTTCTTGTATAAGTTTGGTGTTCGTTTCCGTTGCCGAATTCTGTAAGTAGTTTCTGTATATCTTTTATTTCAGATCGCAGTTTGAGATTCTCTGATTGCAAGTTCTTTATGGTGTTATCCATTTTTCCCATCCTTTCCTTTATATTATCCTGTTGACAAGACAGTGCCTCCATTGTTTGCGACAGTTTCTGTTTTAGCTCAGTTACTGAAAGTATGGTAGACTTTAGCTCGGTAAGTATGGACATTTTAATAGATTCCATTTTTTTATCTAACAGCGCTTCTAATTGGTCTATCGTGATTGAGGAAATTGGGGTAGATTGTGAAGGTATACTATGATTAAGGTTCATATTTTCAGGGAGCATTGTATCCCCTAGTGTACTGATGTCGTCTTCTGACATTGATATCGGGGTATCGGTTTCAGCCACATTAGGTCTTCTTTTCCTAGTATTAACGTTATTCAAGCTAAAAGGGATCTCATCCTCGTTTACATAACAAAAGCTCTTGTTTTTATCCAGCTTGCTTAACTGCTGTGGTTGCTGGATTGTAGTATTAGCGTTATTCGTTTTAACAATATTGCTTTTGCAACATAAGCATTTCCATTCGCTTTTGTTATCCCGGGTCATAGTTTTTTGAAATCTATGAATTGAAACATTTGCACATTGCAGATCATAATTGTTTTTGCATTGTGAACAAGTAAGGTACTCACGATTTGTTATTACTCGGCGACATCTTTCACATTTTGTAGTCATGTCTTCGATAAGCTAGCGCGATTCGCGCACACTTTCGCTTAGCAATATAGACCGTCCGAGTAAGAAACAGCGCTGCAGCGCTGTGTGAGCTTATCTTTGGTGGAGGCGACGGGCCGTCACGTGATGCGCGCCGCGCATGCGTAGGCGGGCGAACCGCGGTAGCCGCGCGACAACAGCAATCCCGAAATGACCGCTGTTACTCGAATTTAATTTTGTTGTTTTGTTTTTATCACTGTGCTTCACTATTGAGTATAATTGAGAATATTTTTACACTTTATGAAACTTGAGATAATTAGAAATGAAATGGTATATAACTCGAAGTGTTTTTTGAAAGAATTACTACATTGTTTTATTTACAAACGCGGAACTTCAACGGAACGATCCTTCCGCTGGGGCGGCGCGGTATCTCACCAAACCTCGGGTTCGACTGGCCTAAGCGGTGGCACTCGGACGCCCACCCGAAACACATCACTTGGACCACCACCCAACTGTACAGTACCTGAACCGGCTCCGTTACCAACCGCTGGTTGTTCACGTGGCGCCACACCTGCAGGCGGCAAATTATATGCTTCGTTACCCGGCATCGTCCCTTCCTCCTTGGCAGGAATTGCCGTGTTCTCTTCTAAGTCGCGGGTCACCAATTTGTAGTAACTCGAGTGGTTACTACTGTTTAGCTTTTGTAGCGAAGTAGGAGGTTAGCGGAGAAGCGAAGAATAAATATGCAAGCTTGAAACTCTAAACTTATAATGGGAGTTGTGAATTAAAGTATACAAAAATGCTTAGCGTAATCGGCAGCTATACAAACAAGGTGCGCGGGCGCACACGCGGGCAGTGGAATGACGAGTGAGTTCCGGCCGCCGGGAGCAGGCGGTGACGTATGCTTTTGTCTCGGGACCGGTGGCGTGATTCCGCTGCGTGGTACAAGCGCCATAAGCGGAGCGGAGAGGGTAGCGATTTGCCGCTACAGGACCAAATAGTACTTATATGAAACATGTAAATGCTCTGCACTTGCCGAGAAGGTTTCGTTCCAGCTTGATCAGTTGCTCGCCTGTCGTTCCCTCGCTGGGGTGCGGCATCCCCCCCGATCCCCCCATCTCACTGCCTGCTCCGGTCGCCGGTCGGAAGTCTCTGTCCAATGACTCTGGAAGGAAAACTATATTTTTTTTCACAACACCGCTTCAGAGCATATTGTCAAAATCGGTCAAAAATAGTACATTATATGAAACAGTTAAATGTTATGTCTGAACGTGAATATCCAGTTCCGTAGCTTTTGCCCGCGACTCCATCCGCGTAAAGCTCGTTAATTGCTGCTCCCTCGGGAACTGTACAATTTTCCGGGATTTAATTATCGTATGTCCTTCCCCGGGACCCGATATATCTCCATGCCTTTGAATTTCATCTACACGGATTCAGTAGTATAAGCGTGACGAGGAAACAGGCACACAGAGCGAAAAGGGGAGGGTGGTGAAGTCTTTGCGCCATTAACGGTTAGCCTCCACCTGGCTAGCCAAACTGGTAGGGCATCAAGTTGGCGTTGCATCTTGACAACGGCGTGCTCGGGCTTGAACGATGACGCGTAGAATGCCGCGTCAGTGTGCAGAACCAAGTGGGAGCCGGCTACGACAGGGATATCGTCGGTGTACTTCGTGTAGCACACCGGAGAGAGGCAACTGCCCTGGAGGACTCAGGCTCAGATTGGGCGATTTTCAGAGATGGCATCTTCCACCAACATTCTGAAGCGTCTGTCCTGTAGGAAGGTCTGGATGACCTTCTCCAGACTTCGTGGGGCTGAGGACGTTGTAATCGTGTGGATTAGGCCTGAGTTGTGACTAAGGCCGCTTTTTGACTAGTCGGTATGCTTGCAGTATAACACGGAATCAGTACGGGTTTCTAGGCAACCAGTGGCATCTAGCAATCAATGCGTAGCGTTTACGCCTCCTGGGGGATTACCATGACATGGCTAAGCAATTTAGTTTACGGGGAGAGAAAGAGACAGATCCGTGTAACTGCTATGGCTCTGTCCTTTACACTCATCACAAACTGAATTGCTTAGGCATGTCATGGTAACCCCCCTGTACGTTTTACTGCAAGCACACTGCCAAGTCAGGAAGTGACCTTAGGCGTTTAGTGCGGAGACGTAATTATTCCTGCAGCGCGTCTTCTCGATCCTCCTTTTCAAGGGAGGATGAGGAACCGATTTCGGGCTGTGAACCCCCACCCGGGTAATCTGCGCTGACCGTAAAAAACCAGGTAAAAAAAACCTTCCCTCATTGGTTCGGGAAGAAATAATCACAGCGCGATGTAGGATTGAGCGTGATCGCTAAAGCGCCATCTATTGAGATGTTTTGTTAATTAACATTTTATTCAAATGGGCGCTAGATGGCTGTAAAAGTCCTATTTGATGTTCGGTTTCCCTCACTTAAAATTCACATAAACATCATGATTCATAAAGTGCATTAGTGCTGCAAATATGCTTAAAATTGTAGCTTTATATCATTTTAGTGTCTCAAAACGACTTTCTATTGTTAAACGTTAGATGGCGTTAGTAGTCAGTTTGAAGTTTTACATTATTTTGTGTTATTATAATTAAACATCGGCGACTCGTGGCTTTTATGTAGCATTTGACGTTTCTGACAGACTAGTGATGTAACAATGTTTTTCTATACAAGTTGAGCAAAAGAAACCAATTAAAAATCCTTATACACTCGCGAGCAAAAATATCGGCTCAAGCTGCACGTTTAGGTTCTCCGCCCAGTATCTCTTGACCTGTTCAGAATATCTCAAAAGAATTGGTATCAAATGAAAGCTGATAATGTAACAATTTAAAAAATAAATAAATTCAGTCATGCCATTTTTCACAAGTGACAGGAGCCAGATTTAACAGAGATGCATGAAAAAATACAAAAAGAATAGAAAATGGAAATCGTTAAATAAAAGGCATTTTAAGGAAAATAAGGTGTTATTTATTAATGAACACTTCGTATTTCTAACCCTGGCCCTTATCACAGCATTCAGGCGCTTTTTCATGGATCTTATCAGCTTTTTGACACGCTCCTGGGGGATGGCATTCCACACCTCCTGCAGAGCCGTCTTCAGCCCCATAACATTTGCTGGAGCTGGATCTCTCTTCCAAATTTGCCTTTTCAGGGAGTCCCAGAGATGTTCAGTGGGATTCAGGTCCGGGCTGACGGCTGGCCAGTTCATGGTGGGAATGCTGACCTCGGCAAGGTAGGCTCGAGTGATCCTTGCGGTATGACAAGGGGCATTATCCTGCATCAGGACGAACCCCTCGTCATAAAAACCGGCGTAAGGAACAACATGCTCCTCAAGGATGTCAGTGGTGTACCTGGCAGCTGTCAAACCACCGCCACGGCCCCCACCAGGTACGAAAACGAGCTCTGTACGCCCTTCGATGGAAATGCCCGCCCACACCATGACGGAACCTCCGCCATAGGCAACTGTTTCCTTGAAACAGCATTGTGCGTACCGTTCTCCTGGCCTCCTGTAGACTCTTCCTCGTCTGTCACAGCCATTCAAGCACACCCTGGACTCAACACAGGGTTTTCGAATAAGGTCGTTAGCAGAGATGTGTACCGGTCAACTTCTGATAAGTGACTGATGACATTTCCCCCTCCTACCCCATAATTATAGGGGTTAAAAGGGGCACACCTCTTACGTTTCGGAACGAGTATATGATCCACATATCGGGAAATGAGACATAACTTGGAAAATCCTGGGCGGATTACCAGGGTTCTTGTATTTTTTTAATGGTTACATTATCAGCTTTCGTTTGGTATCATTTTTTTAAAGATATTCTGAATAGGTCAAGAGATACTGGGCGGAGAACCCAAACGTGCAGCTTGAGTTTTTTTGTTTGCTCGCGAGTGTAAATCATTTAATATATGTACATATAGGACATTCGTTAGAGATAATTAATGTTTTTCGTAACTTCTTCAGAAGTTATCCTACGTCTTCTGTTTGAGAAAATCCACTTGGTGTAAGAAAATTATCTTTCGACTTCGACTGACGTGGTGGGTAAATGAAATATTCTTCCTGTAATGTTGCAGCGTATTTTTGTTGGTGTTCTCTTTGATTTCAACTTCTTGATTTTGTAATAAATAATCAGATTTTTTTTATTGTAAGATATCATAGAATTTTAAATAATACTATTTCTAGCTTTTTATTACCTTTTGGATGCAGTCTCAGTAATGAGAGTGACTTTTTTAGGTATTACTTTGTTATTTTATCTCATCTGAAAAGACACAAGCCACGAGTCGCCGATGTTTAGTTATAATAAACAGCCCGTTTTCATGCATTTGAGTTTGAATTGATAAAAACCCTGAATTTAAGTTCAAAAATAAGAAACGATCAACTTAAGGGCGACATTTTTGATCATATACGGCTATTGCATGATCTCTGAAAGTGTCATGAACAAATACCTATAATTAAAAGTAATTCGATAATTTTTAAGAATTATGGATTTGTGTGAAAATATCGCAAAAACCTGTAGGTATATTACGTTTCAAGAGTGTTTTCACAAAGTTTCAATAACGTAGTTCAATCCAGTAACAATCCAGTTATGAGCAGAAATGCGTCATAAGAAGTAGCTTAAATTAAACAATGATCAGGGTCTTAATGTATATTAATGTTTAATTTCATGTAAATCTGTCCAGGGCTGGAATTCTACAGGGTAATAACGATATCGTTTTTGACCTGTTTCCGTATTGTGAACGTTTTGATAACTCTTATGTCATTTACAATAATGGCGACTGTGACATAAACGATTCTTAAACGTGTCAAACAAGATATCGTTTTAACGCACCTGAATAGAGGCCCAGTACATTTTGAGTTACAAGTGCACAACCAGACTTGCAGACAGACACCAATTATAAAAATCATTGATTCGGTTTCAGTATCATTGATGTAGCCTTTTGCAGTTGGTTTTTTTTTTTAATTTTGCACTTACTATCACGACTTTACTGCCGACTTAATAATGTATAGATTATTAGATTGACATTGTTTTCCACAAGAGTGTCATAATAACATAAGTGTTATTTTATTCTTAACACTATTTAAACTTAATTCATATTTCTTACTTATACTGGGGATATGTCTACGTTTCTGTGGAACTTGCTGCGAAGCCACATCTGCGTTCTTCGCCTCAGAGCCTTCTCCGCCCGTCCCTGGTCTCCCTGGGCAGGCTCCAGGCGATGACTCGGGAACTGAAACAACATTATTTATCACAACACTGCTTTCGAGCATATTGCCAATATTGATCCACGTTGCCGTAGCATATCGGAAGCAAATAGTACTTATATGAAACATGTTAATGCTCTGCACTTGCCGACAGCGATGCGTTCCAGCCTGACCACGCAATTTTTCATTGTGATCTGTTGCTCGCCTGTCATTCCCGCGCCGGGGTGCGGCGCACCCCCCGGGCCCCCCGTCTCACTGCCTGCTCGGGCCGTTTGTGGGAAGTCTCTTTCCCATGACTCTGGAACAAAAACAAAAATTTTCACAACACCGCTTCCGAGCATATTGCCAAAATGTGCCAAAAATAGTAAATTATACGAATCAGGTAAATGTTCTGTACTTGCCGTTAGGAATGCTCTCTACTTTGATCACGGTAATCGTGGTTTGTTGTCACTAATACATCTAGCCTATCTTAGCCTGTGTGTGCAAAATGTGGTACGGCAATTACCAACAACTCTTTTTGTAGTTGTTGATATTTATGTAGCTCTGCTTACTCCACTCTGGGAATGAAGGCGTGATAGTATGTATGTTTGTAATTTGTTTAAGTAATTAAAACTGGAGTCATGTCCACATTATTGCGAGTAATTACACCCATTTGTCCGATCTCTGGTTATAATAAAAACCTTAACTATTTCTCAAAACGTTCGCGTTCCCTGGATATTGGGAGCAAAACCGAAATAAACCGGTTAAAACCGGTTTTTTAAACCAGTTCCGAGCCCTGTTCATAACATCCGTGTAAGAGAGGTTTTAACTCACTTTCTCTCCCGTGGTCCGGCAACTGCACCAGCATCGGCTGCTCGTCCACCTCCATCTCGGCCTTGATGTGGGCGAGCAGGTCTGCTGGAGCGTCTGCCCATTCCCACTCTTCATTCTCTAAACGAACAAAGAAAAATCCAATATTTCCTAAAAAGCTCTACAACACAAATTCAAGTTATGTAAAAAAACCTTGAGCATTATTTCGATTTAGCTGCGAGCGTATATTTTACGGCAATTATTGTACTTTTAACTTTTATTTTTTCGAATCGTTTGTTTTACAAATAATACAAGTGAAATGACAAGAGTATAAATTGATTTTTAACAAAAAAGGAAAAAAATATAGATAATGTTAAATTGTTATTAAGATTACAAATATTATGTTATAAACCGACTTCAAAAAAAAGAGGCGTTTCTCAACTCGGCGGGATATATTTTCTTATGTATGTTCCCCGATTACACAAAGAGAGTGGGAACGATTTGTCAAAAAAAAAATGATCAGCATGCATGCAGGCTGAATACACTGGACTTTTATATTATTTTGTAAGTCAAGGGCAAAAATATGTATACACTTTAGTACCTTGCCGCTTTGATCGCTGTCACAATTTCATATGACAGCTTAAACTTGACGTTAAATAGACAAGGTACTAAAGTGTATACATATTTTTGCCCTTGACTTACTTGACTACTTAAGAAAATTAATATCATCATATAATTGGGCAATTAGCACCGGTAATAGGAATAAAAATGCGAGTCAAACTTGCTTGGAGAGGATTCCATAAATTTAGAGTAAGAGTAGACTTTTTATAGGTTTTGTCAATGGATGCCGCCGCGTAAACAAAGAATGCGTATAGTGAATTTGGAAGTTTACATCGAATTAAATTCGTACTTTATTACAATAACTAAAAGCATGCATGCGGGTGTAACGACACTATCTAAGCGAATGGACTTAGGCTTAGTAGATTCTTAGATAAGGGCGGCGGGATGGTCATGTTTATCTATTTTCTTAAATAACTATAAAACTGCTTATTTTAAAAATAAAATGAAAATATATTCGAAATCTGTATAAGAAGCCTTTTCATTTGATATTTCACATGGTGTTGGTACATGTTTATTTTTCTTATTTACTTACCCCTGCGTCGTGTGTTATCTAGTATATAAGCTTGATACCTTCTTAATAAAGCAGTTTACCTATGACTTTAGGTGTTATTACTTGTCTCCCTACACCCCCAAAAGTGACCCCCGTATTTAAAATTCATTAATTTACGTTATAGGTGCGAGTTCGGGTCACAGACATTCACATGTATACAAAATTTGAACTTAATCAGTCCAGTAGATAACATTAAGATCAAGATAACATTTATAATGCAAAATCTATCTATATCTAGCCTTTGTCCACTTTGTAGGGTTCCGTATCTACTCGACTGATTAAGTTCAAATTTTGTATACGTGTGAGAACGCGAGTATAATAACTATAAGTTAATAATTCCATCCGAGCATGGACCACGGACGTAGTGATCGTGCCTACTAATACACAAAAATTGGTTTTCAAGACTATATATATATTTTCAGAAAAAAAAAGATAATCTACCAACCTACCTTACCATATATACTCGTAACAATATTTTATTTGCCGGTACTAGGTACCCTGAATTGGATAGTGAGTTTTTTTTTCATTTTTATTATAAACCATGCCTAAATCTCACGAAAGCGTTTGAGTGGGGTCATTAGCTTAGGGAGGGCACTGCACCAGGTTTGAGTCTGCGCAATTTGTTTACGTAATGCTGGCACTCCACTTAGCGTTATCCGCCCAAATATTCGTGTTGCATCTTTTTCTTTCAAATGATGAGGGGTAACGACCATTTTCAAAATGTTCGGAGCAAATCCGACTGTTTCGACCAAGACCAATTTGGTCGTGAAATAGGTTCTACCCAACTTTGCTTCTGGAAAGGAATCTAAAATAAACCATATTCGAATATTATAAGAAATAGCAGCCGGGCGACTTTCAAGATAATGTTCCACAAAACTGTCCCCCGACTGCAATACAAATTTGGCTATCTCTTGATTCTCTTTTTTGTTTGGCATATTGTCATATTGATTGCAATGGAAATAATTTATCCACTACTTACCTGCCTTAGTAACTAAAACAGCTTGTTTTAGTTTTTTTTTATTCACTTTAAAGCATGGCAGGCGTGTTTTTTTTTAATTATTTTCGATTTGATGTTTTGCTAATGATAAACAATACGCACGACTAAAAAAACATGACAACCGTTTCCCACCTAGCTTATGCCTAGCTCAATACCATAGACTATCTAGAAGAGATTTTTCATTTGGCAGGCTAATTTACGACCTTGGTGACATGATGGTCGCCAGTTGGTTGACCAGTTGGTGACTAGGTGTGTACGGCTAGTTTTAGCAAGAACACTATAATCTTTCCTTTTTTAACTTATTGAACATTCACATTGAAATTTTTGAGACAGAATAAGACAGTCTTTGTTCCTCGGCGCCCTGCCCCAGAGTTGGCCAAGGGCTATGACAAAGCTGCTCATCACATTATCACTCATTCTCCAAAATCCTCTCAATTAAATGGCTGTGCTCTCAATGACACTGAACCTGGATTTACTCCGAATGATAACCTAATTAAGCTGCTCATTAGTGAATATCCTTTCGAAGTTCTATGATGCTATACCGAACAATGTCTCAGAACTGCTGAATCAATTGACGGCTGTCCTTATGACTAATAATGGCTTATTCAGCCATCCAATCGAATTGTAGAAGTATTCGACAAAAAAAACATGAAATCATCCATCTCATTAACAAATTTAACCCTTCAATTCTTGCTATCTCGGAGACATGGTTAAAGCCTGAATCACTTTTTCGGGTTTCTGGTTTCTCATGTCTTCGGGATGACAGTGTTGATGGTTGGAACGGCTGTGCCGTTCTTGTTAAGCGTTCTCTTCGCTTCTCTTTAGTCCCTATCCCCCACCATTCTTCAGGCATAAATATTGTTGCTGTTAGGCTTTTTAATACTACTTTTATTTCCCTTTATATACCTCACCCTAATCTCGCGATTATTGCTGAGTTACACTCAATCCTATCTTCTCTCTCTGGCCCTTTTGTGGTGATGGGTGGCTTTAATTGTCATCATAATATGTGGGTGCCCCATTCTTGTGACTATAATTCATCTCATCTTTTAAACGTCTTTGACAACATTAATTTGTGCCTATTGAATGATGGTTCTCCTACTAGGAGATCATCCCCATTGCAAAACCCTAGCTCTGTGGACTTAACTCTGTCATCTCCTAACTTGGCTTCTGGGCTTTCCTGGAGGGTTCTCCCTCATTCTCATGGTAGTGATCATCTTCCTTATTTCCTTTTCCTCTGTGTCAATTCTGGATTCACCTTCACCTCCTCTTCTTAAATATAGAACTGGAAAGACCGACTGGCCTGAATATTCTTCTTTGGTCTCTAATGAAGTAGTGCTCCTTCCTCCCGTTTCTTTTGATAACTTTCTTGCATTGTACTTTAAATTTGTTTCTATTTTAGTTATGGCAGCTAACTCTTCCCTTTGCAGGGCTGCCTCTCCTCCATGGTGGGATGCTGATTGTAGTTTAGCTATTAAAAATAGAAATGGGGCTGAGGAAGCTTTTACTGGGGATTTGTCTAATTTGGAAAAGTATTTGGAGTTCCAGGCTTCTAATTAGGGCTTGCAATTCGAATATTCGAATATTCGAATAATTCGAATATTCGGCTCTTTCTAATATTCGAATAATGCGGCGAATAGTATTCGAATATTCGAATATTTATGGTTATTTGGACAGACGGATGTAACATCGCCCAGGGATGGTCGGCTGTCTCTGTCTCACTCCCCGATCCCATTCACCCACCTCCCACCTACTCTGTACTCTTACATTATACTGTATAACTAAATTCACATATATCATTATTGTTTCGTGTTGATTACATTAATAATTTAACACATACTTTTATTTTAGCATTTTAATTATTTTATTTTAGTTATGTTGTTGATTCTGACTTTTTTTAATTGAAGTACATAATCTTTGTGCAATTGATACCAAATCGTTGCTGTTCGTACATTCTGTTGTTTTTAACACAATTATATATAAATTCAAGTTTTTTTTTTTATTCATTCTATAAAGCCAAGGACGTATTATTTATTTAAGATGTTTATGTTGATTTTTTGAGCTTTCAGACTGGTAATAAATAAAAATGAGCATACAAACCCGTTTTTCTTGATTTTAGTTTGTATGTGATATGTCCAAATTAAAAGTCGAATATTCGAATATCTGAATCTATCGAATATTTGCAAGCCCTACTTCTAATGCTCGTTGTAAGCGTTTGTTAGCTTCTAAAAAACGCCTTGGTTGGTCCCGTTTTTGCGAGAGTTTATCTCCTCGTAGGGGGTACTTCCTTAGTATGGAAGAATTTTAAATGATTTCGTGGATCCTTAGCTGATTCTAATCCATTGTCTAATGATCCGTCTAGCTGGTTGGAGGGCTTTTCAGATTAATTAGCGCCTGCTTTTGTTCCGCCGGAAGATTGCTGTCCTCTATCTTCTCCTTTTTCTTCTGACAGTATGGATGATCCTTATTCTTTTCGGGAACTTTCTTCTGTGTTGGATCATCTTCATGATTCTTCTCCGGGAAAAGACGGAATTCCTTATTCCTTCATCAGACGGTGTTCTGATTTTTCTAAACTTTTCTTCCTTTCCCTGTTAAATCATATTTATAATTCTGGCTGTCTCCCTGATTCTTGGAAGACACAAATAATGTTCCTATTTTTAAACCTGGAAAAGATCCCAGTGACCCCTCAAGTTACAGACCAATAGCTCTTTCATCTGTTCTCTCAAAGATCCTAGAGCATTTAATTAAGAATAGGCTCGAATGGATTTTAGAAAGTCGAGGAATCTGTTCTAAATCTCAATTTAGTTTTCGTAGAGGCATGGGTACTATGGATACTCGTAGTTTAGGTATTCTTACGTCTGATATTCGGTTGGCTTTCTCCAACGGTCATCACCTTGTTGGTGTCTTTTTAGATATAACTTCTGCATACGATAATGTGCAGCTTCCGCCTCTCAGGCGAAGATTGTTCATGTCATATGCAATCTTTTCATGGCTCGTCCTATCTCTGTTCATTTCCAGGGTTCTTTGTTGCCTGCTAGAACCATTTGGAAGGGTCTTTCTCAGGGCTCTGTTTTAAGGCCAATTTTATAGTCTTTATACCGCTGACCTTAGTAAATCAGTTGACTGTGTTTGTAATATTTTACAATATGCAGATGATATTGCCCTTTATTTTGCTTCCAGCTCCATTTCTAAGAGTTCCCAGTCTCTTAATTCTGCACTACTTAACTCTACTTAAACGTACGCTCTTAGATCATGGCTTATCTTTGTCTGCCTCTAAGAGATATGTTGTGGTTTTTACTAGCGAAAGGCTGGTTCCTGATATCCACATTTTTCTTCAGGGAGTACTGCTTCCTGTGTCCAATTCTGTAAAATTTCTAGGTTTCATTTTAGATCATCATTTGACTGGGACCCCTTACTTGAATCACATTAAGGTTAAATGTGAGAAAAGTGTTTTGAGAGCTTTATCCAGTGCTTAGTAATCATTCCTATTGCCAAAAACTTTTGTATACTGCAATGTTTTTAGTCACTTTGACTACGGCTCATTTTTGTTGGAGCCCTGTAGCAAACTGGCTTTGACATCCTTAGACAGGATTCAGTCTAGGTGCTTGCGCATATTTTTTGGTGCAATAAAGCCATCTCCTATCAATGCCCTTCAAGTAGAATGCTCCAAACATTTTTCGCAGGCAATTTATTTCTGATCGCTTTTTCTTCAGACCCGTGCAGTTTTCTAATCATCCATTATTATGCTGTCTTACTCGTCTTTCTGTTCTCATGCCCTCTTCTAAGTACTGGCCTCACAAGGAGTCTCCTTGTCTAATTAAAAGCTTTCATAAAATCTGTAACAGCTGTCCAATCTGCTCTACGCACGCACGCACGCATACGCGTAGTGGGGCTTCCTGGCACAGGTTATTTCGTACCTACTAGGGAGTTCCAACTGTTGATGTCATGTAGACTTAAGTTTATAGAAATGAAATATTTTTCATTTTCATGAAACTGTCCGAGATGTTATTGTGGATGAGACTAATTTTGTGGAAACCAAACCTCCGGTAAGGTTTGAAGAAAATAATATAGAATATTCTCAAGACAAAACTGATCGTGACTTTGTTCTAAAATCAGTGTCTACCAAGTCTAATCATGTAGACCTTCCTAAATTAGATAAATCAAAACCTAATGAACAAGGCAGTCCGTGTAAAATTCGCAAGGAAGTAGATTTGATACTAAATGAAATAGAACCCGAGATTAATTCTGATATTATATATATACCAGTAAGTGATCAAAATAGATCAGATGAACCAAGAGCATGTAAGAGGAGTAAAAGGATAAAAAGTCGTGTTCATGTAGAAAAAAAAATTTATGATTTTTTATATAGTGCTGTCGGTCTCTGAAATACCTAAAACATTTAATGAAATTTAATCACTACCAGATAGGCCTTAATGGGAAAAAGCAGTGAAAGACGAATTAAAGTCTCTTGCAGTAAATAATACTTGGACTTTGGTACCAAACCTGCAAATAAAAAAATATAGTTGATTGCAAATGGATCTTCACTATTAAAAAGGATGGATTCGGTGAACCTTTTAGGCTCGCCTCGATGCTAGAGGATTCAGGCAAGAATATCTCAAACATTATAATGCAACAGGCTGGTCAGGCTGCAAGAAGTTGGTTTGAAGTGTTTGAACCACAGAACTATATCGAGATAGAAGGAAAGAGTGTATGTACCTCGCGTGCCGAAAAGAGGTTCTTAGGACTGCATTGCTCGCCGCGATGCTCAGTCCGCTCTCGACCGCTTTCCGTGTGTGACGTTCGAATATAAAAACAAAATGCCCTGTTGCTCGATAATAAACTGTTTAAACACCACCAAAAAAGTAGGAGCTGTGAATCAAGATATTTCTTTTCATAGGTAAGTACTCTTTTCCCTAAAATATCCGTTATTATTTATAAAACAATTTATTTTGTTGCATAGTATTAATTTCATATAAACAGTAACGGGCGAGTCCGTGTCTACTGCTACTTTTCCATTGCGGCTTTAATTTGACGCGCCAGACTTGGCATGCATTGAAAACCAGCAAAGAAAATAAACCAATCCAAACTGTCGAGCACTTGTCGAGACGCGTTCAAGGTTGATTTCTCATTTTTCTGTCAAAAGTAAGATATAGTGTTGTACCCGGCGATTTTCAATGCCGATTTCTTAGTCGATTAAAATAAATTTTGAAAACAGAAAAAATGATAATTATTTTTACAAGCGCTTATTTCACTTGCAATGTATGTATATGCGTATGTAAGTATGTATGGGTCAAATCTTGCAAATTAAATTTGACCCACTTCCCGTTAACGGAATGGGCTGAAATTTGGACCATATATGTAAACTCAATGACAATGCAATATTATGGTATCTAAGAGATGATCTGATGATGGAAGGTGGCGACAGGATCTCCGCTATTCTTAACGTAGACCCACCGTGTTAGGACTCAATAGTTTTCCAAAAGATCCTATTATAAAAAATAGATGGATAGAAGCAACGGGTCGATAAAACTGGTTTCCTACAAAACACAGCCGGATTTGTTCTGTACATTTTCACAAAGATACCTTTACCTACTGGCCAATCAAAGTACCGGCGAATAATCAGTACAGCTTATCCGACTATATGTAGATGTAGTGATAATGTCAAATAATGAAAAGGTACCTACATTTATACGTCACAATGTGTGTGTGTGTGTGTGCGTGCGTGCGTGCGTGCGTGCGTGTATGCGTGTGCGTGTGTGTGTGTGTGTGTGTGTGTGTGTGTGTGTGTGTGTGCGTGTGTGTGTGTGTGCGTGCGCTCACGCGCGCTTTATGCTACAGACATAGTATTTTTTATGCTACAGATAAAAGGATCACCTTCTTTAGAGAAGGACTCTATCAAGCATACATACATACATACTTACATACGCATATACATACATTGCAAGTGAAATAAACGCTTGTAAAAATAATTATAATTTTTTCTGTTTTCAAAATTTATTTTAATCGACTAAGAAATCGGCATTGAAAATCGCCGGGTACAACACTATATCTTACTTTTGACAGAAAAATGAGAAATCAACCTTGAACGCGTCTCGACAAGTGCTCGACAGTTTGGATTGGTTTATTTTCGATTCGACAATAATGTTAGAAACGGTCAAAATTCATGAAAAACTTTGATTCGACAATAAGTCAAAAACCGTGCCACTTTTACTGGGGTCATGTTAGGTTGGTTGGACTACTCTTGAGCTGACCTACCTCCAGTGTCACTGTGACGTGTCAGTTTTGGGACACCCTGTATTATTATTATCATATTAATACTCAGGTATTTGAAAGGCATTATGCATCTTAAGTTAACATATAAACAAAATAGTTATGAAATTATATTCTGTGGATATGTAGGCTCTAACTGGGGTGGTCATGATAATAGTGATAGGAAAAGCACTAGTGGTTATGTATTGTAACGTGTTCGTCACGTTTACATGCGTCTTCTTGCCTTTACAACTGAAAACATTAAATATTTCACATTATTCTGTTTTGATTTTTTTGACAGCTAATGTTGTGACAGCTGTCGGATCACAGATAAAACTAGAAGTGTCAAACTGTTTGAGGTTAGATCGATCGACTTTCGATTTTCTTTCAGATCTTTCTCATCGCGTCGTGTTGGTCACCTGCATTTGATCTGTCAATTTCTTCCGTTTCGGAATGAACGTCAGAATGAATTGGTAACAGGGTCCAATAGTCTTTGATATCGTTTTGTCTATGCTTTTCAACTTGGAATCTGTTTTCCGTTTTGTTGGCGTCTTTCTCTCCGTCCAAGACCAGCAATGAGCTGAGTCGATATTTTTTTCATCAAGTGAAATCACTTGAACAAATAATGTTTTAATTACATTTTTAAGTGTAAATCACTTCCTTTTAAATATCTGCTGATATGTCTGCTGATATTTCGGTGAGTTTCGTTGTTTTTTATCGATTAATGGGTTTTCAAAGAACGCTTTATTAGCGGCCTGTTATTTTCAACACTTCGTTGTTTTTCAATGTGCTAATTCCTCTTTTAAGGTAACGTCGTTCCGGCGTTAGGCCCTTTCTTCGGGTATTCATCGATATATGACGTGACCAATGTTTTAAAGACAAAACCGGCGAGTTTCTTCAACATGCGCCGAGTTATTTCAAGGAAAGAGCGGTAAGTTTTTCTCTTTACGTTATGATTTGATCGAGATAGGAGTGGACCAATCAAGGATCAAAGTCTAAACCTATTTTTTTGTTTGTTCCACAGCTCTGAGCGCTTTTTCTTCTTTTAACATGCGGTTCTACTCGTTATGAAATGAACTGAATCGGCTTCCCCGAGGATTACGTTCTTCCTCTATGTCCGCGTGCTGCCAAGTTTTACGGCTGGATTCATCACGACTAGGATGTAGATCTTAATTCTTTTCTTAATTAATATTTTGGCCTCTTTCTAAGAGAGCTTTATAATGTGTTATTTTGTTAACTGAGGTTTTCTTACCCTGTTTATGCTAGATAGATCTCAGATGTTCATGGGAAAGCTTTGTTCCTTATATTACTTCGCTTTGCGTGCGCTTTAAGGCTTTACTTTAATTTTAGCGTCCTTTCTTTTCCCATGGGGCTTTGAGGTTATCTATGGGTAATAATTAACTTTCTAATTTCATCGTCCTTTTTGACCAGACGTTAAACGGTGTCTTTTATTTAACCCATTGTGTTAATAACTTAACCTAGGATCTGTCGCTCCAAGCAAAGACCTAATTGTTTTCTTTAAAAACTTTAATTTCTTTTTATTTCCCTCCGCTTTGGGATGGGAAAACTTTTAACATACAATTTATCAAACCTGGTTTAGTCCAGTTGGGCTAAATTCTTTTCTAATCATTTACTTGGATTTCAACAGGCTTATCCTGTATAGAACCATTAACCTTAATGTGATTTTCATTATCTGCTACAAGCTTATTTCCAACTTAACTTAACAAGGTTCAATCTTTCCAAGGAATATTTGTTTTCTTGAAGCCAGACAAGCTTATCTTGTACTGAACTTCTTTTATTTTGATGCTTTATGTTTAGGTTAAGACCTAATTAAGATTTTGAGAACCTAGTTCGATAACTCTAACTATTTGTTATTAAACTACACAACTGATGTTTGTGGCCTGTATTTCATGAGATCTTTTGAATAGAAGCAAGACTGAGAAACCTTTTTTTATTTTACTTATCCCTCCTTTGAGATTAAAAGGATAATCCTCCACTGAGGATCCGAGGTACTTATTTTTATATTAAATATATAAAAATAAGTACCTCGGAATTTTGATGCAATTAGTGTCCAGGCGCCCGATATTTATTCTCTTATTAAAAATTTGGACATTAATTAAAACTATTCTATTTTCATAACAAATATATTTTTTAAATATTACAATTGACACTTTAAAGACAATATAATATATATTTTTTAAACATTACAGTATTTAAACTCTTTCGAAAAGTGCATAAAAACATGGTGTACAAAAACGGGACAAGCTTCAGTTTTGCCTCATCAACAGAAGCAGAGTACATGGCTTTGTATGAATCTGTAAAAGAAGCTTTGTGGCTTAAGTCTCTTGCACAAAGTATAAATATAAACATTACTGAGCCTATTGTCATATTTGAGGACAATAATGGCTGTATCAGTACAGCCAACAATCCAACGTGTTATGGTCGAAACATATCGACATAAAATACCACTTTTCTAGGGAGCAAGTTGAGAAAAATGTTGTAAAATTAATATATGTTCCTACAGGTGAAAAGCTGGCAGATATTTTAACGAAGCCGCTGCGTGGAATAACCTTTGATAATTAAGATTTGTTGATTGTTTATTGATAGTATTATTGTTATTACTTGATGGTTGTTTATTGGTAATGTCATATTTGTTTAATGGGAGTACATGATTTTATGTCAATTTGAATTTAAGTATACTTATATTGTTATGATTAATTTTTGAGTTGGGTGCGTTGAAATAATTCTTATTGTACAAAAATTTATGTTTAAATAATAGACAAATACTATGTGATTAAGTAAAGCATAGACTAGAATGTGTCTTGTATTTAACTGCTGACAACACAGCCTTCCTTCTTCAACATGGCGTCCTTGTTTTTTTTTCATACCGGCTTCCTTGTATTTTAACAGTGAAATAAGTATAACAGTGATAAAATAAATAATACTTTCATTTTAATAACCATAATCTCCTATAAAATATGTATATAGCATGCCTTTTTTTTCTATTTTCCCCACTCATCACAGTCAGCGCGCCTCTAGGACAAAGGCCTTGTTCAGTCTTCTCCATTCCCCTCTCTCTTTTTTTGTCCTACTCAATGCTTGTCCCATTAGTTTATCTAAATTATTACTCCATCGCAATTTGGGTCTACCTTTTGATCTTCTTGCCATCTCTGGGGCACTCTGTCACTTTTTTGATCGGTGGTGTCTCATTTCCATTTTAGCTTTGTATTGTTACTGTTACATCTCGCACTTTAGTCTGACTTCTAATAACAATATTTCGTATTTAGAGTATTCACTTCTTATCTAACATACTTCTCTCCATATTATTTTGGCATATTTCCAGTTTTTTCATTTTCTTTGTAAGGGCCCATCTTTGGCATTCATATGTAAGGCATGGCAAAATACAAGTACCTATTAAAAACCGTTATCTTGCATTTCAGAGGAAGATTTTTACTTTTCATTTAAAGCCCAATATCTAATTTAGGAGTTTTTTACTCTTCTTTCTATTTTTTTACACATATCATCTTGCATTGATATTAATTTCCCTAGGTATATTATATTCATCTATGTATTCTATTTCCAACATTTATGGGTGGTTTCCTACTGTTTGTTAGTTTTTAGTTTTTGGTAGATTCATGGTTTGTCCCAGTTTTCTACTCTCTATTGCAAGGTTGTTAAGCATGGTAAACCAAATTATCTCTTTTTTTCAAATGTTTTGCTGTTGTTTTTATTTATTTTATTCCAACACGGAATAAACCATTTCTTTTTTTATTTTATTTATTTAATAAACCTACAGCACAATTTTCATAAAATATAGGTTTGATACAGAAAGCTTATACATAGGCCAATTATGAGATTTTCTTATAAAATAACTGATTTTCTTTTTCATTTATTCATAAATGGAATAACATAGACTATACAAGTCTGTAAGTAACAAAGTATCCAATACTAAATGTTAGCCTAGTTGGTAGTGAGTTGGCCTACAAAGCTAGCAGTCCTCAGTTCGGATCCCGATAGGGTCAGATATTTATGTGATGAGCACAAATATTTGTTTCTGATGCTTAGATGTTGTCTATGTATTTAAGTATGTATTTCTCTATATAAGTAGGTTTATCATTTTCTAGTACCCACAGTACAAGCCTAGTCTAGGGCTTAGTTTGGGATTAGTTTTTTTTTTTTTTTTATGTTATGGAGAAGGCTCACGAGCACTCAGGCCACCTGATGGTTAGATCAAATTGTGTGACTCTGTCCCCTGATATTTATTTATTATTTAATACTACTGTCACTTGTATCCAGCATTCATTCTCAGTTATCAGTTACTGTGAGGCTCATAACCACTGGGAGACAGCAAAACTCACCAAGCTCCGCACCAAACTCCTGCTCGAATGCGTCCTTGATACACCGGGTCAGGTTCAGGTTCTGCGCAACCGACGAGCCGTCTTTATTCGCATAACTCATCTTCTAGGTTCTTCACACTCCTCAGTGTCGTACCAATACAGATGTTCAATAATGCCTGGACAAACAGCAATCCTACCATGAAGTGGTTAACACACAATGAACCTGTTCTTATTTCGTTCAGTTCAGAGGCCTTACTTTGAAATCGAAGTTCGAAGTTACGTTAACTCCATCTCTTTCTCTCAATTTAGTCTCGAATCTCGAGTGACGAGTGACCTGACCACAGATCAGATTGCAAGGGTAGGTGCGAATGACAGGCTATGTTTCTGAAATTATACGAAATTGAATGTCAGGGTACAATTATTGCTTAAAAATCGTGCACATACAATAATGATTTATAAATACGTAAACTTACCAACGTTGTTTCTTTTATTTTTATATGCGTACAGACTTAACGCGCTTCATAATATTATGGCAACTCAAAAAATATCATCATATATTGAGACATTTGTGACAATTTGTTTTCCGTATCCATAAGTGTCCAGGATACAAATAGGATACAATCAGTACCCTAATAAATCTGGAAGCCCTAGATAGGGACTCGGCAGTCTCGACACGCCGAGGTTTTAATTTGAGGTAAAGTTGCATAGACATAGTATAACATAGACCCTATATAGACCATTGGAAACATGCATGAAAAATAGAAAACTCAATAGGTACACTAAGTTTGACCCGTTTACTAAGATTTTATATAGAATCAAAACTTGTTAAAATTTTAAAACTTCTTTTAAGGTTTAGATTGTTTTATCGGCATCCTCATTTTATTTGCGTAATATTTTAATTTAATGATATTGGCTTAAACATATCAATTTCTGAAATAAATTGCGAATTGATTTATAAGAACGGTATATTTTAACATGGAACAACAGCTGTGACGTCATTCTTGTCGTCGATTTTGAATAGAGTGTTTTTGCAGGAGTCTGAACTAAGAGTTTTTAAAGCTTCATATGTTTTGAAAAAATAGCACGATGTTTTATTCGCGTAAACTTCTCAGCAGTGATTTCCTTTTGGGAAGCGCTGGTAGATTATTGACGTGTAAGAAAGCCCGTGCGGCCTTCTTAATGAATCTTTCCTTGAAATAAAATGAAAGAGTTTTTATTTTTTACTCATAATTTGTTTATAATATTAATGCAACACTAAAAGATTTGCATTTTTACCACAACCGTAATACATTTGTACATTTGCTTCCTAACATGCTGCCACTGTAACCAGTGTAAAATGACGTCAAACGGGAACTAGTATCAAATATTAGGTATTTTGAAATTATTAAAATGACAGCCACCCGGGGTATAAGTTGCTAAGTAATAAAAGAACTCACTTCTAACAAAACACACTTTTATTTTAAACCTTAACTCTATATTCTTATGTTTGAATATGAAATAGATGAATTAGAGTCCCTAGCCTCTATCAAAATCTTGTCCCGTGGCAGCGTGTTGCGTGTGTGCGTGTTGTATACATACGTATTAAACGTTCTCAGACAGGTCAAACCCTGCTGCCGCACTCCACACTCAAGTCTATACAAGTAGACATGTAGAACAAAATACTTACCAGTTCGGCAGGAACACCTGCCCTCTCGAGCTTTTCCCACAACACGTACGAAACAAGGTCGAAGAGCTTCAACAGGTCCAGGACACAAGCGTACACGTGGGTTTTCTGATCTAGATAGTACTTGACACTGTGCTTAAATGCCAGTATTGCACTTTCAAAAAACAGACCACGAAATCCAAACTGTGCCTTGAGCAGTTTGGTGGTTTACTGAGATGGCAGTCAAGCACATTGTCAAACACTTTGGCTATCACGATAGCAAGTGAAATAGGCTTGTAGTTTCCCTCGTCCGCTGTCTGCTAACCCGTTCTTAACAATTGGCATGACTACTGTCGCCATCAACTCCTGGGCTAGGTAGGTAGGTGCCCCACATAAAGTTAAACAATAAGATCAACTGAACACTCTAGGCAGATGAAATCCAGCATGCTGCAGGCCCTTGATGCCGGGCCCATCGTGACCTCTCTCACCTCTTTTCATGTTATTTATGGCGTTATTAACTTCTTTCCATGACAATATTTAGGAATCGTGGGCCTGGCCGCGCCAGCCCAGAACCACGCACTCGCACCGGCCCCAGAAGCGATGTCGCAAACCACCAGTTTAAAAATTAGTTTGACAATCATACTAAGTGAACAGTGATCTGGACATATCAGAGTAAACTGCCTGTCCAAAATAACATAATAATAATAAACACTACAGGGCGCAAATACTGGGTGATTTTGGGGTCATGTTCCGGAATGACCAAAAGTGAAGAAGATGGTCATACTAAACAACTTTTCCGACGAAATCGCCAAAAAAGAAACAGCTGTTTCATACATTAACGGTGAATTAACTGAGAGTTAATGTATGGAACTTCTGGTTTTATTTGGCGATTTGGTGGTTGGTCCCATCGGAAACGTTGTTGTTGTTTTTTTTATATAATAATATTATTATTATTATATAAAAAAAACTTTACTTGTACTTTATTTGTACGTTTGATATTATTATCAAACGTACAAATAAAGTACCTAAAACTAATAAAAATTAACTTACTCCATTAATATTCAACATTAAGATCGAAGAAATAAACACCACCGCAAATTAATTGTAACCATTTTGAAAAATAATAGACTCTTTACTGTTCCGAGCAAATGTAAAATTATATTGCTATTTGCGACTAAAGCACTAGAATCCATATAAAAAAAGAGACTGGAGATCTGCGGGAGATTGGCGATGGACGAAATCAAATAAATAAATTTAGTCTTTATGTTTGGGGTCAATAAGTGCTTATAAATCTGAGCTTTTTACATCTGTGAATAAATCAATACTGGACGAGACGACGCCACGCTGGTTTATTATTTTATTGATTGAGTGTAGTGGCTCTATGTTTTTTGTTTTCTTGTCAAGTGAGTCTTTGTGTTGTTTAGTTTAGTGGTGGTAAAGTGACAGTTTTAAGGTAAGAAATAAGTCGAAATAACGGTCAAAGAGCACACGTTTCCTTAAATAACGTAAATAATACTTAGAACTATTTGCGCCAATATTGACACTAACAGTTGTTTTCTATTTCTAATTTTGACTACGTTAAAATGAAAATGTGTGCAAAATAACACTCACAGTTAAATTATGTTCCTAGTAGATTTCGTCATGCGTTATAAACTTCCATAATATGTTCAATTGTTTCACTAATGAATGATGGACAGATACGGAAAACACGAGTGTATGAGAGATAGATATCTTCGACTCGTTTGGTGTAAACAGAGCGAGAGTGGTCCGTTGGGTCTCTTATGAATCTTCAACTTGGGCGCGGCAGTAACATATATACTTCCTGTTTATACGTAATATCATTGATGGTCACTAATCGACGACACGTTATCCTAGTTGGTAGTGATCACTACTAAACTAGCAGTCCGGGGTTCAAATCCCGGTTAGGTCAGGTATTTCTGTGATGAGCGCGATTATTTTTGTTCCCATGTCTAGGATGTTTTCTATGTATTTTAGTATTTATTTCTCTATACAAGTATGTTAAGCCTAGAGGTTCATTTGGGACTAGGTCAATATGTTTGTGAATGTCCCCCTATATTTATTTATTATTAGGCCGGCATTAACCTGTTAGTTATTGCCAAGGATCGGACAAACACCCAAAATTTAAAAACATAACCCTGTTCCGTACAGCAGAGATTTCCTTATGATGTTACGATATTATATTTTATATTATTTATTTTGTAACATGTTTACACAAAATATACAGTAAGTGTAGTTAAATAGAAATTGTGTTTATGTTACTGTAAAAGAAATTCAGAATAAAATTAACACCGAGCCACAAGCATATTGGAAGAACAGGATGCCAATGTCAACAATTAGATATGCCCTAATGTCGTCCGTAGAATGTGAAAAAACTTTTTCAACTCATAAATGGGTCCTGAATTCACGTTGTTATAGACTCACAAGAGAAAATTTGGAAAATAATCGGTCATTCTTTTTTTATTGGTGAAAGTGTTTTTTTCTCGAACACAGACACCAGACAGTCAATCATTAATAAAATTGTTGTTGAATACATATAAATTACATACATAAATAACATCATGCCCTAATTCCCTGCAGCTCTGCTCAACCCCAATACCAACAACTCTAAAAAGACTTGTTGATAATTCTGCAATCACATTTTGCAGAAGTAGGCTAAGATGTTTACCATTGTATTAGTGTGGTTGCCGGATTAGAATAGTGCCACGCCATGTCTTCCCGTGGATGTCGTAAGAGGCGACTAAGAGATTAAACGCTTGTAGTACTGTTAGGCGATGGGCTTGCAACCTGTCACTAATATATATAAATTATATAATTAATCAATCTATAAAATACCTAACAATATTTTTTCATAACAATTTACCTAAGGAAGTCTCTGCTGCACGGAACAGGGATATGTGTAGGAAATGAGGGCGTTTGTCCAATGCTTGGTTATTTCTGTAAGTTTTGGCACAAAGCTATATGCAAGACTGAGATGCAGATATTAGCCACTCACTCACTCTCTCTTATATTGTTGAATTAAAATATAACATAAACAAGATCATGATGCTGAAAAAAACAATCTAAACATTAATAAAAGTTTTGATCTGTCTGTTTTGATCATGGGTCAAAACTTAGTGTGTAGTTGCGTCTCAAAACTTACAGGAATAACTTACAAGTGTGAATCTGGCCATAGTATTTAATTGTAGAAGGTCAATATTTATAACCAGAAGGCGAAATAGGGAACATGCATATTTTTTTTCTTATGGTTTCTGGAAAGTGCTGTTAAAGAGAGGAATAACTGTATATGCAAAATAATTGTCATGTAATTTTTTCATAAGATATGAAGCTTTAAAAAGTCATAGTTCAGATCCCCTGCAAAAACACTATACAAAATCGACGACAGGATTAACGTCACAGCTATTGTTTCGTGTTTAAAATATAAGGGCCTTATAAAGTAATTTGCATTTATTTCGTAAATATGTTTCAGCCAATATTATTGAATTAAAATATTACATAAACAAGATGAGGATAAAACAATCTAAACATTAAAAGAAGTTTTAAAATTTAAACAAGTTTCGATTCTATATAAAGTCTTAATAAACGGGTCAAAACTTAGTGTATTCCATATGGTTTTTTTACTTTTTCTCCTTAATGATATCAATGAAACTCAAATCTGAGTTTCATGCATGTTCTCTATTCTCATGGCAAAAATTCAAATCTCATTGGGATAGAACATTTTGTTTTATTGACTTTTCCAGTTATCAATATTGTGTAGTCAATAATGTCTTTGTTATTTTAGTTTTGCTTTTATATTTAAATTGTAAATGTCATTCTTCATTCACATTTAGTTCAATGATTTTCCAGCAAAAAATTAGAAGAAGGATTATTTTTAGATACCTACTGAAAACGTACAAATTATGTGTGTTACTGAACATTGGCTAAGATAAGACCAATTATTGTTTGATTTTATTAATTTTTAATTTGTTTTTTTGACAGTAAATCCGCCTTTCATGGTGGTTCTTTTATAATTCTTAAAATTACTATAAATTCTAAAAAAAGGAAGGGTATTGTTAGGCTATCCATAGAAAGGTTTGTAGAAATCTCTTGCGCAGAACTAATTAGGTTCATAATAATATGTGTTTATTACAGACCACCATCGGCTGATTGTTGCACCGTTATTTAAATAAGTTATTATTTTTAATTAATTAATTTATTATAGTTTAGTTTTTATTTTAAATCTTTTAAATTAAATAATTTGTTCTTTGAATTAACATGGATAGGTGTTTCTAGTGCTACTTGTATAGAAAATATTTTTTGTAAATGCAAATGTTTGGTTAAGGAAATATTTCATTGCTTTAACTCTGATCATAGAGGTCAAATAGTTTCTTTCTTAAATGATTTTCGTCAAGAACCACAGACAATAACGTACAGACCCATACCTAGCAATCGTTTGGAATTCTTCAAAACTAAATTCAGAATAATCTCTGTGCGTTATCCTTTTCACATAATTATTCTAATAGTATTTATAAACACTTGTTAAGTGTGTTAGAACTTAATTCTTCATCAATTTAATAACAATTTCTGGGCAAAAACCAAGTTTAGTGGAAGAGTTACTGTAGGCATTCATAGAAAAAATAGGCTTTATAAACTTTATGGAGAGAGGGAGGAGAACAAGAAGGCTGACTTCTTAGATATGTTAAGGATTATTCGAGGATGTTCAAGAAAGTTTGCTTAACTGCTAAGTGATTTATTTTTAGTTTTAAATTCTAAGCTTCTGATAATAAGGTAAAAACTGTGTGGAAAATTAAAAATAGAGAAACGGGTAAAAAAAAACTCCTCATAATCAAGTCGCCTTAGGCAATTGTGACAAACAAAACACGTCAAACAAAGACGTTGCCTTAGCATTCGAAGATTATTTTTCCACCATAGTGTTAGCTTTAAATAAAAATAAAATGTCAATATTAATATCAGTATTCTCCATATAAACTTTGTTAAACATATATCAATGAGAAATGAATGTAATTTAGTTCCGCTCCGCGCTGACAGAGGGCCGGCAGTTGGGGAAGGCAATGGAAGCCGCGCGGTAGTCGTCTTGCTGAAAAATCTTGTCAAGTGTTTCATCTGATTATATGTAACACATTCGACCTCTGTGTATCATTCTACGGGCCTCCTTTCACAATAGCCATTAATACCACGAAATGTCTTCAATCATCCGCGATTGAAGCTCAAACTTTGCTTTGTGCTAATGTAGGTAAATGTAATATGATCTTTGGTTTTAGCTACGTAGATTCAGTTTCTTAGTTTAAATAAAACCGAGGATTTATGGGGAGCATCAGTTAAAGTCATAGATATCACACCACCACCTTACCCTTACACTCCTCGCACTCGCACCTTAACAGTTATTGTAGTTACAACCACTCTAACATGTGGTATACCACATGTCTAGAATCACTATGAATTTTCCGGCAAAAAATAATTTTTGTGAAATTGGAAGATCCAAGAAGCTCCTATTTATTTTCTAATTGTGTCGTAAAGTTGAGCTTGACGACTTTTATTTTCTAATTTTCACACTGTCGGGTCATATCTTTTTTATTGTTTACTATGGGAATGCAAATAAGATATTAATTGAATAAGCAAACATTAGAGATAAAAAAAATACAAATACCTATTTGCTGCGACATTAAAAAATAAGATATGTAAAGCAAACTGTGAACTTTTGGAAAATATCGAAAAAAAATACCCTGGGCAGGAAGTGTTAATTAGCCTAAAGTGTGTTGCAAGTGACCCTACCTACCCACCGTATTCTTTTGGCACACGATCTGCCTAACTCCCTGTATCAGTATGAGTAACTAATCAAAATCGAGACAGACGGGTGGAGCAGAATCTCAGAATAAATAGGAGTCGCACAGAATGAAGAAGTGGCTGCTATTTTGAATTTCGTAGTTCTTGAACGGATTGCCTTCAAAATCGATATCTGAGATTCTTCATGATTTCTGAATATGAAGCTGTACTCATAATTAAGACAAATGGCCGCCATTTTGACATTTGTAGTTCTTGAACGTAATGCGTTCAAAATCGATATCTGTGATCCACCATGATTTCTGAATAGGAGTTTTAGTCAGAATTGAGAAACATGGCCGCCATTTTGAACTTCGTAGTTCTTGAACGGATTGCGTTCAAAATCGATTTCTGGAATTCCTCATGATTTCTGAATATGGGCTTGCAACCTGTCACTAATATACTGTTAAACATCTTAGCCTACCTGTGCAAAATGTGGTTTCAGTATTATCACCAAGTCTTTTTAGAGTTGTTGGTATTTCTGTAACTGCCTACCCCACTCTGAGAATGAAGGCGTGATGTATGTATTTTATTTTTATTGTCTAGAATAGCTTATGTAGTGTTTTGTTATTGCTATATTTATTTTGTTGTTCTTTTTGCCATCCAACTATCTCATACGGCTCCAGCTGAAAATCAACACTGCCGCCGTGCCACCTGTTTGCATGCCATGCCATGTATTTTACATATATTGATTTTAGTATTATCAGTGAAAAGTCTAGCATTTGCATTAATCTTCATATCATTCGGTGAAATGGAACTGGTGATGACATAACAGTATATTATGATCGCTAACTAGTATGAAATACAATAAATGTTTGTAGGTAACGGCTTTTGCTTTTTTAATTCTTCAACACTCTTACACTAGTAAACTTCTTGGTCTGATTGTGCAAAATGTGGTTACAGAATTCATACAAGTCTTTTTGGGGTTGTTGGTATTTCTGTAGCTCTGCCTACCCCACTCTGGGAATGAAGGCGTGATTTTATGTACCTCTATATATGTATGTAATTCTTCAACCTCTCCGTACGCATTGCCCTGTGTCTAGATGCTATCAGTTAATGTATTATAATTATTATGGTCCTGTTATTCTTTTATTTGCCCAGGGAAGTTATAAATTCATATCGGCGCTGCACGATAAAAACGCTTTCTATGAGCGTCGACCCGCAGACCTTAAAAACTATGGATCTTAAAAATCTTTGGATGGTAAATTTGGTCGACGACTTAAAGATAATTTACTGACGCGATCACTTTATTCCACAAAAGAGTATACTGATAACTAGGTTCAATTAATTTGTTGTTTTTGTTTTATGTATTGTTATTTATACTTGTTGACATGATAGTTTTAATGTGATTTGTTCTTTTTATTCAGGTTTTTTTTACATTTGTGACTAGCTAATTGGCTATATTTTTATTATGTTTAATTTAATTCTTATTTCTACATTTGACTGCGTTTTTTTATTTTTATTTCATTATTATTATATTTTGACGATCTTACTGTGAATTTATTATGATTATGTGACATAGAATAATGTATTTTTCAATATGAAATAAATGCCTACCTTGCGAAAGTGCGAATGCGAACGTGCGCAAAAAATCCTAGTATCCATACTGTCTGTCTGTCACGTCTTCACGCTTAAACTGCTGTTGCTGAGCCTTTGCAGTGCGTAACATGCATACCTTTAGCCTATTATTCCATCTGTTGCAAACGAAAGGTGTTACGCAATAAATTGTTTTTAATTTGAACCGAATTAGATTATATTCGATATGGATATAGTATTTTTTACCGTATGGACGTGATGTATGTCCGCCAAAAGTGTTTGCTGGTGCTATCACCCTACGGATTTAAGAACATTATTAGACTTAAACGAATTCAGAGGACAATTGCATGTATGTATGAAAACTATTTATTGTAGCGAGAGAACGCTTTCTAATAGTCAAATGAACACTGTCTGCTTGCGCGCTCTGCGCTTACGAGAAAAGGAAGACGCGTGGCGATCGGGCGAGACCGCAACACGATGACTTGCACACTATCGATTTATGCAAAAAACAATGTTCAATTTAATTAAACAAAACACCAAGGGGTCCCAACGAAGAACCAGCGCTGGCTTTACGGCTAGCTTATGCTGAGCTGTGACCGTTTCGAAACAATTTCCCTCTGTCATGTTCTTTTTGTATCTATTATCTTTATATTTGATTGTGTTGTTTTAGTTGTCATTTGTTTTCAAATGTGTTGCTGTAAGCGTTGAATAATTTATTTCTATTCTATTTTAATTCTAATGTTGATGCGAATTTTTAAACTGATGAGAAACATTAGCATAAGCGAATGTTAATACCAATTGTCACGTAGTATTTCTTACGTGAAACGTAACCTATAGACTGGGGAAATATTTAGGGTGAAATTGGCATTACTGTTATTTACTTTGGATTGTCAAACGTCAATACCATTGCTTTGTATGTTGGCGTGACCGCGTTAGGGAAAATTACCTTTGGTTTAGGGTGATATTAAATATCAGGATTTACAACAAATTAGGGACATATAAAATTACATGTATTAAATCAACTAAATAAATTCAAAACTTATTATGCCAGTAATTATACATACAAATTTTAAACAAATTTGAGTAAATAGTAATTTTCATATAGTACTTTATTCATTAGGTAATTATTCAGACAATTTAGTCTAGTTACATTCTATGCATTTTTGCTGCATCCTTGTTTTGACTAGCTTTAATTAAGATTATGGCTCATTACAAAATCACATCAAAGATTAATTTCTCTCCGTTTTTGCAGCTGAACTGGGTTACTTCTGTTCATTACGAGTAATTCTTTTAATCATTGCTTTGTTTCTGTTCTTCTGTTGGTTCTATTTAAATAGTTCTGAGCATATATTTTCAGAATAACTTGGATTTTTGATTAGTCATTATAATAATTAAAATAAATGACTTATTTTGTAATATTGCAATCAGTTATTCCGTTTCTAGCTCCAACTATATTTAAGTTCAGTAAAGCTATGAAGCAGCTTATACAGGTTTATTTGTAAAATAAGAACAACCTCTCAGGCTTCAATTATTTACATCATAAACAACAAGTTTTGTTCGGAGACTTTTTACAAAACGTAAACTGTTCCCAAAAATACTTTCAACAGCTTGTTAACACTCTGTGAAGTAGCAAGTGCAGGTGAGAACTACAGGTGTAAACTGATTAGTAAAATCAGCGGTCACGCTGTTAAGTGACAGGTGCGAGTTCCAAGTAAAGTGAATGGACGCTCGGTATTTTTGTCTGTTAAGTAGGTATCCCAGCTCTTACCCGCGGACTCCCCGCACTCGCGGTACGTCCTAACTAAACACTGTGTAAACAGTATCTTCTTGTTAAGTGTGCCTACCCGCATTATCGAAACACAATGCGCACAGGCGCCGGCGATTCAGCAAACGACTGCACAGATAATTAGGTCAAGGAGTCTTGCCTCCTCACCCCTACCCCGCCCGCCACTGCTTTTCGCACTGCATTTGTTTATTGACTTGCGGTATTCTTTGGCTACCGTAGAGTTACTTACATTTAGAGTGATTAATTTAATTAATATATTTTTTGTATGAAAGTAAAATATGATGAAATTTAAGAACGTATTAAAAGTCACAGAACAAAAGTTGTTGCTTATGATGTGAATAATTTAACCCTGAGAGGTTGTTAGTGTTTTACAAATAACCCTGTATAGTCATTCATTTAGTGTTTGACAGGAACTCTCTTTAGATCTTAAAGTAATACATTTATGTTTAAGTAATTGACCATTCGGTAAACACATACATGTAGTGAAGTAGGATATCAAGGAATAAACCCACCTTTACTATGCGTGCCATAATCACGAGGATTCTATAGACCTTCACAAGCTGCTGTAAGCTAACCGAGGATACTGTGGCTTGTAACACATTGTCTTTTGTAGTGTCGTTCTTTGTTTCACGCAGACATGCAAATGTAAGGCTGATCTCCTGTGTGAAATAATTGATGATGAGCTAAATTAGATACTCGGGAAAATTGTTATTTGCGGACATCGCAATTGGGATTTCTATACTGAGTGGATAAACCGATACGTAGTGCGTAGATAAGTGACCTTGTGTGAAAACTATTTTCTTACAGACATTGCAAATGTAAGGCTTCTCCTTAGTGTAGATTAATTACGATATAGATAAATTAACGAGAGCATGTATTAGTATTGTATGTTTACAGGCATTCTATATTTGAATTTTCTATTTTCTTGTACTATCAGCATAAAAAGAGGTTTGTTATATATTGAAGAAGTAAATACCAAAATAATGTCAGTGTCAAATTGTGAATATTATTTACGTCGTGCTTATATTTTTACGTCTGATTTTATTGTATTCTCACAATTATCCGAATAATTTTGTGTCAGCCCGTACGACTAAGTGTAAGTTATGTGGCGACCTAGCGACATCTAGTGACAACTTGTAACAAACAACTCGCTAGCGCCACCAGCGTCAGACAACGCAACTAAATCTGACAGTGCGCTACATCGCGCTAACGAAGTTTCTTCAGTCGGTTGACTTATATACCACTTCCAACTTCATCCAAACGGACTTCGGTCCCCAGGCATAACACCCGCCTGGAGAGAGATCTCTCTATTGTCCTCTCTCTACTACATTGGTGACCCACGACAATGGACATTTATGCAACCTGACGACCTTCAAGCACTATGACGCAGTCTCACAGCAAGCCAGACAAACCACACTGTGCACCACTAGCATTCTGATATATCTCCATGCCTGGTGTCTACAGTGTGCACAATACTCTCAATCAGCAACGCGACTCACTGCGTCCTACTACGAGTACTTCACGGAGCAGATACACGGCTCACTGTGTACTCTCCACTCCACTCCTCTTCTCCTGCTACGCTCGCCAACGCGGCTCTGAGCTCTACTGGAGACATCTACTACTACTGGCACTTGCAAGCGGCATTTTCAACGCACAGACTTCACGTCATCCATCACAATCAACCTCCGGTCTCAAAGGGGGGCTGGTGTGGCGACCTAGCGACATCTAGTGACAACTTGTAACAAACAACTCGCTAGCGCCACCAGCGTCAGACAACGCAACTAAATCTGACAGTGCGCTACATCGCGCTAACGAAGTTTCTTCAGTCGGTTGACTTATATACCACTTCCAACTTCATCCAAACGGACTTCGGTCCCCAGGCATAACACCCGCCTGGAGAGAGATCTCTCTATTGTCCTCTCTCTACTACAGTTACAAACAAATTTTTTAAAAAATATGGCTGTGAGTAATTTTGGTTCGATTGAGAGTCAAAGTAAGCGAGTTATTTTTAACTGTTATAAATATTTTGAACCTGAACTAAAGAAAAATTTAAATTCCCCTTACACGGCTGCCCAGTTAGTTGAAAAAGCTACAGGTGTTTGTCTCTCTACTGTTTATAACATTGTGTCTGAGAGCAATAGTGAGAAATTTGCATCAACGAAGAAATTCACCTCCGCGAGATATAAAAAGTTACGTACTTGTCCGTCATCAGCAGTAGACGATTTTGATCAGGAAGTCATCCGGAGAACTATATACAATTTTCATCTGTCCCATAAGCAATTTCCAACCTTAAAGGCATTCCACTCTGTGTTAAAATCCGATATAGATTACAAATTTGGCATTTCCACCTTACGAAAACAAATAGAAAAATTAGGATTTAAATGGAAAAAGACCGAGGACAACCGAAAAATATTAATGGAAAGATACAACATACGACTGCTAATAATAAATTACCTTACCAAAATTGCGGAATATCGGTCTAAAGATAGACCACTAGTTTATTCCGATGAAACCTACATCCACACTTCACATGTGTCCGGAGAGGCTTGGACTGATGGAACAGAGTTTGGTGTAAAAACAAATCAGTACAGGCCAGCGGTTAATAATAGTGCACGCAGGAGGGAAAAATGGTTTTATTCCCAACGCTTTGTTAATGTTTAACGCAAACCAAAAAACGGGAGATTACCATGACCAGATGAGCTTTGTCAACTACGAAAAACGGTTAAAAGAAAAATTAATACCGAACCTTAAACCGAATAGCGTACCTATCGTAGATAATGCGTCCTATCACAACAGACTTTTGAATCGTGCTCCAACGTCAAATTCTCATAAACAAAATGATGGATTGGTTGACAGAACACAACAGTTCATATAGCCCGTTGATGTACAAAACCAGTTAGTATGATTTAATTAAACAAAATAAAGAGCGGTTTCGTGAGTACCGCATAGATGCAATTTTAAAAGAACATGGCCACTCCGTTTCACGATTGCCACCGTATCACCCGACATTCAATACGATCGAAAATTCTGGTCCATGGTAAAAGGATATGTAGCGAAAAGAAACGTTTCTTTAAACATGCAAGGCATTATGAGTTTAGCAACTGAACGAATAATACTATTACTGCTGAGGACTGGGAGAATATTTGTCGCCATGTTGAAAGTGAAGAAAATAAATATCGATGTCAGGAAGGGGAAATGATCGAATTTCAAACAATCTTATTATCAATACTTGTGACAGCTCAGATGAAGAACATGATAGCGACTAAAAGCAAAAAACAGGACTACTACTTATTTCATTTCTTAAGGATATGTAATTTTTTTGGACTTTGGAATTTGGACCCGGTAATGTCCTTAAACTACGCCCAGATCCACCGGAGAATGGGCAGCAGCGTCCTCTCTGAACACTGTGAAATACTGCGATCGCCAACCCGCTCCCCAAGAGGAAAAAACCAAAATGGATGCACAACAAATAAATCGGCCCCCAGTCCCCGGCGGCCCCGCTATTCCTGGCTATGGTAGCGGTCACGGTAACGGCGGGGCGGGGGGTGCTAAGAATCTCCGGCAGAGATACGGCTACCACCACCGACGACCCCTGGCCCTGGCAACTAATAACACACGCACGTTGAGGACTGACGAGAAGATCGTGGAACTTGAGGAAGAATTGAGCAGGTTACGCTGGGACATAGTGGGTTTATCAGAAGTCCGAAGACAGGGGAAGGACACGATAACTCTTAAGTCGGGTAACATGTTCTTTTTCCGGGAAGGCGACAAACTGTCCCAGGGGAGTGTCAGGTTTATCGTCCACAGGTCCCTTGTGAATAATGTTGTCAAGATCGAGAGTGTGTCGTCAAGAGTGGCTTACCTTATACTCAGAATCACCAAACGGTATTCGCTGAAGGTCATACAGGTATACGCTCCAACTTCGACGCACTCCGATGATGAGGTGGAGGTAATGTATGAGGATATTTCCAGAGCCATACATTCCACCAAAACACTACAACGTTGTCATGGGAGACTTTAACGCAAAGCTGGGTAAACGAAGCGGAAATGAGGTGAGAGTGGGGCAATTTGGAATTGGAAGTCGGAATTCCCGTGGCCAGCTGCTGGCGGGCTTCATGGAGAAAGAGGGACTCTTTATGATGAACTCTTTCTTCAAGAAGAGTGAATGCCGCAAATGGACATGGGTGAGTCCTAACGGTGCGACCAGAAATGAGATAGATTTCATCATGTCGACCAGAAAGCAAATATTCAATGATGTCTCCGTGATCAATGCGGTCAAAACCGGGAGCGATCATCGAATGGTCAGAGGCACATTGAATATCGACGTACGCTTGGAAAGGTCACGCCTGATGAAATCAACGCTCCGTCCAGCACCGATTTAGATCCAAAACCCCGAGAACTTTCAGCTCGAACTCAAAAACCGCTTTGAAAGCCTAGGTGAATGCGTAGACGTGGATGATTACTGCAACAGGTTTGTGGAAACTGTCCAAACGGTCGGGTCTAAGTTTTTCAAGACTCGCCGTCCAAAAGGAACCAATAAAATCTCTGATTCTACCCAAAAGTTAATGGAGAACAGACGTGCTATGGTTCTGCAGTCATCACAAGATGCTTCTCAGTATAGGCGGCTCAATAGACAGATCTCTAAGTCTTTGACCCGCGACATACGCCAATTTAATACCAATAGTATTGAAGAGGCTATTGAGCGAAACAAGGGCTCTAAAGTGTTTAAAAAAGATTTGTCTATTGGGCAGAGCCAGCTGATGAGGCTGAAGACCGATGACGGCAGGATCATATCGTCTAAACCTGAGCTTTTGAGAGAGATAGAGAAGTTCTACGGACAGCTGTACACGACAACACGCCCACCTGTCAGCAACCTAGCAGAAGACCCAAGAGCTAGGTTGTCCCGACACTACACCGAAGATATCCCGGACGTTAGCCTATACGAGATTAGAGTGGCTCCAAAACAGCTTAGGAACAGCAAGGCACCGGGTGATGACGGAATTACGGCTGAGCTTCTGAAAGCAGGTGGATCACCGGTTTTAAAAGCTCTTCAGAAGCTATTTGATTCCGTCATAGCCCAGGGTAAAACGCCGTAAGCATGGCACGGGGGCGTGGTGGTTCTTTTCTTCAAAAAGGGTGATAATACCCAGCTGAAGAATTATAGACCCATCACGCTCCTGAGTCATGTTAATAAGCTGTTCTCTAGAGTCATTACGATTCGTCTCGCTCGCAGGTTTGACGACTTTCAGCCTACCGAACAAGCCGGTTTCCGAAAAGGCTTTAGCACCATAGACCACATCCACACGCTGCGGCAGGTTATACAGAAGACCGAGGAGTATAATCAGCCACTATGCTTAGCGTTTGTGGACTATGAGAAGGCCTTCGATTCGATCGAAACATGGGCTGTGCTGCAGTCTCTTCAGCGGTGCCAAATCGACTATTGGTACATCGAGGTGTTAAAGTGTTTGTATAGAAACGCCACTATGTCAGTTCGCTTTCAGGACCGGAACTCGAAGCCTATCCAATTGCAGCGAGGAGTAAGACAGGGAGATGTAATATATCCGAAACTGTTTACTGCTGCATTGGAAGACGCTTTCAAGCTTCTGGACTGGGGGAGTTTGGCATCAGCATAAATGGCGATTACATCACTCACCTTCGATTCGCGGACGATATTGTCATCATGGCTGAGACCCTGGAGGACCTTAGTACAATGCTCGATGGCCTCAGTAGAGTCTCTCAACAAGTGGGTCTTAAAATGAACATGGGCAAGACGAAAATCATGTCAAATGTCCATGTCGTACCCACTCCTGTCAAAGTTGGTGACTCTACTCTCGAAGTTGTTGACGACTATGTATACCTAGGACAAAAAATCCAGTTAGGTAAATCCAACTTCGAAAAAGAGGTCTATCGTCGAATCCAACTCGGATGGGCAGCGTTCGGTAAGCTACGCACTATTTCTCGTCCCAAATACCACAGTTCCTCAAGACAAAAGTCTTTGATCAGTGTGTGTTGCCAGTGATGTCGTATGGATCCGAGACATGGTCGCTTACAATGGGCCTCATAAGAAGGCTCAAGGTCACTCAAAGGGCGATGGAAAGAGCTATGTTGGGTGTCTCCTTGCGAGATCGAATCAGGAATGAGGAGATTCGCAGGAAAACTAAAGTAACTGATATAGCTCACCGGATTGCAAACCTTAAGTGGCAGTGGGCAGGGCACATTGCTCGTAGAACTGATGGCCGTTGGAGCGGAAAGGTTCTAGAGTGGCGACCGCGAACCGGGAGACGAAGTGACGATCTGATAAAGGTCGCGGGAAACCGCTTGATGACAGCAGCAGAGGACCGATCGTTGTGGAAAACCCTGGGGAAGGCCTTTGTCCAGCAGTGGACGTCTTGCGGCTGATAATGATGATGATGATGATGATGTAATTTTATTAAATTAAGAGAAAATTATTCTTCTTTTGTTGCAAACGGTACAACCACTACAAATGCAATTCCATGTTCTCGATAATTCATCTATACCTAGCATTAGATCTTAAGACAAAATCGGTTTCTTACAGATTACGCAAGTGTGGGGCTTGTTTCTCTTTTAGATAAATCGATGCGTGTTTAAAGTACCTCCTTGATAAAACTATTTCGTTGTTTCGCTCCATTTTTCTGTTTTTTTACGTGTATGTGTAAGTTTGAACTCAGATTTAGGTTAAAATATTAAAATTATATTGTAGTACTAGCGACCCGCCCTCGCTTCGCTCCGGGTTAAAGTACTATTCATATAAATCCTCTTGAATTATTCTATCTATTATAAAAAAACGTATCAAAATCCGTTGCGTCGTTTTACTGATCGAAGCATTCATAGGAACAGACTGCGGCAAGCGACTATATTTTATCACTATATAATATAGTGATGATATATAGTAAATCATTAGTCAAAGATTAATTAGTGTGTTTAATAGATGTGGTCGTTTAAATAAGTGTCTAAAAGTGTTATCCTTTTGTAAGTACTCCTGTCACCTAAAAAAATGTTGCTACTTTTTACGATCTCATTCAGATTCAGATTTTATTTCCCATAATAAAGTCACAGGATTAAATGCACAGCATGTCAAATTATAAGTTAATACTTATTACATTGAAAACGCCAGAAATTTAAATCAGCAATAAATCATTAAAAAGTGTAAAATTTTAATTATTTATTTTAATTTATATAATATGTCATCTTACGTAAGAATATTTCCATTAAAGATAGCCATAATAACATGCAATAATCAACACTAAAAGTCAACAGTCAACACAAAATACCCACATTAAATGAATACAACATTATTTCGTGTCAAGTTTCATATACCTACTCAATGACAGAATAAAGCGGATTATTGAAAAAAAGATTTCTCAGCTTGCGCCTAAACATTTCTTTACGAGTAGATGGTTCGCGGAACTAAATAAGGAACCGCAAGTATACCTCGCGGTTCCTTTACATGAAAATGTACAGAATTGTTCAGACAACTGCGCAGTTTGAATACCCGAGTATGCGTAGTTAAGGAGTTACATGCGAGCGGGGAGGAACAGGAAAGCAGTAACTTTCATTCTCCTATGCATCATGTATTTTCGTTATTTTTTCTTAGGCTGTTAGAAAGACCACCTAATCTGAATGAATGTCTTACAAATCAGAGTTAAAACAAAATGATAAAATAATTTAATCACTCCATTTGATTTCTATGACTATGACTATTTGAGGTATCCTCTCGTCCCCTCGTTTAACAAAGAGTTACAAAACTACTAAAAAACAAGGACAGTTAGTTCCCTAGAGTGCATTTTTGCTTCAAATTCCTTTAGAGAGCGCTAGAGGGATGTCCAGTACGGTGCCGAATCGCATAGGACGGGGTGGAGCCCCTCCCATACGCTAAACTAAAATGCCTTGAGGCATTTCGTTAATTTCCTTTAGAAAAACAATTTATTATGAAGCTTATAATTCCATCCAGTTTTTATTTATTCTACTTAGTTTGGTCTCCGGTTAGCCTGATTTTCTTAGTTACTACTCTATGAATCATCACGGATCGTTCTCGTTTTCTCATCACAAATGAACTTAGATTATCTCAGACTGATCACTTGGCAAAAAATACTTAAGCCTGTTCAAAATGTTGCTATCTATACCTTCGAGAAAAAAAAAACTAGCGATTATCCCAATTATCGCCAAATAATCTTCAATGATCGCTCGGTTCACTCGTTCGCACTGTTCGCTCTCCGAGTAATTAATGAATCGCCGCAAGCGCGCCTCGCCTTTTATACACCCTATTGCCGATGCCTTCTCGAATGACCGATGGACCTTGACCCGCCGGGGACGTTCGATAACGGAAGGTTCTACTCAGCGCCCTTGTATAGCGACGGCCTTGGCCTTGAACCCGTTAACTATAGGGATATCCTTGACTCAGCGCTTCGATTCTATTCTCCCTAGGTACCTAACCATACCATACCCGTAGTATCTCGCCAGTCGGTCAACGTGAACAACCTTACAGGGACTTCGCTGGTTTCGTTGTATCCGATACGTAATACGTTGTATCTGATATTGTTGATTTTAGTGACTACTCTATACGGTCCCTCCCAATTCGGCGTTAGTTTCGGAGATTTTCCTTTTCGTCGCATGAGGTAATGCAGCTACACCAACGAACCTGCCTCAAACCCCACTTGATTAGATTTCCTGTCATATCGTGTTTTCATCTTGGAGGAGGTCTATCCGATTCCGCAAGCGCTCGCATACTCCGAGATCGAGCTTGGCAAATCTGAAGGGCGTCCAGTTAAAAGATTTGCAGGTAAACGAAGTTCTCGTCCAAAGTTCACTTATGCTGGAGTAGTAGCAATGCTTTCGTGAGTTGCCGACCCATATGACATCAGGAAGAGGGGAATATGCCTATACCAATCCTTTTGGTTACTTTCAACCACCTTGGCCAAATGTCTCTCCAGCGTCTGGTTGAATCTCCCAATCCATCCGATTGTGGGTGATATGGCGTTGTTCTATTCTTATGAATTCCCAGGATTCGGCATGTCTCCCGGAACACCTGGGACCCAAAGTTTCTGCCTTGATCACTGTGAATTTCGAGGGGCACTCCACACCGAAAAATTACCTCCATCACTTTCTCTGCTACTGTGACTGTCCCTTGGTTGAGCATCGCAAACACTTCCGGCCATTTGGTGAAATTGTCCATTACTACAAGGATGTACTTATTTCCGGAGTCGGACGTCGGAAACGGACCCGCGACGTCTAAAGCAATCCTTTCTCAAGGTGCTCCAACATTATACATCTTGAGCGCTCCTCTATTGCGTGTTTGGTGCCCTTTGACTGATGAGCAGTTTGTACATTCCCTGCACCAGTCTTCTCCATCTTCACGGCAGTGAATCCAATAAAAGCATTGCCGAATTTTCATTAAGGTCCTCTTAATTCCAAGGTGCCCACCCGAAATTTTATCATGGAAGGATCTCACAACATCACTTATTCTTTTCCTAGGGACAACTACCTGTAAGTGAGCATTCTGTCCATTTGCGGACTCCCATTTTCTGCACAATATGCCATTATGCATAGTTTTGGTACGTCTGCTTTAATCCAATCATGAATGGTTTTGATGTCCTGATCTTCTTGCTGTGCTTATTGCATGACTTCGTTACTCCACTCGTCGCTAACAGTGTCAGTCCTCAAACTTTTTCACACAATCTTTGACCTCTTGCCTCTAACAATGTTTACAGTCATCCAGACAAGGTCTTCGTGAAAGAGCGTCCGCGTTGCCGTGTGAGTTTCCACTGCGGTGTTCAATGGTGAAGTTATATTCTTGTAGTTGTTCAATCCAGCGCGCTACTTGACTCTCAGTATTTTTAAACTCCCAACAACCATTTTAAAGCAGCATGATCCCAAGATTTGCGCCCAAGCAAATATTTACTGACATGCTGCAACCACTAAACTTCGAGTAGTTTTCGATGGATCCGCGAAGACATCTTCCCATAAATCCCTTAATGACATTCAATTCATTGGTCCAGTAGTACAGGATGAGCTGTTTAACATCTTAGTTCGATTTCGCCAGCATAAATATGTTTTAACTGGAGATATCCAAAAAATGTACAGACAAATCAGGATTGACGAGTCGCAAAGGCATCTCCAGCTTATTCTTTGGAGGAACGAATCTTACTTGCCTCTTAAAATTTTGCAACTAAATACAGTCACCTACGGAACGGCATGTGCTCCATATTTGAGTACCAGATGTCTCCTCCAGTTAGCTATCGAATGCTCGGGTCCTCTTGTTTCTCAAGTTATTAAAAATGATTTCTATGTGGACGATCTCTTGACAGGTGCCACAACTGAGGATGGTTTAGTTCACATTCAGAAAACGGTTACCGAGGTCCTCAAGTCTGCTGGCTTTCCTTTACATAAATTTCGAACAAATTGTTCTCAAATACATAAAGATGCCGCAGGATCTGACTCTCTTAAGTTATCAAAGGAGTCCAGTGTACTGGGAGTGTTGTGGACACCTACACCTCAGACACTCTTCGATTTGAAATAAATATCAACACACATGAACAAAAAATAACAAAAAGAGTTATTTTATCAAACACATGTAAGATTTTCGATCCTTTAGGTTTGTTGAGCGCGTGTACTATCACACTTAAAATCTTATTACAAAAATTATGGAAACTTAAATTAGATTGGGATGACGTTGTCCCACTAGATATTAAAAAGACTTGGGAAAAGGTTATTAATAGTAGATTATACACCGAGGGGATAAAGCACAGTTTTATGTCACGGGCGCGATATTGAATCCTGAACGTAACGAAGGACTCCAGATTTAACTCCCGAGCGCAGCGAGGGTGTTACGAGTTAATTCCCGAGCGAAGCGAGGGAATTAAGAAGAGTCCTGAGCGCAGTGAGGGGTTCAAGCGCGCCCAAGACGAAAACAGCTTTATCCCCGAGGAGTGTACTCTACTTTTCTCACCTTTTGCGAGACAATAAAAAAGCGAGTCTACTAAAAACAGCGTTTTATTATAGTAAATTAAAATTAAAAGTGAAAATTGATATTTGAGACATTAGTCCAGTTGTGGAAAGACAAAGTTATATTTTTATTTGGTACGTTTATCGAAGTTGAGGTAGAGTTTATCTGAGTATTGTTCACAGCTTCAGAAACTTGCGTCTGAGGGTCGTTTTGTACTGTAAAGGTTGGAGAAGATGGTCCTTGAGGCAGTGGGCTTGATGTGATGTGTTTTTTGAGGTGGATGGCTGTGGTGGCAAAGGTGTCCAAGGATCATCATTATTAGACGAAGTTTTTAGATTTATGTTTTCACCAATACGACAGCTTATTCTATTCTTGTTCTGTATAGAATTTTCTATGTAGCCCTCCGCTACTGCATCGGATTTCCAGCCGCCGTGTCGTTTTATCTGGGCCATGTCTGCGCCTGAATCTGCCAACAGACTTGCCGATGTTCTACGAAAAGAATGGCCCGTGTAAAGCCCGGGATTTTGCAATTTCAAGTATTTTGCAATTTCTTTTGGCATGGCGCTAATTTTATTTTTGCCAATAACTTGTCTGGTGCATTTGCCATTGCTGTAACCTACAAAAAATCTGTTGGTGTTTATGTTAGAGGGGCGAAGATCTTGGTACTTTTTGACAATTCTTGCATACTCTTCACGAACTATGAATGACCATTCTCTATTTGTTTTGGTATCAGGCAAGTTTACCAGCAACAACTCCTCTGAATGCTTTTCGATATCATTGACTTTTATGTTTACGAGTTCATTTCCCCGACAAGCGCCATTCACTCCAAAAATCAACGCCACCTTTAACAAAAAATAGGAATGTAAATTAACAAAAAATCTTGAGGCAAAATAATTGGGTATCTTAAAATGTATTTTTTTAATTTTTGGCATAAAATAAGCCTTTTATTTATTACTAGCTAGTATAAGCTAGTATAAGCTATCTCCATTTTAAATTTCATCCAAATCCATCCAGCCGTTTTTGCGGGAAGAGGTAACAAACATACACACTCACCTCACACACAAAACTTTCGCATTTATAATATTAGTGTGATACATAGCACTTAATTGACGCAATTGTAGGTACTAGAAATTCAATCAATTAGTAGGTGGTATTCATTCATACTCACTTTTATGGCAAGATAGCTGTGGTCGGGAGCTTCATTTAGAAAAGTTTCCACATTTTGAGTTGTAAATACTTTTGAATTCTTTGATTGATGACCATCCGATTTCCTTTTTAAAAATGCCAATAACTTGGTATATGTATTAATCTGGATGTCGTGTTTAATGCTTATTGTCGACCTGAGCATAGAATAGATGCACCACAGGCTGCTTGACTTCTTTGTGGATGATAAGTGCTGGAAAATGACCAGAAGCACTGATTCAGACACTGACTTTGCACCTTTTCCAGTTTTCCATATGTCGAAATCGTTGTAGGCTTTCAGGTATTTTTCCTTTGACTTCTCTGGGAGTAGATTATGAACAATGCCTAAGGCATCTAATTTAATGGACTCCGGAGTTAAATCACTTTCGTCAATCGACATTTTAACAGATGTTTTCTTTAATTTTGATATATTTATTTAAAACTTTGCAGTTATCACCAATGTATTTTATTGCAGCGTCTTACAATACTCGCGGCTTTTGTTTAATTTCAAATGTGTTCCATTCAGCTTGCCGTGGCCAGCTCGATTTTAGAAAATGTTCGATTTTCAAATTAGGTTCGACGCGGCGGTGGCGGCGGCGCCGCGCCCGGCTTTCGAGTATTAGTTGATCTTTTATTACGAAATTAGACTTTAAGGCCATTGTAATAAGAACTATGAAAAGTGAAAATATTACAACCCAGCGAGTTATAATGAGATTCAGTACAACATTACACCCCGGCTAAAGCCAAGGGCTTTAATGAGTTGGTTTGCGTAAGGTTTGCATGATATGTAATTTGGCATTGTCGAGCAGGTGGTGTGAAAAAATATAAATGTCTTATCTTCATTATCAATTCCTAGGCATGTTATGTGCTCGGTTGGTAAAAGGGTATAACGAAATCAAGGTAAAATGAGACCTAAACTATTTTGACAATTGGGTTACATGCATAGGTTTATTTTATGCAAAATTGCTGTCGTGGTATACCAAATAAGGCGGCTGACTGCATAGTAATAGTATAAGCAATTTCAATTTAATGTAGTTACCGATAGAGTATACAATGGCTCGATTACTGCATTGCAGTTAGCCGCCTTCTTTGGTATTACAGCATATGGGGCTTTCTATTAAACTAACTAACATGGAGTTGTCACATGTCACCTGAGCCAAATATGAGGTTTCCAGAGATATTACATCTAAACAGGAAGTGGTTATGTTACTGCCGCGCCCAAATTGAAGATGCATAAAAGACCCAATTAACCACTGGAGCTCTGTTTACGCCAAACGAGTCGACGATAGCTATCTCTCTTTCTCTCGTGTTTTTCGTATCTGTCCATCATTCATTCTTTGAAACGCAAATTACTAGGAACGTACTTTTATTGTTTGTAGTACTTAAAGGCTTCGGAACCCTATACTGAGCATGGTTCGATATGCTCTTGCCCAGTTTAAACCGGGTTTAAACCTTTGTGTAATCGAAATAATTGAAAAAAAGAAATATTATTCTTTAGGTAAGTACCCGAAACCGACGTGCATGCATGACTCAATGTGTGAATGTGGAAGAAGCGAAAGAGGTTTGTCAGGATCGTAGCAGGTGGAAAGAAGTGGTCTCTGCCTTCCCCTCTGGGAAACAGGCGTGATTTATGTATGTATGTATGTAGGTAATGATAATTTTTCAATCCGATTATGTAGCACTGGATTCTGATGGATATCTTGCGTTCACCAGCTGGTTTATCCGAATTAGAGCTAGCTCTAGATATGTTAGCTAGGTACCTTGATACACAAGACGATACCCCAGGGATAGAACCTCAAGGTTCAACTTAATTAACTCATTTTTGAGATTTTGATATGTAAGTGTAATACGCTGGTATCTTAGCCTGATGGTGCAAAATGTGGTTACAAAATTATCAACAAGTCTTATTAGAGTTGTTGGTATTTCTGTAGCTCTGCCTACCCCACTCTGGGAATGAAGGCTTTATGTCACGTTTGTATATATTTATGACAAGGGAATGAAGGGACTCTTAGAACTTGCTCGTGAATTCGGACGCTGAAATAAAAAAATAAAAAACCCCGACTCAAAACAGTCTGTAAGAAAACCTCTAAAAAGTAAAAAATAATAAGTAGTGGTCCTATAATTTTACTCATAAGTAGGTATTAATACTTTGATCCAAGCGTCGTCGCGTAGGAGGAAGGGCTGATTGTTTCATAAATACATGACACGTCGGGGACCGGTATGTAGCTGGGTCCCCGATAGTGTTCCGTTAACTACCTAATTATCAAACAATCAGCCCTTACTCCTACGTGACCACACACACACACACACACTTACACTTACACGTCAAACTTATAACACCCCTCTTTTTGCGTCGGGGTTTAAAAACAACTAAAACATACTTAATTATTTAACGTGAAAATTACTTCACCAACAAATTTATTTTTTCAATGATGTATACCTAATAATGATTAAAATGGTTCAGGAAGTACCTACTTTAAATTACTTCTATTATTGATTACATACCGGGTGTGCTATTATTAAATAAATTGAGGGATCGTTTCTACTCTAAACGTAGCAACATTTGTTCTACAACTTTAAATAATATCTGATTTATTATTTGTAATTTTTTCGAACAAATTCAATAGCATTTTCAATGTACTCCATCCAATAGTCTAGTTGACATCTACTGTCAGCCTACAAACTTCGTAGTATTAGCAATACATTGCTTGCTTGGAAAATCTTAATTCATTAATATTGAGTTAACAATAACTTTTCAAAAGTTGTAGAATAAATGTTACGTTTGTGGTGCGGAAACGATCTCTCAATTTATTGCTCCTATTACAGGCCACACCCGATATATACATAACATCACGTCCTCATTGACGACACGTTAGCCTAGGTGGTAGTAACTCTGCCTCTGAAGCTTGCGGTCCTGGGTTCAAATCCCGGTAATGGCAGATATTGGTGTGATGAGCGTGAGAGATCATCATTGTCAGGATCGTAGAAGGTGAAAAGAAGTGGTCTCTGCCTACGGACCCCTCTGGGAAACAGGCTTGATTTAATATATGTTCCGTCAAGTTAATACTCAGCCTACGATCCCAGTGTTTAGACTTGACAACTATGTCCTCTAAACATTGAGAATATTGCGATTAGGACAAAAAAATAATGATGAGAAGACACACGAGCACTCAGGCCACCTGATGGTCAGTGGACTCTGAGACCCATAGACGTTTGAATTCTCAAGACTAAAATCTTAGACTGCAATCCTAAGACCTTAAATGAGTTGCCGACCCTGAGGACCAAGATGGAACCCCACTTTGGTAGTAACGAACACTGTTGCTTGGTGGTTGGTTAGTGGATAAGACGGTGGGAGCGATCCGGACGGATCCTGCACGGTCCTACCACCATTGAAAATACACTAAATACGCGAATAGGTTAACGCCAAGTGAAGTATTACCATGGTCTATTGCGAAAGTCGTGATCTGAAATAAAAATAAATATGAGAATTATATTGATTATTTTGTGCTGAACGCTTTGCACTGACTGAGGTAGACATCTTGGGGTGAGTAAATAAAAGAGAATATCCATGTAAATGCACAGCAGAAGAGGAGTAGGTATCTTAGAAGACGAATTTGGTACAAGGAGGATATTTTCACAATTTGGAATGCGATGTCCATTGCTGTGAAACACGGGACCAAGACATAGATACCTACACAACAAATTCTTTAGAATAGCTGGTTTGAGAAAGGGGAGGTTCCTGCGGGAAGAAGATGTAGTTATCTTGACTTGACTTTTTTTTTCTAACTTGTGCGCTCATGATACAACTCATGCTACTTTACTATTTCTTTTTGCCCGGCAGCGTGAGCATCAAAGGTCTTCGCTTACGGCGGCGTCGTTGATCGGGTCGCTACCTTCCCGAACACATGGTTGAGGGAGGTGATGGCTGAGATACGCGTCATACTCGTGAACGGGTGCCGTTTGTGGGGTCCGGTCTGTTCACGCTTGCAAGGACCTGTGTTCCAGAGTACTATTCCAATCGTAACAGGCGTGAATAATTCTCATTACGTGTTAAGGGATTGCAGGATAGCATAGGGGCTCGCTGTGGGTGGGTTTTGCGTTGATTCATTGAGGTCGTTTTAGTAATCGTTCCTTAGAGACCTCTTCGTGTTGATCTCACAGTCATAATTTTTAATTTAGTGTTGATGATCTTACATTTGTAATTATTTTATTTGTGATAGTATTAATACATACATACATAACATCACGTCTTCATTCCCAGAGTGGGGTAGGCAGAGCTACAGAAATACCAACAACTCTAAAAAGCCTTCTTGATAATTCTCCAACCACATTTTGCACAAACAATTGCCAAGAAGTTTACTAAAGTGTATTAGTGACAGGTTGCAAGCCCATCGCCTAACAGTAATACAAGCCTCTATTCCTTTAGTCGCCTCTTACGAAATCCACAAGAAGACATGGAGTGGCACTATTCGAATCCGGCAACCACACGGAACCAATAACAATAAAAAAATGTTATTGTTAATAATTATTATTTATTACTTTGTAATGTATTTATTTTATATTTGAAAATAACAACCTTCTTCAGGAGCTTCTTGCATCTTTAACTCGTTCTGTAGATTAAATTAGTCGACGCTATTGCGTCCTCGCCAACAAAGGACGAACGAAGAAGGAAATTAAGCGAAATTTTCCAATGGAATGGCCATTTTATTAACAGGACATTTAAATCAAGATCTTTGCAATAAGTCTAAAAAATATCCAAGACTTAAAAATTAAGGAAAGAAGTAAATAAATTTCACGTCAAAAGACAACTGTAAATGTAGATGTAGCCCCTGATTTAAGGGGAACCAACCTACATGTACTTCCACCAAACTATAGCACAATCACTGGCTGCATAACACTCATGGGATATATCAGTTCAATGCAAATACATTATGGTAGAGTCGATTACAAATGTACTTGTACAACAGCGTTGAATATTAATAATTTGATGAGTTTCCATACATACATACATAACATCACGCCTTCATTCCCAGAGTGGGGTAGGCAGAGCTACAGAAATACCAACAACTCTAAAAAGACTTGTTGATAATTCTGTAACCACATTTTGCACAATCAAGCCAAGAAGTTTACTAGTGTATTAGTGACAGGTTGCAAGCCCATCGCCTAACAATACTACAAGCCCTTATTCACTGAGTCGCCTCTTACGACATCCACGGGAAGACATGGAGTGGCACTATTCTAACCCGGCAACCACACGGGCTTGATTTTGATGAGATGACGGGCTGGATGAGTTTCCAATCACAATTATTTTTATTGATAGAAAGATTTAACACATTGTTTATGTTTTGCATGCTGCGGGGAAATGTAGGTCCAGGACAAATAGGCAAGCCGATCAAACAGGGTGAGGGTGAGAAAGGATTCAGCGCCAATGATAACGCGAACTAGAAAACACCAGGCAGCTCGCCAGCGGAAGGCGCGTGATCCTCATGACAATAATGACGATCTCGTTCGGGGTCCGGAGAAGGAACGTCCTCAGAAAACCCGCTCACTGCATGGTAAGTGCTGGTGAAGGATGAGCCGGACGTTGAGTTAAATTTACCGGTGTCTGTTCTTTCTAAACTAGCAGAATTACAATGCTTTTAGATTTTTGCATTAAATTTAAATAGCTTTTTTTTCCAAATACATAATTGCAATAAAAAAAAACCAGTAACAAGGCAATATAGTTCATGGAATAGTTTTAGTTACTACGTGTAAATAATGCATAGAATCAATATAATTATGCAGACATAAATATTTTCCTCCACGGAAATTAAATTTATAACATAAAATATTTTTTCATTATACTTTAAGCAAAGAGACTAACTGCGAGTTTTGAACGTACAATAACTAAAATAAGTATTTAAACATGCTAACAAATAAAATTAAACAAACAGTACTCCCATAAAAATGTAAGTTTTTTTTAATACCGGTATAGGCACAAATGTATCAAACTGTTAAATTTAGTTTAATTTTCATTATTATTTAATCTATTTGCAAGAAAACTAAAAACATAAGCAAATCTTTAAAAAAAAACAGAAGATCCAATACCAAAGAACATAGGAACATTCTTGGTACAGTCAAGGTCTTTAATTGATGAGCCACTTTAGATTTCTGGAATTTTGCCAAATTTTTTTTTTTTATTTCATTGACGCGTGGACATACAAACCCTATTGAAACGACCAATAACGACTGTGTTCAGTATGAATAGCTGATTGGGCGTTACAAAGGGTGTTAGGCAGATCGTGTGCCAAAAGAATACGGCGGGTAGGTAGTGTAAATTTAGAGTAATGGTTAATTTAGAGTAAAGTTAATTTAGAGTGAATTAACTACTAACTATAATAAAAACTGCTATACTTGTATTTAAAGCAATTGTATTGTAACCAATGACTTAAATTAACACTGTACAGTATTTCTTAATGTATGTGCACTTCGAAGAATTAGCAACGAACTAACTTATTCCTCAGAGAACATCCCCTTTTATCACCACGTTTCCCTTGCAAGGGTAGGGTTGACCGGAAGCACGATACCGGTGTTGCCATAAATTAAAATAAAGTTACCCTAAACTATGAAATTAATTAGAAAAATCATGACACTCGGCCATCCGGCATCGTGCTGTCTCCCGACGCACGACTTTCTATAAGTAATTATTATATTTGGTACATTTTACATTTAGAACAATACTACCTAAAAATCCTTAATGATTAAAGCTTAACTAAAAATAATTAACAATGATAAAGGTTATTCTATTATATAACAATAAAAATCATGACACTCGGCACTGGTTGCCTCATCCTGAATCAGAACGCGTTTGAATCCACATTAAATATCAATGCAACCATTATCAACATTAACAAATATGGTTTTAACTTATTGCAATTTATTATTTTAATTATTTTAATAGTAACGTATAAAAAAATAGTAACGAAAATGCATAACATATTTAAGAGACAGAGCCCTAAGAACTGTCGCACCTCGTGCACATTGCTAGGGGTAGGAAACTCTTTAACAGCTAAGATCTTGGTTTCACCGGGTTGAATACCGTTAGAGGAAACTTCATACCCAAGATAATTTACTCGAGAATCAAAGAAACTGCACTTGGATAATTTAAGTGTAAGACCATTTTGTCTGAAAAGTTCAAGTATGTCCCCCAAGCGTCGAAACATTTCCTCTATACTTTTTGCTGGTATGAGCACGTCATCGAGGTAGGCCAAAGCATATTCAAAACGTTTGTTTCCTAAAACCTTATTTATTATCCTCTGAAAAACAGCGGGTGCATTGGCCAGGCCAAACGGCATCCTTTTGAACTCATAGTGTCCATCAGGTGTGACAAAACCGGTGAGATGACGACTATCGTCAGCCATTGGGACCTGGTAGTAGCCGGAAGCTAAGTCTAGAGTTGTGAAAAATCTATTACCGCTAAGGTTGGATATCTGGTCATCAATGATAGGTAACGGGAAACGGTCCTTAATTGTTTTATTGTTCAGGGCTCTAAAATCAACGCAAAGCCGTTGTTCTCCGTTTTTTTTTTTTTACCATTAATATGGGGCTGGCATAATCAGAATTTGCCTCCTGAATGATGTCATTTTGTAACAGGTCATCTATTGTCTCCCGGACTTTTTCACGCTCCGAGTGAGATAGGCGGTACGGCCGATAGACTATGGGTTTATTATCAGTCAACTCAATTTTCATTTCGACACCAGTGGTACAACCGATCTCACTCAGGCTGGTAGCAAAGCAATCGCGATAATTTTGCAACAAGGAATAAAGTCTGTCCATCTGAGTTTCGTCGAGCTCTGATCCTACCTTGACATTCGCCCTATCAAGTGGTTCTAGCGTAGTTGTATCCCTAACGATTCGGTTTACTTGAAAAGTTTGATGTTCGGTAAAGGGGATTGGTCTAGCTATTACGGTGTTAATTTTTAATTTTATCACATTTGGCGACAAATTTGAAATGACTACTTCACCTTTACCATCCTCGAGATGGTAAGCTCCTTGAAGAAGGCGATACTCATTACCAGGTTCCATCGTGGTGTAACCTTCAATAAGTATATCTCCTGAATATTTGGATTCTACATGTACAGGAATCGTAGAGGTTTTAGTAATCTCCACCGAATTGGTCACGATCAATTTGAGACTATTGTTATCACTCAGAAAAGCGTTCTCGCTCGGGCTTTTATAAAACATTAGTTTTTGATTATCCTTGAGTACCGTAATAAATGGAAGTTCAGTAAAATTTTGGCCAATTATCAAGGGGGTTTGCATAAATTCATCAGGTACAACAAGGACCTCAATTGTTGAATCAACTTCATCTACTTTAAGATTAATATGTGATTTATACAGAGGAACAACGGTTGACAGACCAAATCCCTTTACAATAGGAACGTCTTCCATATCTTCTGTCAGTCTTAATTTGTCTGCGTCAGTCTTACGCATGAGGGTACACTCGCTACCGAAGTCTATATAACCTACAAAGTCGTAATCATTAACTGTAACTGTCTTGTAGAACTTGTCATTACTGTTAGCAGATATATCAATTTTTAATGTTTTCTTTTCATGGTTGTCACTGTCAGTACGCGTATGACTAGGTATAGGGTCTAATCTACAGGAGTCATTGTCGTGCCCTATCCTGTTACAGCGTTTACATTTCACAATAGGCCTCGTGCATTTGTAGTACGGATGGCCCTTAGCCCGACAGTTATAACAAGTAATTGAACTCGACTTAGAGGTAGTACTTGTACTGGAAATAGCGGTTACATTATCTTTTTGGACATTACGATCGCGAGACTTATTTGCTACAAATGGTTGAGGCTTTTGTGACCCAAGAAAATGAAGTAAATCTTCGGGTTCAGTACAGTTAAGCGCCTGGGCTCCATTGCGCACAGATTTGTCAGTAATGCCATACACGATGCAATCAACCGCCTTCTTGCCTTGGATCTCACATCGGGTAAGTAAACTCAGTTTATCGTAAAAATATTCCCGCAAAGCCTCATCATAACGGGACGTGCGATTTAACATTTCCTCTAATAGGCGCCCATAGTTTTCCTCGCTAGGAAAAGCTTTCCTCAGTTTCGCTTGCCAGTCCTCCCAACTATACACAACTGTCGGCAAGGCCTCAAACCACCTTTTTGCTAAACCTGCGAGCTTTTGGAGTGAGAAATGTATTGTTTGTTTTTCATCCCAACCATATATGACCGCGCATTCATTTACCTTACGTAGCCAGCAATTGATGGTTTGAGCCCTATTTGACGGGTCGTATTGGGGAACCACATTGTTCATATTATTATTGCTTAAAAAGGAATGCTTACTATTTTCACCCCTCCAGTTCAGCAAAAGATCCAACACTCGTTTTGTAGACATTCTGCTCGATGTCTTGCGATGTTTCCGCGGCACGCTTTCATCAGAAGAGGTCGACGAAGAGGATGGACTTCTCCGCCTGGCTCTCTTCTTAGCCCGCTTCCGCCTAGGAGGCGTACCAGGTGGAGTGCCGCCATCTCCATCATTCGCCATAATATCAACTCTGCCTGCAACAGCATATAATTCCTTGGAAGTATCTCATTCATTTTTACCAAGTACCTAGTGCTAGTACGGAATGTTATATTACAGTTATCTATCGAGGATGATAAAAACTTCATTTAAGAATTAAAAATAATACGAATTGGTAATGTGTTCCATTAATTATCCGATGAACAAGCGTTTCATCCAAAAACCAGCAGGCTCGACCCGCTCAATCCAGAGAACAAGTTCTCTCAATAACAATTAATCCGGCAAAGAGTTGTGGTTCACTCAGTAACCAGTAGGATACATACCCACTCAATAATCCAATGAACACACAAATCTCGCCCAATAAACTAATAAATAACTCGCATAAATAATTATGTGCATATAAAGCACACTAAATCTTCGTGAAAGCAACCAATAATAATGTAAACAGAGAGTACCGCCGAAGTGCAGCCTCGGCCATGTACCCTACACCGTCGCGCATGTATCACATGAGGACGGCAACGTTATCAGAGAGTAGCTCTGACCAAACGGCCGTCCAAAAACAATACACGCATAACCAAAAGCATTATTAGTAAGTTCAGCAAGTAAAGGGTACCGCCGAAGTGTAGCCTCGGCCATGTACCCCACACAATCACGCATGTATCACATGAGGACGGCAACGTTATCAGAGAGTAGCTCTGACCAAACGGCCGTCCAAAAACAATACACGCATAACCAAAAGCATTATTAGTAAGTTCAGCAAGTAAAGGGTACCGCCGAAGTGTAGCCTCGGCCATGTACCCCACACAATCACGCATGTATCACATGAGGACGGCAACGTTATCAGAGAGTAGCTCTGACCAAACGGCCGTCCAAAAACAATACACGCATAACCAAAAGCATTATTAGTAAGTTCAGCAAGTAAAGGGTACCGCCGAAGTGTAGCCTCGGCCATGTACCCCACACAATCACGCATGTATCACATGAGGACGGCAACGTTATCAGAGAGTAGCTCTGACCAAACGGCCGTCCAAAAACAATACACGCATAACCAAAAGCATTATTAGTAAGTTCAGCAAGTAAAGGGTACCGCCGAAGTGTAGCCTCGGCCATGTACCCCACACAATCACGCATGTATCACATGAGGACGGCAACGTTATCAGAGAGTAGCTCTGACCAAACGGCCGTCCAAAAACAATACACGCATAACCAAAAGCATTATTAGTAAGTTCAGCAAGTAAAGGGTACCGCCGAAGTGTAGCCTCGGCCATGTACCCCACACAATCACGCATGTATCACATGAGGACGGCAACGTTATCAGAGAGTAGCTCTGACCAAACGGCCGTCCAAAAACAATACACGCATAACCAAAAATATAATTCGTAAATATAGTAGGTAAGCGAAGGGTACTGCCGAAGTGTAGCTTCGGCCATGTACCCTACACCATCACGCATGTATCTTATCAGAGCGGCGACGTTATCGGAGAGTAGCTCCGACCAAACGGCCGCCCAAACAAAACACATGCGCAACCCAAAAAAGAAAAAGAAAAATCACAGCTTAACCGAAATCATTAGAAGCAATATCAAAGCAGAGGATACCACCGAAGAGTAGCTTCGGCCGTGTATCATTCACTGTCACGCATATATCACATTGGGGCGGCAACGTTATCGGAGAGTAGCTCCGACCAAACGGCCGCCCAAACAAAATACATGCGCGACTTAAAAGTATTCAACTAACAAAAACAGCGTGGGCGTGAACATTCTAATATGCGTTTCACAAAGAAAAAGCGACGTAAATTTTCAAGTAAACGTACCTTGTTAAATTTTATCCTTTTTGGTTCACTCCCGCTTTCTGAAGTATAATAAAAACTGCTATACTTGTATTTAAAGCAATTGTATTGTAACCAATGACTTAAATTAACACTGTACAGTATTTCTTAATGTATGTGCACTTCGAAGAATTAGCAACGAACTAACTTATTCCTCAGAGAACATCCCCTTTTATCACCACGTTTCCCTTGCAAGGGTAGGGTTGACCGGAAGCACGATACCGGTGTTGCCATAAATTAAAATAAAATTACCCTAAACTATGAAATTAATTAGAAAAATCATGACATAACAGCCTGTATTACCAATAGTAACTGTTGTTTAATGGTAGCCATACTATCTATAATGGTCCACGGTATGACGACAAATTCAAAACGAATGAATTATAAAGCGAGCTATTTTAGCAAAAGGACTGTGAAGCAAGAAAAAACCATACAAAATGCGATAACGTTTTTCTCCCCTTGAACGTTGTCCGATTTTTCCGATATTTTAATATGTTATAGATATCATGAGAAACAATGTCTGTACGTTTTCCTTTCCAAGAAAATATTGACTGGAATGAAAATAAAATAAAATACAAAAGCAGAAACGTACAGACCTAGTGGAAATCGGATTAGATTTAGGGGGTGAGAAACGTTATCGCCGGGAGCTAAATTTGTATGGTTTTTTTTTGACAGCTACGCGATTTAGGCATCGCTTCACAATCCTATTAATATGTACTTATACCCATATGCTACTATGTAACTTAATCAAATAATATGAAATGATATCAAACCTGATTTAAAACTCGAGAAGAAATGCGGTGAAAATTATAAATATAGAAAACTTATAGTTATTTATTACAATAACAAATTAATAAAAAATAATAGAAAAAATACAGTAAATTAAAATACTTAGTGCCTACTTGTTTAGATTAATTATAATTAATAGTTCTATTTTCTTTTAATATTTCTTTTAAGGTGTATCTATCTATATTGAAATCTATACTGGACATTAATGACAAATTTAAATTTTTATTCAAAAAAAAAAACCTCAGCACCTTAAAAAGGGTGGTATTGCTGTTTAAAAACAGTGAACAAAATTCGATTTTGACAAAGTAACTTTTTAATTTTTGTTCCGTGGCCGTGGTGCGGCGCACGGGCGGCTGGGGGATGTCGTTTTATTTTTATTTACCATGTTGTTTTTTTACCTTATAGTAGTTTATGTGACTGTTACATAATAACAACACACGAGTGTTTTAATGCCAAATTATGTATAATCTACATACATATATTATTATAAAAAATAAAACAAATCAAACTATTTTTTGCGACAAGACAAATAGAACGTCAAAGGTGGCGGCACCCGTAGTTTTTTTTTAATTCAGAGACAAACTAGAGTCAGCCTCTACTATCATATCGTTCGATATCAAGTAACAAGCGAGATTTGTCAAAATTGTATGCAATGTTATTGACTTTTCATTTCGAATAAAATGTCATCTCGTGTGATATTTGAATCGAGGTCGAATAAAACTGCTTTGTTTTTCAAAGATGTTCGAAATTTGAATGTAATATTGATATCGAATTTGATGTCATTATTAAGCAATAATAACATTTTCACAAATAAGAAATCGACGGATCTGTGACTCTACCTCGTATATTGAATTAGGTCCTGTATAAACTGACACGCACTTAGTACGCGAGTGAATACTTAGTGCGTGTCAGTTTATACTGGACAAAATTCAACATACGAGGTTGAGTCACAGAACCGTTGAAATGTGTTCTAACAAAACAGTTAATCTTTATGCTAGTCGTATTACACTAATATTATTTGGTTTTAGGGTCGTCATCTAAACCGAAAAGCGTGGTGACCCGCTCGAAGTCTGCGGAACACATCGCCCAGGAGGCTCGCATGAAGGATTTGCAGATATTATACAAAGACCATACCATCCAGCAAGGGCTTGTGGTGGGCCCGGTGGTGGTCCAGCCGCAGGACATCGCCTTCACGATGCGCGGTGAGTGCTGGCGAAGGATGCGCCGGAGTTGAGTTGAGTCGACCGGTGCCTTGAGCCTATAGCCAAGATGCGTTCGCTAACTAGCGTTTCTATTCGTTTGGTTTTTAATCCAATCGCGTCACTGGTAGATCACCAGTGACACAAATCGAAACGCAGTTATTTACGTACATACGTGGGGGTAGGCAACTGATAGAAATACACGAACACACCAATAATTAAGAGCTAGACTTACTTAATCGTTACAAACAATTATTATTCGATGATCGCTTGGTCATCGTTAGCTCTGTTCGCTCTCCAAGCAAGCAAGGAATGAATCGCCGCACGCGCGCCTCACCTTGTATACACCCAATCGCCGAATGTTCCAGATGCCTTCTCGAATGATCGATGGACCTTGACCCGCCGGGGACCAGCGATGGGTATTAGCCGATTAACTTTTAAATCAACGAATTAATCGATTAAACAATCATATGTCACAAAATTAATCATGATTTATTTAATCACGATTAAATTAATCGACGAAGTACACGAATAACGAACAATTAATCGTCATTTTAATCGACTAAATTTCACGATTAAAGCTTGATTACTAACTAACGAACTCGTAACTTGGACCTACAAAAGAAACGATTTTTTCCTAATATCAATCGAGAGAAAATTAATCTAATTAATCAACAGATTAATAATTTAGTCGCTGTTAATTAATCGGCGATTAATTTAATCGTGACTAAATTAATTGAAACTCTTACGAATAAGATTAGTTAATCGCCATTTTTAATCGTGAATCGTTAGTCGATTATATTTTGCCCATCACTGCCGGGGACGTTCTCGATAGTTCTATAATGAAGGTTCTACTCATTGCGGCCTCGTATTACAATAGCGACGGCCTTGGCCTTGAACTCGTTAACAATAGGCATGTCCTTGAGCCGGCGCGTCCGTCGTAAGTTTGAATTGAAGCGATGTTTCACACGTATATTCTTTGGTTTTAGATGCGCAGGCCGCAGCCAAGCTCAAGGAAGATTTGCGGATGTTATACCAAGGTCATGATATCAAGGAAGAGCTTGTGGTGGGCCCGGTGGTGATTCAGCCGCAGGACGCCGCGGTCAAGATGCGCGGTGAGTGCTGTCGAAGGATTTCTTTCTAAGCCAGTAGAATAAGTTTTAGCGCGAGAGAACCGGTGACACTTCATTATATTTCGCCAAAAAGCAGTCCAAAACTCTAGCCAAGTCACAGAATAAGCGGGAATCAGCCCATTGAACAAGCTGAGTCACAGAATAAACCAGTAACAGTTGAAAGGAGAGCAATTTAACGCGTCCGCGCCGCACAAGAGACGGATGTTGACTGAATTTTGACAGCTTATCGCTGACCAATTACGTGCTCTGTAAGTTTTCTATTATTTGCTCGTTATCGTGGACAGGGTGTAGATGTGGTCTAAGATTACGATCTACGTGGTGGACCCTTACTTTTTCCAGAAGAAATATGTTTTTAAACAAAACGTATTAACAAATGCGACCCTGGGGTCGTCACTATATCCAGAAAGTTTTTAATTAAAAAAGTAATTATTGGTGTCTATGTAAAGTGTCTATATTGAAAAAACCCTCTTCTCCATATTAAGAAACGCTTGGATGACCTTGCTGGACCAAGGCTTCTTTTCCAATCCGAGATGGAGGCCTCGGTATACTTCAAATCTTAGTTAATCTCCCAGCCCTTGCGTGCTGAGGACACTCCATCCACAGCACGCAAATTCTTATTAATACACATACACACACAACAACATCACGCCCTCATTCCCAGAGTGGGGTAGGCAGAGCTACAGAAATACCAACAACTCTAAAAACACTTGTTGATAATCCTGTAACCCCATTTTGCACAACCAGGCTAAGATGCGCACAGCCAGGATTTGGAACACCTTGCCGACGTCCGTATTTCCGTGTGCGTTTGACCCGGTTTAATTAAAAATAGGATTAATAGCTTCCTTAAGCTAAGGTAAGCTGCTGCGTCGTCGGCCCTGTCTTGACTCTCCGGGCTCGACTAGGGTCAAGAGCAAACTCGTTTTGTAAAAAAAACTTGTTTACCAGTGTATTAGTGAAAGGTTGCAAGCCCATCACCCAATAGTACTACAAGCCTTTATTCCCTTAGACTTAGAGAAAGAACCTCGGCAATGTAAACGTTTCATTTAATAGTTTTAAATAGTGAAAGTGTTTGGTAAACCGTATTAAAAACATTGAAAGTGCTTATAAATATTAATATTATCGCCATAGTAACAATTTCTAATTAGGTCGTATGTTTATTTATATTTAAAAAAACACGGGTTATCGTCGACCTCCTGAATCAGAATCAGAATCAGAATAATCTTTATTCAAGTAGGTTTACAAATAATAAACTCTTTTAAAAGGTCATAGTAGCGACTTAGCCTAAATTGACTGCAGGTTCAAATCGCGACCGATCAGAGAAGAACCTGTAAGAAACTCTGTCGGATGTCTTTTTTTCGACGTTCGCAACCTTTTGTCGTAAGGACTAAACATTGTGTACAGTCAAGGTCTTAAATATGTATACACTTTAGTACCTTGTCACTTTAATCGCTGTGACAATTTCATATGGCAGTTTAAACATGACGTTAAATAGACAAGAAGTGTATACATATTTATAACCTTGACTGTACAACGAAACACGTGAATATATTAAATCACTTGCTTTCGAGTGAGGACTTCCAAAAATGCGGGATAATGGGTTTATGCAAAAGTAATCGTGAAACTTCGTGTGCTAATATTTTCTATCACTCGACTTTAATTCGAGCAGTCGAAAGTCAAAAATCGCCTCCCTGGGCACCATCGTCAGCGACTGTGATTAAATAAATAAATATCAGGGGACAATCTCACACAAATTGACCTAGTCCCAAACTAAGCTCTAGGCTTGTACTATGGGTACTAGACAACGATAAACATACTTAAATAGAGAAATACATACTTAAATATATATAGAAAACATCCAAGACTCAGGAACAAATCGTTGCTTTAATACAAAAGCGCCACAAATCAAAATGAATCTTAGTTGCATTTCAATTCAGAACGCTATTTACTTAAAGTTTTAAATCGAATTGTATTTGTTTTTGATTTGTGGCGCTTTTGTATTAAAGCAGCGAAATATTCGCCCTTTTGTGGCCCATATTTTGTACCTGTAGCTAGTTTAGTCATTCAAGTTAATTTAACTAGCTTAGTTTTCATAATTTATATATCTTAAACCTGTGTGTGATGCAGAAATAACAATCTTTACATATCTGTATCTGGTTTTAGAGATGGAGCGAAAGGGCAGTCAGCGGCAGCAGTCGCAGCGGCGGGTCGCCAGCCGAAAGCGTGGGGCTGGCTCGCCGGTCCCGGGCCCGAGCTGCACCAGGACATCGACTTCAACCCCCACGGTCAGCGGCGGCGAATAATCAGCCGGCGGTCCAAACGCATATACATACATAATTTTCATTCCGAACAACACAACACTTGTTGATAATTCTGTAACCATATTCTGCACAATCAGGCCAAGAAATTTATTAGTGTATTAGTGTCAGGTTGCAAGCCCATCGCGTAACAATAGTGAACTAACGAGAATTGGTGTGATAACGAAGACAGGTTTTTATCAAATTTTTTTTGTGATGTTACAAGTAGTCGTATACGAGTATACCATGTCGCAGTATTATTGAAGTAAGCGTGGTTTGAATTGAGATTAATTTAAAATTCAAAATTTAATGTGTTTGACATAACCACGCATTTACATTTTATATGTAAGTATTTTTGTTAATTTGAATTAGAATCTGGGAGGCGATTTTTGACTTTCGAGTGCTCGAAATCAAAGTCGAGTGATAGAAAATATTAGCACACGAAAATAGGTCACGATTATTTTAGCATGAATAGCTGGTATAAAAAAGGTTACGCCGTTTTTGCTCACTTTCGAGTGAAACTTTCGAGCGCTCAGAAATTAAAAATCGGCCCCCTGGTAATTATTAACATTGTGGAAGAATGATACTTCGAGACAAGGTACCCACACAGGGAATTATGCTGTAGAACCTACTTTACAATGGCTATAAGTATTTATAGTAAGACCCTAAACGATACAAATATATTGGCTATAAATAAATTTAAGAATAAATTTCTTCATCGGATGAAGGATAAAATGGATTGAAGAATTAAAGACTATTTAGGAAAAAAAGGTGTAAACAATCTTAACTGAGACAAAATTTGATCCAAATAATTCTAAATTTACAAAACAATTTAATATACCTTTATAGTAGGATGCTTTTGCATGCCGCCTATAGTGTGGTTCTTTGTTTATTTTTTAACCAAACTTTTTGTGCTGGACATAATGCCAAATATGAAAGGTGCCATATTTATGAAGTAACAAAGTTGCAACTGCAATGTACCTTAACAGGTACATGCAGGGATCAATACCGGTATTACCGGTATTAATTAAAATTGAAATATCTTCCTGAATTTGCATTATTTCCTCGATATTTTCGACTGTAAATTAGGTAATACCACTATTCTATTATATAAATTATTTGAAGAGCAAAAATATTTAACAATAAGCGAGATACCGAAATTGAATACCGGTATTTTTGTATGAAAATAATACCGGTATACGATCCCTGGGTACATGGTCTTGTAAGCCATGCCAGCAACTAGAAAACGCCCGCGATTTCTTACGCTTGGAATTAAGTTTCCCGCTAGTCTCTGTGTTTCTCCCCGTTAGGGGGGTTGAATTTCGAAAAATCCTTTCTTATCAACGTCAACGTCTAAACAACTGTGAAAAATTCAGCTTTTTAGGTAGGAACCAGTGAGGCAGGCCTTCTCTTTATACAGTGTTTTTTTAACTGGGACTTTATGGTGATATCTGAAACCATAGTAGTATACAAATAAACTGTCTTAGTAAACATAAGGTTTTTTTTTACATTTTTGGCATAGTTTTTTTTTTTGGTTGACAATTGATTCATTTTCATGTAAGGATGTTTTTCTTTGTAGGGAAAGAAAAAAATTGATTCAGCGTAAGTTGGTCAAATTTAGTAATGTTTTTATTTATTGTGAAGGTAGGTCTGTTAATAAAACTATTTCTTTGTAGAATAAATAAGCTACAATTAAATAATTTCGGTCTGTAACGATTTCTTTTTTAATTGTAATTTTTACTCATTCTTACGGACACTCACTCTTGGCCAAAAAAATAACTATTCCAAAAATGTTACAACAAAAAAGACGTAATGTTTGCTAAAACAGTTTACCTGCATCTCCTTTGGTTTCCCCACAGCCCCAGTTAAAAAAAACACACTGTATATATACATATATTATGCAAATAACTTTTATTTTTTATTAAAACCAGTGTAGCCCTGTAACCTGTGTAGTTTACCCTGTGCAGGGTCCGTCCGGATCGCTACCACCATCTTATCCATTAACCACCCGCCAAGCAACAGTGTTCGCATCGTTGTGTTCCGGTGCGGGGATAAGACAACCGGTGAAATTACTAGCATAGAGGCATTCCATCTTAGTCCTCAGGGTTGGCAGCGCATTTGAGGTCTTAGGATTATAATCTTAATTCAAATGTCTATGGGTCTCAGATTTCACTTTCCATCAGGTGGCCTGAGTGCTCGTGTGCCTTCTCCTTAACATAAAAAAAAGTCAACCTAAAAAATATTATCCCAAGTATTGTAGTGTTCTTAATAGTTCATTGTTGCATTTTGCAGTGATCTGTTTATTAGAGATTCATAAGTACACTGGTAAAACTGGTGATAAGTATTAAGATTAAAAACATGGGGAACATTAGTACAGTCGACTACAAAAATATGTATCCACTTTTTCATCTTATTGTATTGTAATTAATTCCAAAAGTGAAACATTACGTAGCATTACAGTGAGAAACCAAAGCGGTACACAGTTTCGTTACGACTGACTTACACAGGTGCCTATCTTGGTCACGCTCCTACACTCTTCATATCTCTATTCAGTTGTCATTCGCAATATTTTAGAAGCAAAGAGGTCGTTTTGTTGTTTGGCCGGCTTCGGCCATTCGGAGCAAGTGCACGCGCTGGGGCTTTTATCGCAGTACTCGTTTGCCACTGATAGGTAAGGATCGTCTCTAAAATATTGCTGTCTATTCTATTTCCTTTATTGAAGTTAAATTTCTACGCAGTTCAAAGGAATCATAACCCACCTACAGTAGTTTTTGTAATAGTTACGTAGATTTTTTCTGGGCTTGTTCTAATATGAGGATTTTTTTCTCATAAGAGGCCTGAACCACTGCGTTCGTCCGGAGAATCGATTTTTTTGGTATTAATTATCACCGTTCCATTTACTCCCCAAACTGCCCTATGGTGCAGCATATTAAATCACGCGATAAATACTGCCATAATAAACCCCCAGCTTCACATTGTCGGTGTACTTAATTTCCTGAGGTCTTAAAATTGAAATGGTCGTAAGTTCGATCTCTGGCAAATGATAAAGTTTAGATAAGTTAAATATGGACTTTAACAAATTGAAGAACGGAAAATAAATTTAGTCATTAACCATAAGACACAACCATGCCAAAAATAACATGAAAAAACAATGAAGGCTATACAGGAAAAGTGCAATATACCGAAGTGTGGTGCTACTGTTCCACTGTTAATTAAATGTAGCGAACTACAAGGTAATTAATGGACAAAAACCGTGCGGCTACATTTTAAAGTTAGTCACTTTTCGTCAGTGAGCTTCAAAAATGGATTCTAAGATTTCTGGAGTATCAACAAAGAGCCAATAAGCTTGAGTTTAAAAAAGTACCTGCTCGACACTTCTTGGTTGATAGGAAGAAGAGAAATTGCTGCCGAAGGACGAAACCCATTCGATCTACACTCAGGAGGAATGAAAACGGGTCAATTTCTATGGAAATTCTGTACTGAGTCTATAATTTTAATAAAAGTCGTTGCCTACCCTTAAATCTTTTTGAGATGCATACATGTCTTTGTAGTCGACTACTAACAATATCCCTGCGTTATTTTTCACTGTGTTATTTTACTATTTAAGCCTAGAGCTTAGTTTGGGACTGAGTAAATTTGTGAGGGACTGTCACGTGATATTTTTTATTTTGATCCTAAGAATATTTTTAGGGTATTTAGAACAATTTTTTTTGGGTGGCCTCCTCAGTCCCTAGCTTTGTCCTTGAGGACAAAGAGCCAAATATACAAGGCACCCTATAGTCAATGCGAAAAGGCTGCAAATAAAATGTTACTAAAATAGGTATTGGGTCTTACGAGGTGAGGTTCAATATTATTTATAATTTTTATTTGATTTTAGTGAGTATTTTTTAATTTTATTCAAATTTTGAATGCTTATGAAACAATATGTACCTAGTTCATAGTGTCTAAGAAACGGCCAAGTGTGAGTCGGACTCGCACATTCAGGGTTCCGTACCATTATTTGCTGTTAGTTATTATTTTTATATATTTGGTTTTAACAAAAAATACTTAAGCTTGCAGTTCTCATTTTACTATTTAGGCCTAGAGCTTAGTTTTGGACTAAGTCAATTTGTGACGGACTGTCCCGTGATATTTTTTATTTGTTCCTAAGAATATTTTTAGAGTATTTAAATCTATTTTTTTGGGTGACCTCATCAGTCCCCAGGTTTGTCCTTGAGGACAAAATGCCAAATATAAAAGGCACGCTATAGTGAATGCGAAAAGGGTGCAAATAAAATGTTATTAAAATAGGTATTGGGTCTTACGAGGTAAGGTTCAATATTATTTATTATTTTATTTGACTTTAGTGAGTATTTTTTAATTTTATACAAATTTTGAATGTTTATTAAACAATAGGTACCTAGTCCATAGTGTCTAATAAACGGCCAAGTGTGAGTCGGAGTAGCACAATCAGGGTTAGGTACCATTATTTGCTGTTATAGTAACAAGTAAATAGGTACTTTGAAAATTGCGATTTCCTAAAAATATTTTCTTAGTGCACCCCTAGTCCTTATAAGGAACCTACGTGGCAAATTTAGAAAGAGTCTTGTCTTCTAAAGAAAGTTGTCTAAGAAACGGCCAAGTGTGAGTCGGACACGCACAATCAGAGTTCCGTACCATTATTTTGCTGTTAGAGTGGCTAGAAAAGTACATACATAACATCACGCCTTCATTCCCAGAGTGGGGTAGGCAGAGCTACAATACCAACAACTCTAAAAAGACTTGTTGATAAAGTAAATACTTTGAAAATTGCGACTGTCTTCGTGTTACGGTTCACGAGATAGAGTCCACTGACAGACAGACAGGTGAACAGCAGAGGCTGAGTGACAGGGTTCGTTGGCGATGTGCCAGCTATAGTGGATTACCTATTCTCGTTAATGTTTAAGCAACTCTTAATAAGTCGGTGTTTTTAGACTATTATTTATTTATTTAACAATAAATTTAGCCAAGACGGGCACTTAAAAGATAAGCAAATAAGAGTCATGTTTATTTTAAATTCTAAGACTTCACTTGGCTTTAAGATGAGCAACGCTCGTACCCTAAAAAGGTTATAGTATTTAGTTAGATGTTAGCATGGTAGTACTTATCTTATTAATAATCAAATTGTAATAATAACTACATTAACTACAATTGGAATTTGTAAGTCCCAAGCCTGGACCACTCGGCTACTACAGCTTGTTATCATATCGTACATAGTTATTACCTTTTACTAGCTTATTTACGAAAGCTGTCTTGATAACTATTGTAGATGTATTTATAATGTATTGATAAGTTATAGCTTTTATGGCAAACCATAGTTGTAAAGGTCTTTTTGACCGCCGCCTGCTATTTTAAGTACCCCAGCCAACGACGTCAAATGTCTGGAAAATGTGAGGAGCGTGTCCGATGACCTGATTGTCGGCTTTGGCGGTTAAAGGGTTAAAGTTGTAATAATTGCAAAAATAGGTATGTGATTTTACACCATACTAGAAACAGGAAGAATTTTGTGTGAGGAAATTTGCTCTGTAATATCAATTTTATTTTCTCAACAAAGAAAAATGTACTTTATTCTCATTGTGATGTAGTTTAAATTAAAATTCCTTGATTATGTACATCCTAATGCACATCGGGCCTTACGAGGTTAAACTAGAGTACGCCCGCGACTTCGGACGCGTGGAAGTATTTTCCCGCTACCCCACTACACTTATTGATTTGAAATTAGACCGTGCCGACGGAGCTCCGCTTCCGCGGAGCTCTTGTTACTGGGTGGTTTGGCCCTCCGGGTCTGCTGCAAACCTAACATAACGTACGTACACGCTACGTATTCTATTATAGATGTTTGGCACCAGTATTATTAGTTAGTGGTATCGTTTAACTATAATTAACACGGGCGGTCGTACGGTGAATCCGGAAGGAGATAAATGTACCGAAGCGGATTTTTAGACAAGTGTAGTTTTACAGATTTAGTGCATGTATATCCAACGGAAAACTCAGATGTCAATCGGAATACAAAAGCACTCGAAGTGTCAATTAATATTGTATTAAATGAGTGATATTTTCATATCCAATAATATGGAACTATTATTTAGTGTCAAAAGTCAAAATGAAAAATGTTATTGTATAATATAGACATGTTACAACCACCCTAAGAAACTTGGAAAATACAGTCGGTGTTTTTATAATATAAAAAGCAAAATAACGCATATTGGGAATTATTTACAAGAATAAAACTCAGTACCTACCTAGGTACTTAAAAACATAATTTACTTAATAAAATATTAATATGAGATTCTTCATACTTGGAGTGGCATTTTAAACATGATCCATTTCACAATCTGAGTTACATTCAGGCGTGTCATACTAGGTGTTATAATTTACATTTAAAGTGTTATAAATCGGATGGAAATCATAAAACATTCGTCGTACTTCTGCTTAATCAAAATCATCAAAATATAGACAGAAATTTTTGCGTGGTCTTTCTAGCTTAACATTCTTTGGGTTGGTCATTTTATATTCTCCATATTCTTCTTTATTGTTCAATAGCTTCCTTATTGTTGGTGGAGATTTGCTCGTCTGAAATTCGTTAAACTTTTCCAAAATACTGAGAATCATTGCTATTTTTTGATTTGCTATTTCCTGATATGAAGTACAGGTATATGTTAAATATAATTCCTTGGACTGGATCTAAGCGTTTTCTTCTATATTGTGGTTTTGGATCATAAATAAACCTTTTGTAAACCGTTAATGTAAAAACTATGGTAAATATTTGAATTGCGTAATAGCCACTCTTTATTATATATTGGTCTACTGATGCGACTTACCCATACAGCTGTACGATGGGTTCTGAAGATAATTAAGAGAACACGATTATTACGATGGAAATTCATTATGCACTACATCTGTAAATAAGTTTGTATGTTCGTTTGTTTTTTCCAGTTAACCCTTAATATGGCAAAAATATAAAGGTGAATTCAAATCCTATTTGATTTCGAACCAGCCTAAAAAATACCAATAAAAAAAAGTGAACATTATGGTATGTATGCTGTGGTGCACACGCCAAGTTAAGGGTTAAACGTAATATTTATAAGAATAGAATGGTAATCCGAAAAATAAATAAATACATGTTATCGTCTTTTTTATTTCATTTAAAAATTAGATAAATGTTTAGTCATCACCACAGCTCGGACTATCGCAAAACAATTACAACTCGGAAATGGAAAATAAAAAATAGAATCAAATTATGACACATATTCTTAATTATACTTACAAATGTATAAAACGGTTTAAATAAAAGTTTTTTTAAATATTTTTTTTAATTCTGACGGTTGAGTTGGACATAAGCAACTTAACTGGAGCAGAATGATTTTTCAAATTATCAACTAATTGTATTAAGCTCAAAATAGTTCATCGTTTTTAATTTCACCATACTTAAAATATTTTGGAATAACGACATTTACTTTTACAAATTTTAGCTGTCAGGAATTGCTGCAAGAAAGTCACGTTACAAAGCTATAGCGGAAATTTAATTTAACTAAGTCAAATGCTAACTGCGAAAATATTCTCTTTAGATAATAATAGTCAAACACATGGGACGACTCTATTGCATCTTGTTCTATTTCCACAAATGGTAATTTGCGGATCAGTGTTATTATGCGCTACAAGGGTAAGGGTACAGTTGGCATCAAATATAATTGTAACAGCCAAATTGACTAAATAATTCCTATCACCAGTATTTTGTATGGTGTGACGAGGTATTTGGCTACTTTGGCTAATACGATATATGTAATGCTGACTGAACTAGGTCGAACGGAGCCCCTAACAGATTATGTTATGAATTTCTTCTTATCCACATTTATTCAAAAAGTTCTGAGCAAGCCATCTCGTAACCCTTTTAAATGCCGACTTAGCAGATACGAATACATTTTCCCAAGAATATCACCAATGACAAGGGCATCATTATTTTAACAGGAACAGCGAAGGTCCTAATATAATGCCTTGTGGAACACCGTAGTATATTGGTAAGTTACTAAAGTCCCCATTGCAACATTGACGTCGATTATTAAGGAAATTAATTGAATTGAATATTGTAAATTCACTATCTCTTATACCTAGTATCTCTAGTTATTTTAGTAGTATTGGTACAAAAATGGTATCAAATGCCTTGGCCGGATCCAAATATGTACGTTCTTGACACGGTCACGGGTATTCGGTACAAGTTCAGCGAGGCCCTGCACTGCATCATCAGTTGATTTTCGAGGTCTGTAACCGTACTGATACATATAAATCTATAGCTTCTGGGTTTTAAATTAAACACTGAAGAATCAGTTACTAAGCTTTTTTTGGTTTTCAGTAAAAACTAAATGATATAAAAAACTAGCATAGCGGACATGTCCTATCACTCTTGTAGTCGTCCTTTATCTCACTCACTCAATCATCGTTCCCAGCCTTCCCAACCCTTTTATTCAATCATCTCAATCATCTGTCTTTCCTCTAATCCGCTTACTCCTACATACACAACGTCAAGAACACAATGATGTCTACTTAGTCGTGATAGTTTTCCTTTAAAATTGGTTATATGCTCTTTCATTTAAGTTTTTTTCAGATTTTTTACTTTAACAAAAATTAGCGCTTTAAAGCTTAATATTTCCTAAACGGATTACTTCAACCTTAGAGCATATATTACCTGGAGCCGCCTTATAGGTCATATTCGAGTACAATCATGTCTGCCGAGATTTGCGGGGGGGCGAAGAAATAACACATGCAAAAGATTACTTACAAATGCAAAAACTATCTGTGTCATTACACACGAATATTTTGATAAAAATCTAACACATATACATTTTAATGCACACAAACATATCACACATGTAAAGACTTTGTATAAACGCAGTTTAAGAATACGTAAATGCGAATGTAAGCGGCATAACCTACGGTGCGAGGATTAGGTCGATAGCTAATATGGATATTTTTACGTTATCATTATCAATAACGGGGAAACACATTCGAGTTCTGAGATACGTAACTGAACCTGATATTCACCACAATTTATTTATTTAAACATTATTGCACTAAGAAGACATTTCGTACAAGGCGAGGACCTAATATTATAAAGCATGTTCTACCAGTCAACAATAGGACAAATCAGATAAATTATCACTATCGTTATTATAGCGAAGGAAAATTAGTGTAGGTACACATCCTCTAAGAAATTTAAAATTATACATTTTTCACAAAGTTTGCCCTCTTGACCACTCATGGAGATTATAGTCCAATGTTTCTTATTATTGTTTTATGAGAAAAACCCGTATTAACTGTATTTGTATTAGATCATATTAGACAAAGTTATGAAATTTTTAAATACTATGGTCATTGGTCTTTATTTGTATAAGTAAATATTTAAGAGTGAAGCGTGAAATATTTACTAAAATACTAAATATACCTACTTTTTCATATAAACATAAAGTAGGTACAGCAAAATCTATTAACTTTCGCCTCTTGCTTGGTAGGTAGCGTTCGATACTGACTTGCATCAAAATGTTTCGAACATATGGAACTAGTACGCGTAGGCACCCAATTTGCTTGTCTGCTGCATGAGGCGGTCCATATTTTTTTCAATTCCGGGTCTTTTGGAAAACTGTAAAATATACACTTAGAATAAATTGTATTCAGTAGTTAATTTTCAGGTCCTTAGTAAATCTTCCTCATTGTCGATAATTATTTATTTAATCGAGACTACCCTCATCACTATAACCGAGTCTCGGGGGGAGTGCACCGACGTTATCATTTTGATGAAAACAATTATTTAGCTTACTAGTATTATCGACTTTATTTCAAAAACTGTTAAGTCATTTCTTACAAATCATTAAAACCGAGTCTCGTGAGGAGTACGGACTAATCCAAGTAACAATTGGAATCGATTGCATATAATCGTTAAATTTGACGTGCGATGAAAATATTTTTATAAAAATATTATTTTACGTATATAAAATTATAAAATTACTTACAAATGAAATGTTGTACCATCTTTTTCGAAGGTTGAAGTCGTTGATCGTTTTTTACACGAACTTACAGCACATGCAGGCATTTTTCCAATGAGTGTTCTCTAGCTAGCGGCGATTTTGTGAATGACCATAAATCGATTATGAAATAGGTTTTGTATAACTTTTTGCACATTGTGCAGGTTTTTCGACAGAGGGGTAATGTACTGAATGGCGGCTCCAGGTAATATATTCTCTAAGACTTCAACGGAAAACTGTTTTCACAAACCCATAATATTTTTGAAAAACCTATCCAACGACACCCCACACTATAAGGTAGACGAGAAAAGAAATACATCCCCACGTTTTATTTTACCACTTTGTTGGCGTGACTAGTATGCATATTTATGCCCAATTGCAGCTTTCTAGTACTAATAGTCTTTGCACTAGGCTGAGGACAGACGGACGGACGGGCGGACGGGCGGACGGACATGACGAAACTATAAGGGTTCCTAGTTTGACTACGGAACCCTAAAAAGCATGTTGATAAGATAATTCTGTAACCGTATTGATTAGGTGATAAAATACTGGGGATGACTCCAGAAATCTGAGTAGAGACATTATAGACATAGTTAACTCGTTTGTTTTCAAACTTGAGTATGAAAAATCGTCACCAAGGAAGGACTCAACTGACTCTGAGGCGGTCGTTACTCTAGAATCCTAAAAGCAGGGTTGACCTACACGGTAAAACTTTATTGTTTTTACCGGACATTGCCCGTGGTCCACCTAATAAGTTCACCTGGCGGGGCCACCTTTTGGATTTGATATCATTACGCCTTTATCCCCCGGACCCGCTCGTAGACGAAATCGCTGCACAAATTAATTTTAAAGTTAGTCATTTTTCGTCAGTGAGCTTCAAAAATTACCCCTAAATTGGACATTTTAGCACACCTTAACAACTGAGTCGACGGAGCTCCTATTTCTGAGGTATTTTGACCCTTCGGGCCCTCTAAGAAACATATATATATGACACTGGAGATTGCACGGCGAACAACGCCTTGAAGCCAAGAAAAGTGACCTTGAATGACGTCGCTTATGTTTTTTGTCCCTTTCTTTAGGATGAAAAAAGAGTTAACCTTAAATAATTCTGAATTTAATAACCTTTAGTCTTTCCTGCTATCCTTGATGCCGAGTTATATTGCAGAGGCTTCAGAGTTCCTTTCACGAGCACTGGCACAAGCCTGCCGAATATTAAGTTTATGACTTTTTTCGTTTTCGTGACATGATATTTTGATTTGTATGTATTAAGGAAGGGACGTATCATAATATATAAAGTTCAAAACACATAATAGGTCATAATACATAATGGTCATAAAATATAATGATTTTATTTCTGAAACCGTAATCTTCTCAGGATTTTTATAAAACAAACCTAACCTAACCTAATGGGTTCTATGTAAAGACCGTTTAAAAAATCCTGAAATGATTACGTTTTCAGAAATAAAACCATTATATATTATGACCATTATGTATTATGACCCATTATGTATTTTGAACTATATATAATAATGATACGATCCCAAAAGGAAATCTATTTCTGAATTAAGTTTATAGTTATTTTTTACATAAATTGAATTACATTTTGAAATAGTAGAGAACTGGTTTGTTACTCGATTACTCTTGTTAGTAATCTTCAATTGATCAAAAGGTTGAAAGATCTATACAGCTCACCATTATTCTGTATTTAGTGAACCTAATGTTTTACTAAACTATATTACATATTTTACAAACTTTCATTTTGCAAAAATACTTCCCGCCGCATTGTTTTTACGTAACCTTTTTAACATGTAATGGTTTAAGCATAAGCACGTTTTTGCGAAATGAATGTTTGTAAAATGTTATAGTGTGTCGAATGATCCGTTGGTCAAAAGTCGGGATATCGTTTGATAATCCCGTTATTACTGTGTGCACTTAGGTGCTGTTTGTGTCACTGAATAAACGCTTGTTCTTTTTTCTTTCTTTCTTTAATTTGTTCGTATCGCTTCACTAGGCTCCATAATTATGCTGCTCGTAGTCATTGCAGGCAGGCGGTAATTTTCGGCAGTGGGCAGTGATTTCGACAGGATCTGGCTATAAAGGCTGGTTTACCCTTGAACCACTCGGTTCATAGATAAGTAATGTTTTACTTCGCCGAATTTTCATTTCATCGAAGGCATTTTAGTTTTTAGGTTGGGTAGACTCGTGGTCGCGCCAGCCCCTGTCACCATCGTGACAATGACAGGTGACAATTCAGTATACATTGCAAAGTTAACACGCTGATGCATGCACTGGGTTTCATATTAGCTGCGCCGTGTACACACGAAGACACTGTTAACTGACCACCCATAGACTTAAACACGATGTGATAAGGTTTATGTTCGATTGTAAATGTACAGTTAACAGTGTCTTCGGCTGTACACTGAAATGTCACCTGTCACCTGTAATTATCAGGATGGTGAAAAAGGCGGCAGGACTCCCCCTTTTGTCGGAAATTCGTCAGAAATCATTTTTAATCCGCAAAAGTAGGTAGGTTAGATTCTTTAGGGATCTTTAGATGCCCGAAGGGCAAATCGGGCAGACATGGGAGCCCAGGGCTCCGTCGAATAGCAGTGGTGTGACCACGAGTCCGACCCCATTTTTGGTGGTTACAGGTGGTGGTAGGACCCTGTGCAGGGTCTGTCCGGATCGCTACCACCATCTTAGCCACTAACCACCCGCTAAGCAACATTCGCATTGTTGTGTTCCGGTGTGGGGATAAGACAACCGGTAAAATTACTAGCAGAGGCATTCCATCTTAGTCCTCAGGGTTGGCAACGCATTTGAGGTTGGATTATAGTCTTGAGAATTCAAATGTCTATGGGTCTCAGATTCCACTTACCATCATGTAGACTTTGTGCTCGTGTGCCTTCTCCTTAACATAAAAAAGCCACATTTGAAGAATTGATGGTCGGTGATTCAAGAGTACACCATAAAGAGCGCCTCAGACTAATAAATTGGCTGCTGTAGTCAAGTCAGGCGAGACTGCTGACAGTCCACAATCAATGGAGTTCAAAGAAATCGGCCGGGGAACCTTCAATCTGGGTTGCTAAGCACCAGTGATGGTTTAAAACATTCCAGTGAAACAACAATACTAACTTTTTCAATACTTTTTATTGTAGATTTCGATACATTTAGTTTATGATTACGTTAGGAAACAAACGTTTTAAATGTATGTCAGGTCTATAAACTATGAAGACAGCTTGATTAGCTATAATTCCAAACAAACCTGCTTCCCTAGTACATTTATTCAGAATTTTAAAACTAACTGTAACATACAAGATCGACTGTATTCAAAATGATTAAAAGATATACTAGACATTAATAATTATTTTGGTAACATTATTTCATAATAGTTCTTATAGTAACCCACACAAGGTACGGCGTTCAAAGTGGAACTTGAAATACTACCTTTTCAACAAAAGTTGGCATTAGTGTCATCCATCAGCGTAATAAAAAAAAAACCTGACCACGCAGCGGCAATATCAAAATGTTACATTTGAACGTTTTACCTCGCGGCAAATTTGTGAGCACCCTCAACATCTAGTACTTTGTGGGAATTACCAATAAGCCAACCAGAGATCGACACTAAAATTTATATCATTAGTACCCAGGATCGTAGAGGGAGTTAGATAGCGCAGAGCAAACGCCGAGCGTCCGGTGAACTAAAGTATATCCTTGAAATCGAAGTATTGATTTATATTTCTAGCGTCGTTTGAACGCTACTACCAAAAATAAATAAAAAAAGCTCGACAGCACTTGACGTGACCCCAAATTGACATTTAAACATTATAAAGTTATTTGAATTTGTTTGACGAGACCTTTGCGTTGCTGTTATAACAGATAAATCGGAAGTTTAATTCATACTTCAACACCTAAACTGGCGTTTAGTTAAAAAAAAATAGGGGATCATGAATTCATTTTTTTTCAGTTGCATAAATTCAGTATTATACATGGCCACACTGCCAATGACTTGTTATACATCAACTGGTTAATTAATTAATTATGCATTTAACTTTTCAACACCAGTGACAACAGTTTAACGGCCGAACCCTATATTCAAACCGCGGACAGATAGCCTTACTTCGGATTAAAATTTGACACATTTTGTATGGATGGGCAAATGTCAAATTTCAACCCGAAGTAAGCCTTAAGTCGTCAATGGCGTTGAAAGGCTTAATGAATACAAGTCAAATAAAGAAACATATCTAAACCAACCGCTACATCTTTCAATTGGCATAACATTATTGAAGCATAAAAGTACATAATAATATAATACCGCTTAATCTCCTGTATTACTTACCTTTGGAACTCGGTGAACACCTAAGGTCATTTCTAATGTGAACTGTGACAAAGTTATTTTACCTTTTACTTTGTACGTCATCCCCAACTCTAACACAATACTGGACGCATGATAACAGTTAATTAATGTGCCGATTCAAAGCGTTCCCACCAAGAAAACAAAAAACATCTTAAGCAAGTCATGTTAGGGCTATTTGTACCCTAGTTAAGGATAATTGGGTCCTTCTTCTTTACCGACAATTGCCTGTCCTCATTTTAGCATACGTTATCAGTTAGTGTTGATTATTAATGTTTTAGTGTTTTATCTATTAGTAAATAAGCTTTCACTTTCTCTATCCAGTGTTTTTTTTATAAGTTTGTTTTTCATAGAATCGCGTGACAGAGTGGTAATACAAAATACTCTGTCACAGTATATTCGGAAAAACCACCATAAATAAAAAAACATTATCGCCACCGAAACAATAATTAATTAGTCCAAATAAAAATTCACGCAACGTATTTTAAAATCAAAAAATAAAACCATAATTATGAATAGTTGAAAAACGCAAAATATAGAAAAATGACGATGCATTGTCGGTAAAAAGGTAGAACGACCCAATTAAGAAACATTAACTTTTGTCAGTTTTGTGCATAGATTAGCAACATATATATACGGCTAATTTCGTCACAAAACTGACAAAAGTTAACACTTTATAATGAAAATGCCCGATAGTATCAATGTGTTCTCCAACAGCAGCAACAACGAAATGGCGGTCATCAAGTTGCTTTAATATCACGTGGTCATATCAGTGTTACGCTGGAAAATATCAAACGAATCCCTTGCGTTTGACAGATATCGAAGTTTCCTTTGGCGGCTTTTTGTTCCTAATAGTTTTTTGGTGATTTTTGCACTTTCATGACACACAGTGAGAAAAATATCAGTTGCGAGCAAGCGAGATAGCGATACCGTACTATGTACAGTCACCACACGGGATTGTTGAGCCACTTGCCACTGTTAGTAATTTGGCCGTGTAAATCGGGTTTAGTCGGTTACACTCGCACAAAAAGTCAACCAATTCCTCGTCTAGCAGCGGTAACCTAGCAACAGTTGTTTTAGCGTAGCAATAAACTATGATTGGTCATTTCGACTCGGAAAAACTCGGAAAATACGATTTTATCCGAACGCTGTTTACGAGTTTAATAATTCAATAAATTACCAATGTTTTGTCAGATTATTTTTGACAGTTGATTTGATAGAAGACAGTAGATTTCTGTACACGAACATAGACATGACATGTCCTCATTCGTTATCAGTCGTTCACGACGATGTCACACGAGTCTGCCCGATTTGCTTTACACGGCTAAATTATGAACAGTAGCAAGTGGCTCAACAATCCCACGTGGTGACTGTACATGTATGTGTTAGTCAGCGCCACGGACCTAGGGATCCAAATCATTTGTACTTTATACAATTCAAATGTCAGATTTAATTTCACTACGCGGTAACCTATACCAAGTCTGTGTAGGTGAAAAACTTAAGTAAAGGAAGTGTTGTATGTAGTTGTGTACAAAATTAATATGGAACTTATGTCAAATTTCAAATATAGAATGTCAAACGGTCTATACAGATGTGTTACAACTACATACAACAGCCTTTACTAAAGTTCTCACCTATAGTTTCGTTTGCTAACTTTTCACAAGTTCGGAATGATATTTTTCCTGCAACCGTTGAACTTGAGGTTTTATAACAATCCTGAAGCGATAACCGTATCAGAAAAACCTATGAAAATTTGTCAAATAAAACAGCAAACATAAACATAGACATCGTCACTACTTTGAAAAAAACTCGTATATCACATTTCGTGATGAACGATTTTAAACTTATTTCTCTTCGTGTTTAAGTTTAAAATGGTACATCACGAGATTTGAGATACGCCGTTTTTTCAATGTAGTGACGATATATAACCTCATTCCCTTGTTAAAATCTCAAGACGTGCTATATACTAGTCTATTCCTTATACGGCAGCGGGGTGACCTCAGGAGTGCCGGGGGTGCTCGTGAAGAAAGGCGACGCGTCAGAGAGATAGTTGCGAGGTAGAAGACCTATGAGGAGTGCTATTTTGGCCGCTATGGGGGCCTTTTCCTCGTCATCGATTATAGTGTCCTGGTCGGGCATCACCTGGGGAAGACATTAAAGAAACATGCTCGAGTTTACTATCGGTTACCTCTACCGTGGACTAGCTAAGCCATGTTTTGTCCCTATCTGTCCAATTCAAACCTGTTAAGACCAATTTGTTACCACTGGTCACAGCTGGGTTTTTTTTTCCCACCTGTTACCACTAAAGTACTCGGTGGTAACAAGTGGGAATATTTATCCCATTTGTTACTATTAAAATATTTGATGATAACCACTTTTTTACTTTAGTGGTAACTGCTGGGAATTTTTAATCCCAACCAGTAGTTACCAGTGGTAACAGGTGGGAAAAAAATTGCCAGCTGTTACCAGTGGTAACAAATTGGTGGTAACAGGTGGAAATAACCCGAACAAAGCACAGCTCAGCTGCTCCAAGGTCGTTCCACGTTTATCAATAACCAGTGATCGGATTTCCCGGTGCACCCCGGGGTGAATGGGCTCAAACATTAGGCTAATATGGATATGACCCGGGATTCCGGGACTTTTGTTGTTATTTGAGGATAGTGAAAATATTTTATTTTGAATGGTATAAATAGAAAACAAATTGAAAAAAAATATGTTTTCAGCCAGAATCTTAACAGATTAATTAGTAATGATAACATACTTTAAAAATGGCAAACTACATCACGATGACAAATAAAAGTCATGAAAATATTGTATTAACTGTAAAATGTAAAATGGAGGCATATCTCTCGCTGTATATTAACATTTTATATACATAGGCATTTAAAAAATACGTATAACACTAACAGCATTTTATATACGAGCGCAGTCGCGGGATCAGCGTCGCATCCATACTACGATTACGATTAGGATTACGAAATTAACAGAACATTTAGTTGTATATTTACTTTAAAAAATAAAGATATAAAATAAAACAAACTAAGATACCGTGATCCCATGCAACATCCGTGATTTTCGGCGTTTTTATTAATTTATAATATAGTGTCTAATGTTGTACAGATAATGGTACTTCGAGCTTTATTATTATTAGGTAAAGTTTAATAACATTATAAAACGTAAGATTTATACTAAACTAGCGACCCCCTCGCTTCGCTCCGGATTAAAGTATTATACATATAAACCTTCCTCTTCAATCTATTAAAAAAAACCGCATCAAAATCCGTTGCGTAGTTTTAAAGATTTAAGCATACATAGGGATATAGGGACAGAAAAAGCGACTTTGTTTTATACTATGTAGTGATTATTTACTAGATTTTGATTTTGTATGTAAGTGATTGCAAAATTATAGGATGTTATATTGATATGGAGCGAAGTTTAGAGCAAACTAATGGTTATAGCGTGTCATTTAAGATCTTATAAATTTGTACAATGTGAGTTTAGGCCAAACAATTGAAGACATTGTGCCAAAGTGAAAAAAAAATACACATAGTCTTAAGTGACAATTATTTTTAAAGTACAAATGAATGTTTAATGTTTAAAAAATAAAGTATTAAAAACTATTTTATTAGATTTAGTTAATTCGACCTGAGTAATATTTGATAGACATAAGATGTATTTAATATAATTTTTGTTTTATATGACATCTGTTTTTTTGTATAATTTTAATCTATTTTAACTTATCACAAGCTTAACTCGGCTGAATATATGTTGGGAAGCAATATGTACCAATTTTAAGATCTGTATTACTTAACATAAATGTTCTTGTGAATAAACGATTCATTCATTTAATATACCGGGTGTGGCCTGTAATAGGAGCAATAAATTGAGGGATCGTTTCCACACCACAAACGTAACAACATTTATTCTACAACTTTTAAAAATAACTTATTGTTTACCAAATATTAATGAATTTTGATTTTCCAAGCAAGCAATGTATTGCGTAAACTACGAAGTTTGTGGGCTGACAGTAGATGTCAACTAGACTATTAGATGGAGTACATTGAAAATGCTATTAACTATGCTATTAAGTTGTAGAACAAATGTTGTTACGTTTATAGAGTAGAAACGACCCCTTAATTTATTGCTCCTATTACAGGCAACACCCGGTATATGTAGACCCTCCTTCGATAGTTAGATCACAAATAAATATTATATGTATTATACCTTGTCAGCAACGTGTTTTTGGATGAGCCCGTCGCCGCCGACGTAGAAAGTGGAGAAACCGTCATACCACCTGACAAAAAAAGATAAAACTTGTTTATTCAGTAAGCAGGCCGCACGGGCACTTATACACGTCAAAATTCTACCAGCGGTTCCCAAGAGACCACTGCTGAGAAGAAACGCCTCAAGAAACTCAACAGTTTTTTTAAAATAAATATTGCTTATGACAGTGATAGAACTTAACCTAGGGTTATATAAAACATTATGAAATGAAATTTCCAAATAATTATTGCGTGATTATGGCTTTTTAATAACTATCCATCAATATATCACACGAGGTAAAATCAAATAAAAAATGGACCTCGTCTACACGTAACGTGTGGATGTATTATTCGTCGCCGATTTACCCGATTCCCAAAAAAATACTTTCCCATAATACCAGACTTTCTTTTTACCGTGATTCTGTCATGTCGGATTGCCATAGCAGGGTGTTCTCAAAACACCACGTTCCCTTTGAAACAGAATTCCCATAATACCAGATTTTGATAACACTAGGCTGGCAAAACACAATGTACTTGAATCACCCAGCTTCTTAATCTACCAGATATTCAAAATACCAGATTGCCAGTTTACTTAATTCTCATACACACTCTTAAAAACAAAAGTTGTCCCTCCTGTGGTCAATAGTTAAGAGCTTGTGTGCATATAAGTTATGTTTTTATATGATAGGTCTAAAGCAGTCCTTACGGTGTTGTTGCGGGAACTTTCGATGTGTCCACAGGAAGGACGGCAACCTAAATCTGTGTATGACCCATACACCAGATGCTGAGGGTCGGGTCCCGTTGGCCTTACTTGCATTTAGCCTTGGCGAGCAAAACGGCTCAGTATTACACTGACCAAGCATGCAAAATGCTTGTTTTAATGTCTTAGTTACAAAATGAGCAAGTGGATGAAACGTCATAATTGCTGAACGACTACGTTGTATGAAAAATTAGTATAAGGTGATTTGGGGTAAATTCGAACTAGGGGTAAAGTCGAAAATCAAAAATATCTACTAAACTGGGAACAATTTCTAGGCTGGCATAACACGTCAAGACGCCATTTTTATCTGCCAAGTTTCGGTTGACTTCGCGTTGCTAGGCGATATTCAACCTAACCAAAAGGGGTAGATTCAAAGAATAAATAAATGTGAGATCGTAAGGGCACAAATTATATTTTACCCAACAAAACATGACATTCGTATTTAATAAGAGTAAAGAACACAATATCCTTTACAACTTTAAAACTAAACGTATTAATAATAATTAATAATATTAATAATATCACGGGACAATGAAACACAAATTGACCAAGTCCCAAACTAAGCTCTAGGCTTGTACTATGGGTACTAGACAACGATAAACTTACTTATATAGAGAAATATATACTTAAATACATGGAAAACATCCAAGACTCAGGAACAAATACTCGTGCTCATCACACAAATATCTGCCCTTACCGGGATTTGAACCCAGGACCCCTGCTTCGAAGGCAGGGTCACTCCCAACTAGGCTAGCGTGTCGTCAAAACGTAGGACCCTACATTGTTTTTTTTTATTCTTTACTATTAAGTTCTTATACCCATATAAGGCAAGATTTCTTAGCTGTGCGATGTTCTGTAAATACCCCAATACGGTGACTTCGCCTTGTATACATACAGGGTATTTTTTTTATCAGTGCAAACAATTTAACATATGATTTTGTATCGTTAATATAATACGAGTATATACGACAATTTATAGCAATGCGAGCGTTTTACAGACCTAGGCATTTTGCTAGCCGGACAAAATACAATTAAGGTGCTCGGCTCGCCAAGGCAAGTAAGACCAACGGGACCCGACCCGATGTTGATTATACTTGATTTCTAAAAATGATTCCTAAAACACCTATTTTTTACTTTGGTAGATTACAAAAACCAACTGTAAATATCAAAATTCAATTGTCATCTGTTTATAAGTACTAACTAAGCAAATGGCAAATACAGTCTGAATAAACAATAAGTTATAAAAAAAAATACAATAGTTGATGTAATCATTTTTTTTATATTGAACAGCAATCAGCATTTTTTACAACTCAACCCCAAAGAAGAGAAAAGGAGCGACTAAGTTTGTATTTAACGCAAAAGAAGTCGCAGGATAAAGCGAGTTCGGTGAATGCAAAAAAAAAAATGCATTTGTCTGGTACCTATAGTGTCCACAGCGGACTAAGACATACATATATAACATCACGCCTTCATTCCCAGAGCGGGGTAGGCAGAGCTACAGAAATACCAACAACTCTAAAAACACTTGTTTATAATTCTGTATCCACATTTTGCACAATTAGGCCAAAAAGTTTACAACTATATTGTTACGTACGTGGGGGTAGGTAACTGATAGTAATGCACGAACACACCAATAATTAAGAGCTAGACTAAAACACACTCACTTAATCGTATTACATGATCATACTGAGGTAAGTTCAAGTTTTGCGATTCTTGTGATTTCGAAAATTGATATTTTTCGGCATAAGATTCTATAGGGAACGTGGTGTATTGAGTATATGGTATTTTAAAAAAACTGGTTTAACCCTCTGCGACTGACGTAACCTATCAGACACCGCCCAAAAAAAATATCGCCTTATAGCGTGAAATAGCTCTGTATCGCTCAGTAAGTTCTTCTAAAGACTAGGGGCATTATAAAATAACCTAATAGCCCATATACATGTTAATTAAAAATTCCGCATGAAATTGGAATAATCATGCTATACACTATTAGTTTTTTTTCTATGTTTTATCAAAAATGACGTCTGGCAGACTCCACCTCAGTAGAATGTTTCTAAGAAAGTCATCACAGTTGCAGAGGATTAAAAAGGAACATAAGATGGTATTGCGGGAAACTGATATTTTGCAATGAAGGTTTTTAGGCAACGAGCGAACAAGACGTGCTGCGCCGTTAATTGATGATGTGACACAAGGATGACATGATGGGGCCATATTGTATTACTCACAATTCTTGGTCCTGAAGCGCTTCCTTCATATTCCACAATTTGTATTTCCAAAACATGAAGAAAACTTTGAGCCCGGAGATGCCTCGGACGCGCCATCTCATCCTGAAACAACGGAATCACAGTCAGAGCCTCTATTCCACTCTGAAAACTCATATTGCCTTTGAAATGTTAGCGTATCGTTTTATAACGCGGCCGCCAGGGCTTCTAATCTATTTAAGAGGACTGTGAAGCAAAAAAAAAACCATACAAAATGCGTTAATGTTTTTCTTCCCTTAAACGTTGTCCGATTTTTACGATTTTTTAATATGTTGTAGATATGATGAAAAGCTATGTCTGTCAGGTACGTTTTCCTTTCCTAGAAAATATTTATTGTAAAGAAAATATAATAAAAAAACAAAAGCGGAAACGTACAGACCTAGATTTCCATAATATCTACAACACATTCAAAAATCGTGGCAATCGGATTAGATTTAGGGGGTGAGAAACGTTATCGCCCGGAGCTAAATTTGTGTGGATTATTTTTGACAGCTACGCGATTTAGGCATCGCTTCACAAGCCTCTTAACTCGCCCGCCGTTACTGTCGAGTACATAAGAGTTTACCGAAACACGCCAAAGACGATGTGGTTTTTAGCGTCTAGAATCTAGGCTCAGACCCTCTATTCAGGTGCGTTAAAACGATATCGTGTTTGACACGTTTAAGAATCGTTTATGTCACAGGCGCCATTATTGTAAATGACATAAGAGTTATCAAAACGTTGACAATACGGAAACAGGTCAAATACGATATCGTTATTACCTTGTAGAATTCCAGCACATGTCATTTGTTACTCTTTCACTGCAAAAGTATACATTTCTTGTAGCGATTCACCTATTCGGATTTCACATCAATCGTGTATTTTATTTACGCCTTGTGTCACAGTCGTATTTTTTTTCGTTCGCTATTACATTTAGTCGCATTTCACCTCGATCGCTTATTTTATTGTATTATTTGGTCTCGATCGTCAATTTCGCATATTTTGAAATAGCATTACGTTGCAATCGTTCAATATAGTTCGCTAATATTTTTAGTAGCAATTTACCTCGATCGTAAAATCGAATCGTTTTATTTAGAAAAAGGAAAGTCGGTATAGGTGAAAAACTTAAGTAAAGGACCTGGGAACCGATTTTTGACTTTCGAGCGTTCGAAAGTTTCAATCGAAAGTCACTAAAAACAATAAAATGGTATTTTAGACTTGCGAGCGATAGAAAATATGAACACGAGTGGTCCGCGGCATTCGTTTTGAATTCTATCAATAGAAAGTATCATTTGACATCTGTCAAACCTGTTAATACTAAAACAATTCATATTGTTATAATTCTTATAGCAAAGTTAGCGACATAAAATAAAATATTACAATAGGTATGGCAAGTCTGGAGGAGTATTTAATTTTAGTAAATAATAATGAAGAGGAAGAAGATGAATTTGTGCCTGCGCAACCGCCGCGTTTTCGGCTAGCGGAATTAGGAAACGAGCCATTTCTCGAAAGCGAAAATAAATTTAAGAAGAATTACAGATTAAGTAAAAGCCTATGCAGATATTTAATTCATAAGTTAAGGCCGTTTGTCTCGGATGCTCAACGACCATGTGATTTAAGTATTAACGCAAAGGTAAGTTAATTAGTTTTGTGTGATTATTATGGATACAACATAAAGTTTTTGCAATTATGTTGCAAAACAATTGCATGTTCTAACCAGTTACTATTATCTAGAAAGAAAGAAAGAAACCTAGCAATGACATAGACATCCACAGACGAGGAAGCGTTTCATTTAACCTAAATTTATAACAGTCAAGAATTTGTAAAATAGCGTAATAAATCTCACTCGCACTTAAATAATAATTAACTTGTTATAATTTCAACTTTTGATAGTTTCACACATTTATTCGCATTCAAAATATGAATTACAAAAAACCGGTAAAACATCGACTTACTGCGTATAATGAAACGCGTTCCAACTTAACAGTACTATTTAGTCAATCCCTCAGTTTCGAGTGAGAATCTCAAAAATATGGAATTTGGTACCATTCGAAAATAAAGCGTGAAAGATTGTCGCATTCGAATATTTTCTACTGCTGGGTTTTGAAATAGAACGCTCTAAAGTCAAAAATCGGTTCCCTCTAGCCAAGATGCAAACGCTCCGAACGTTTTTCTTTTCTATCGCTCAAAATGTATGGGATGACATTCTCGTGCGTTTCGATAAACCACGTGATCGACTGTCATTCCATACATTTTGAGCGATAGAAAAGAAAAACGTTAGGAGCGTTTGCATCTTGGCTAGGGCCCCTGTTGTATGTAGTTGTGACACATCTGTATAGACCGTTTGACATTCTATATTTGAAATTTGACGTAAGCTCCATATTAATTCTATACACAACTACATACAACAGGTCCTTTACTTAAGTGCCCAGCTAACCTTAGTTATGTCCTCACTTTTGTAAATACTTCATTTGTATATATTTTAGCTAAGTATATTAATGACTTTAATATTAAGTTGTAAATTGCCATTTTTGATTTAGTATTTGTAGTTGTAGTTATTTTAAATAATCTATTTATTTTTAGATCCCCCAACTGATGAATCTGCATCTTCTTTTGGAAAAAAAATATTCACCGATCACTTGTAACTTCCAACCTTGACACTGGCAGAATTGTCCCACTGGACAGTAGCCATATAATATAAAATTGAACTTGAACTTGAACTTTACTTAAGTTTTTCACCTATACATACTAAAGATAGCAAAAGTCTTGTCGAGCTTATTACGGAGACGCTCGCGTCGCGGTAACAACACGATGATGATAATATTTTAATGAATTTGACAGCACTTAAGACATGAATAGGAATCGAATAATCGAATCGATTAAATACTAAACAACTGACTAGTGGTTGTTATTTTATATAATTTAATAGGGTAAGATATTTTTACATACATACATACATAACGTCACGCCTTCATTCCCAGAGTGGGGTAGGCAGAGCTACAGAAATACCAACAACTCTAAAGACTTACTGATATTTCTGTAACCACATTTTGCACTAACAGGCTAAGAGGTTTACTAGTGTATTAGTGACAGGTTGCAAGCCCATCGCCTAACAGTACTACAAGCCCTTATTCCCTTAGTCGCCTCTTACGACATCTACGGGAAGACATGGAGTGAAACTATTCTAACCCGGCAACCACACATATTTTTACTTTTGATTATATTCTTACTTTCTTTGGATAAGCCACGTTTTTCTGCTAAGATTATCTTTAAGGAAACTATAGGTCTATATTGTGTTATTTAAGTTTGTAAATTGATGTATATGACTGTTTGTTTCTTAGCAATAAAAAAAAATGAAACTACAGGTACAAAATACGTATTAAAAAAAATGATACAGAATTTTAGTGCAAACATCAACTAACGCGTCGATCGCTACAAATTGATTATACCACTGTAAAAAGCCATGCGAAAAATTGCTTCCAGTAAAAGATTCTATTGACATTTTGTTCATTCGAGGTGATATGCGATTCGGTGAATCGCTACAAGGAATTTATGCTTTTGAGGTAACGGACTAACAAAAGGCTCAGGTCATCTGCCTTCGAATTCTATCCGCGCATGTCTATGTGCCGCGCGGCGAGCACATAGACATGCGCGGGTGAGGCAGCGTGCTCGCCGCGAGCCGAAATTTCAAAATGGCCTCGGACATGATGACAGCCGCAGCTGCGTTTGTCATAATTTACCGAATTATTAACAAAAAGAAGAAATCGCCTCGGTGGTGGAACGGCTCACAGACAAGTTAGAACTTGTCGTTCAGGTGAGCCGTGCGTACCTCAACCCGAGACTGCACTAATTCGTACGAGGCTTAATATATGTAGATAAAATAATGTGTGCAAGTGATACTTAAACTACTATTACCTGATGGTGGAATCCTCAGGGTGTGCGGTGATCTTCATGACTTCCAGCTTGACGTACGCGAACTTAATGTGACCCACCGTGCGCAACAGGGCAATTTGTTTCACGTAATGAATTAGACCGCTGCAAAAACATGATTATTTATACTTAGTGGCGAATATAAACATGCAGTCATAACGTCACGCCTTAATTCCCAGAGTGGGGTAGGCAGAGCTACAGAAATACCAACAGCTCAAAGACTTGTTGATAATTCTGTAACCACATTTTGCACAATCATGCCGAGATGTTTACCAGTGTGTTAGTGACAGGATGCAAGCCCATCGCCTAAACGGTCATTTACATTATACAACTTTCTTGCACATGGCATACAAAAAATCAAAAATTGCTTAACGGGCTGCTTTATCAATGGATCTTTATTTCAATGGCCGCATTATGTACATTTATTTTTACTTGGGACCTTACGAGGTTGTATTAATCCATCGATAATTATTTGCACGGCTGAATACACAGGACATTTAAAATATATTGTAATTATAGTCAAGAACAAGGAGAACGGGTCACTTAGTACAGAAGTTCCATAGAAAGTGACCAGTTTCCATTTCTCCTGAGTGTACAATGGGCAACAACGTTATTCTGCATAAAAATATCATATGATTTGAGTAGTTAACTTATACCAAATGCTTATGGTTAAAAATATAGTGAGACACACATATTAAAAGAAGTTATTTCTTGCTTTCTGAGACGGTTTTTAGTTTTTTTAACCTATTATTTTATTTCATTCCTTTTAGTGGTCATAATAATACTGTTATGTCGTCCACGTACATTTATTCCCATAATATTTGAGGAGTTCCCTCGATTTCGCCAAGATCCCATCATCAGATCTTGACGTGCTGGCAATGGGACCAACTAGAAAGTATACACAATCGAACAAAATGTTTTTTTTTTCAAATCGGTCCAGCGGATTTTGTGTAATCGGGGAAAATACATTTAAAACGATGATTTGAGAAACTCCTCCTTTTGTTTGAAGTCGGTTAATATGAAGGTATGGCATAGTATTTTAATGTGCGCATGTTTATGTGCAGCAATTTGGCTCGCGAGCAGCTCGTCGCGCAGGGTGAGCATGCCTCAGGCTGATTCGTACCCAGCTTTAGGTGTAGCTCTTTAAGAGTGTTTTGGGAATAGAGTATTTTGACACTCATTCGTTATGGGATGTACATTGAAAAAAGATTGAAATTAAAGTCTATTATAAACTAAGTGTTTTGGGAGTAGTGTCAAATCAGCCGTAAGGGAAAAAAAATTATTATCGTCCTGATACTGATGGTAGATAAGTACAAGGAAAAAACACACTTACACCGTTGTCGTCCCACGGATGTTGTTCACAAATATCAGGTTCGGGTGATAAATGGAGTAGTCCAAAGGTTTAATGAACAGCCTCGGCATCTGCAAATATCATTGACAGCATAATTAGTGACGGACAGACGGACGGACTTGGAGAATCTATAATAGTCTAATATCCGATAATACAACGATCTTCATCAAACTTAATGGTTGAAAAGTATTTTATAGTAACTAGCGACCCGCCAGCGGCTTCTCCGGCTGCAATTATTGTTTCTTTTATGTCACTTAGGGGTATGAAAAATAGATGTTGGCCGATTCTCAGACCTACCCAATATGCAAAGAAAATTTCATAAGAATCAGTCGAGCTGTTTGGGATGAGTATGGGAATGAACATGTTAGGCTTGTAGTATGGGTACTAGATAGCGTTAAACATGCTTACGGTAGAGAAATAAATACTTAAATACATAGAAAACAAAATTAAATACTCGTGCTCATCACACAAATATCTGCCCCTACCTGGATTTGAAACCGGGACCGCCAGCTTCGGAGGCAGGGTCACTCCCAACTAGGCTAACGTGTCGTCAAAGATATGCAATGAGCGCGATTATTTGTACCTGAGTCTTGGATGTTTTCTATGTATTTAGGTATATATTTCTCTAGACAAGTAAGTTTATCGTTGTCTAGTACCCATAGTACAAGCCTAGAGCTTAGTTTGGGACTAGGTCAATTTGTGTGACATTGTCCCGTGACATTTATTTTATTAATGTACTAAAGCAACCTAACCATGTACGTCAAACTTACCGTCTCTGACAGCACATGGTAAACCTTCATGAGCTGCTCTTCGCTAGGTTTCCCCTCTTTGGTAACTTCAGGTGGGCTGGCCATAGACGACTGCACATTCGGGCTGCTGCAGTATGCAACCGCATCATACTCAAACGGCGAGAGGCAGGTGGGCTGTAGTTTCTGCCGGCAAGGATAAAATATTATCGTCGCCTCAAACTTGGCAAAAATTATACTAATACAAAATGGACATACAGTACAAGTCTCAGTAGTACACTAAAGAGCAGAGCTTGGCAGGGGTGAACTGTTTTCAGCTTGCAAAAACCTGGATACCCGCGCGGCGAGGTGAGGCAGCGTGCTCGCCGCGAGCCGACATTGTGCGTCGTTCAAAATGGCGTCGGACACGATGACTGCCGCGGCTGCGTTTATCATGATTCACCGAATTATTAACAAGCAACTTTATCAAATTTGTACGCGCATCGCCACTCACAAGTTGGAACTTGTTCCCGTGGCACGCTCGGAAACACGTCCAAATTACGCGAGGCACGCACACTGAGGCGCCTTTGAGCACGGTCAAAAGACCGACTCTCGGCTGCTCGCCGCACGTGGACATACCTTATCATTCAATGGTAGATCTGATGTGGTGTGGCAGCCTTTCTGCTACAAACAATCTTTGTCACCATCAAAACAAATGAATTATATTTTTGAAACCTTTTTAAATAATATCTATATCCATATGCTACTATGAAAGTTAATCAAGTGATTGCATTGAAAACTGAAAATATAGAAAAACTTATAGTTATTTTTTACAATAACAAAGAATATTTATAATAAATAAAAAACTTAGTAGCTACTCGTTTTGTACATAATGCATAGTCATTTTAGTTTAATTATAGTGAATAAAGTTTTATATTCGATTAATATTTATTTTAAAGGTGTATATCTATATTAATATCTACACTTGACATTAATGACATGAAAGTGGCTCACCCCTGCCGAGCTCTGCTAATGAGACATAAGACATAAAAGTACAGATATAAAGTGAGGCTAGTTCATACACAGTACACCTAATTGTAAGAAGTCAACATAACTTTATAACTATAAACTAGCTACACACACACACAGATTCAAATCCCGGTAAGGGCAGGCATTTGTAAGTTTTCTTTGTATTTAAGTATATATTTTGCATATAAGTAAGTTTATCATTGTCTAGTACCCATAGTACAAGCTTAGTTATACATAGCCATTGTATATAAATAATGGGTCCATTTCATAATTTATTTTCATATAACTTATTCATAATTTCTATTTCAATGTCATTATCTTCTAATTATTTAATTCCATGTTCACTGTCTCCCACACGCGGGCGCCTGGATCCACGGAAGATCAGCGTCGTGGCGCTCACAAGCGACTCGACTTCATGCTGCATTTTTGCATGCAATTGTGTCCAATTCTTATGTATTGTAGTTTCTTAAGGTTTGTTAATTGTTTGCAAAATAAATGAATTTCTTTATTTCTTTCTATTTCAAAATGTTACATCAGCACTTTATGATTAAATTAATTTATGTTAGAGAATGTTGAACTAGAAATCTTTCTTTTCAGCATTGGTCTCTTCTTGGGAAGCTCTGGTAGATTTTGACGTGTAAAGTGCCCGTGCAGCCTACTTATTAAATGAACAACTTATATCTTAATCTTTTTTAAAGTTATAATACCTAGTAGACTATAATACTGCAGAACATGTACTTTGTTTATATAATACGTATACGAATCTGTTTAAAACATACCTCAGCATCTTCATATTTTATTAAATCTATATCCCTTATACTAGAGTGTGGCAAATCATGGAAATCAAACGGCAACTTTTGTTCAACGTAGTCATCGCACGTCAAGCCTAAAGAGCGGACTGTAATGCCGTCTTTGCAGCTCAATCTGTTGCTAATGCTCTCTTCGGATTCTTTTTTCGGTAGAGGTGGATAACCTCTCAGCGCGGTAGTCGTAAGCAGCTCGTGAATGTATAAGTTGTCGATGTTGCTGTCTACGGTGGAATTTGCCGGCCTGGGGCAACTGGATATCCGCCGGGGATATAGGAACTGTAAAATAATCAATCATAAACCCATGCTCAGTCGGTGTAACGCGCGGTGCAATTTAATTAAGTCAATGTCAAGGCACCTATAATATAGCACAAACGGATAAAAATAACATGGGTAACCACGTAATTGTTATGCCTAAACATTGTATTCAACTTAAAGAGAGATTTAGTACTAAGATAATCCAGTTGCAATGTGTTTATAAACAGTAATTGACTTACATCTTCCAAAAATTGCGTCCGGACGGGGATTTTTCTAGACAATCGGCTGGAATGATTTTTTGTGGATACTATCCCGTTTATAGTCGAAAATTTGTGGGAAAACGTGCGCAAACACAGCGCCATTTTCACATGTAGCTTTTATACATTAACTACCACGAGAATGTCGATAATTGTTCGAAAATGTGTCGTAGAAAATACTGACATATCGGATCGGATAAACACATGACAGATGTTTCTTTTTTTATTTTTAAGGCGTCTCACGTTGGACTAAACTATTCGTGAAACTTTTTCGTTCATAGTTAAAACTAACTAATAATAAAATTTGTATATTAAAAATATGCCAATGAAACTACGTTTCTAATTTACTTGATTAAATGGGTAAATAAGTTAGTGGAAATCAAAATTCTTTCATGCGTTTCTAATATGTGCAGGCTTGTTTTAGCTTGTAGAATTTTGCCTTTACACTGGCAGTTGAATCAATCAGCTGAGCGCACAGATTATAATTATAAGGGTATATTGTGTTGAGCGTTCCAATGAAAGTCAAACGAATTTAAACGAAGTCGTTGAGTGGCCGATTTTTTCGTAAAGATAGGAACTGTGTATCATTTTATTTATTTATTATTATCACAACAGGACTGCAGTTAGTTCATCGTGCCAAATACCGACAAATTATGATTGTGCAGCGTGCCTTCCAGAGAGTTTACGGGCAACTATTGATCTCCAATTCTAATAAAGTAAGTTTTATTGTAAATTGCTCACTTGTAGCTCTTACGTGCATTAAATAAATTATTAAACTGCGTAGGTAAAACTATGCGCTCATTTTTCACTTAGCCGCTGCTCGTTTTAAATTGATAGGGCCGGATCAGAATGCAATTGGGAAGCAAGGTTAACAATCCTGCGCTTATTATGGTCGTGTTTATCGGTATGGACAAACCTGGATAAAACATCTGTCTCTTTCTTACCAATATGTAATTGAGGGTGAAGGATGCTTTAGAGGAGACCGAGGAGACCATAATACGAGCCCTAGTCACTCCTTGATTTGTATACAAATTAATTAGTCCCTGGCATGTTATGGCGCTTTACAGTGCAGTGTACTGTAGAAAACAAACCAGGCAAGAGCATGTCGGACCATGCTCAGTGTAGGGTTCCAAGCCGTTAAGTACTACCAACATAAAACCAACAAGTAATTTTCTATTTAAAGTAATTTTGGTGCAGTCTTAGATGATTTTAATAGGTATAAACACTTTGCTTGTATCTCAAAAACCAATGATGTCTACTTAGTTGTGATAGTTTTCCTTTTAAATTTGTTACATGCATTTTCATTAAAGTTTTTTTTTCTGATTTTAAGTATTTGTAGTTTTGGCTGTAGGGTCACGGGACACTTGACTATGAAAAAAAATTGCGGGTCGCTTAATCAAAAGATTGTTTGCATTAACCCATAATATTTTTGAAAGACCTATCCAACACTATCGACATCTCACACTATGAGGTAGACGAGAAAAAAAATACATCTCCACATTATGTGTAGGTTAGGAATACTAAAAAAATTCGAGATTTTATTTTACCTCTTTGTTGGCGTGACTAATATGTATATTAATGCCAAATCACAGCTTTCTAGTACTAAGACTCTGAGCTAGGCTGCGGACGGACTGATGGATACATGGCGATACTATAAGGGTTCCTAGTTTGAGTACAGTCTGGTTAGTATTGCAGAATTGTGACATACAGTTCCTAAGAAACACACATAACATAACACCTTCTTACCAAGTAAAAAGACTTGTTGATAATTCTGTAACCACACTTTGCACAATCAGGCCAAGAAGTTTACTAGTGTATTAGTGACAGGTTTCAGTCTTGAAGTCATAAATTTATTACTATAGAGGCCTAACATACATACATACATAACGTCACGCCTTCGTACTGTGTACACTATTCCCCTTACTTATGAACTTGGTATAAACGTGAGGTAGCTTATATGCCATGATTTGTCTCTTTCTGTCAGATGCAAATGTCACAATTACTTTTTTCATGGATAGGGTGATTAACAATTGTTAATTTATAGGCTTAAAGTGGGTACGAATTAGAGCAGCCTCTTGTTGAGACACGCACGGCTCACCTATTTTGCTCAAATTCGTACGCGCTCATGCGCTGTGCGCGAGCATCGGGCGAGCGGCGCGCGGCGAGCCTTCGAGAGTCGGTCTTTTGACCGTGCTAAAGGGGCTTCAATGTGCGTGTCTCGCGTAATTTGGACGTGTATCCGAGCGTGCCGCGGGCAGAACGACAAGTTCTAACTTGTCTGAAGGCGAGGCGCATACAAATTTGATAAAGTTGAAAAGCCGTTCCACCACCGGGATATCTTCTTCTCCGACGCCATTTTGAAATGTCGGCTCGCAGCGAGCACGTTGCCTCACCCGCGCATGTTTAAGTGCAACAGCTCGCCGCGCCCAGCTTTGTCCCAAATCTAGCATAGAGGCATTCCATCTTAGTCCTCAGGGTTGGCAACGCATTTGAAGTCTTAGGATTATAGTCTTGAGAATTCAAATGTCTATGGGTCAGGTGGCCTGAGTGCTTGTGTGCATTCTCCTTAATATAACACTCCAGCAGAAGGTCATTTTTTCAATTTAAAAATACAATAAATCTTGAAAGTAAGTTACATTACAAAGTAATTAATAATTATTATTAATACTAAGCACAAATAAAATATTTACAAATGTAAGATCTACGTCAGGAACTTTATAATTCGACCGAATAAGAAAAAGGTAAATATAGAAATGGAGCAATTGAGAAGATGGCAAACTACTATGTTCACAAAACAATAATTCGCCTATTTACAAAATGGACAAACTCACATAGTGGTAAATTGAGATGTTAAATTTAAAAAAAAAAGTATTTTATTGCCAAGAAGTTTAAATACAAATACACAGAAACAAATTTACATCAAAACAGGATGGAATTAAAAGTAAAGTAAAAAAGGATGACTTATATCTAGGCGATGGGTGCCGCTCTCAGCAAGTGCTGGGGCTCGGAAGCCCAGCGTTGATTTCCAGATCGGCCCCTGGGTGGAGTGGTCACTTTGCATGCATGCATAAAAAAGAAAAGAACAAAATAATTATAGTAAGGTTACAATATTATGGGCTTGTGTGTCCGTGTGTGTATGAGTGTGTATTTTATTGATGTTTAATAAACTTAAATACATAAAAAATACGAGTATAGAAAAAAATAAAAGTAAATTATTTATTTAAAATGCCTATAGCTCGGCTATTATGCACTACATACAGTGGTACATAAAGTTGATAAACCAAGAAGTTAAAAAAACTATAGTTATGAAGAATTTAGAAGTTGCTTAATGGTTCCAGCTTACATGCTTCAGTGCCCTCCGTCTAAAGCACAGTAAGAATGAACTCAACGAACACAGAGCCAAGGTGATGGGCAGGGGGCTCCCGGAGAGGAAGCCCCTGCCAGGAGTCAAGAGTATCATCCTCGTTGCCTCCGGCAAAGGGGGAGTCGGTAAAACGACAACTGCAGGTTCGTATACAAATCATGTTTTAAGTTGTGGTAGCTTGTGAAGGGTATCACCATATCTGTCACCATAAATCGCTTTTATGCAGTATTACATAAAGTGTTGTCGTCATCTAGACGACACGGTGGCCTAGTTGGGAGTGACCCTGCCTCCGAAGCTACGATATTTGTGTGATGAGCGCGAATATTTGTTTCTGTGTCTTGGATGTTTTCTATGTATTCAAGTATGTATTTTTCTCTTATATAAGAATGTTTATCGTTGTCTAGTACCATAGTACAAGCCTAGAGCTTAGTTTGGGACTAGGTCAATTTATATTTATTTATTACTAGCGGCTCGCCAGTGGCTTCGCGCCGCTGCCAATTCCTGACTTTCCCGGTGGATTTTTCAATTATTTTCGCACTTTTTAAACCTTCCCTGGACTATGACAAACATTTTAAAACCAAAATCAGCCAAATCGGCCCAGCCGATTGATTTTTATATATACAGATTAGACAAAGACAATTAAGCCCTTCAGCCAGACAGAGGAGATGATGGCATTAAATAAACTTGTTGTTTGATTTGATTTGCCTTCTATGTTGTATCTAAGAAAAAATAATTTAAAACCATTATTAACAAAATCAACGTATGACTTGGCAGTAATGCGTTCGACCTAAGTCAAAAATGTCATGAAAAAAAAAACGAAATACAGTGGCGGGAAAGAGGGTTAGTCCCGCTTTGGAATATTAATTAGTTGCTTTCTTTGCAAAATTTGTTGTGTTACCGAATTAAAATGTCGTCAAGTGAAGAGAAAATAATGCTCACACCTAACACACTAATGAATAAAGTGGCAAAAGAACTTAATGTACAGACATAGCCGCCTAAATCCAAGAAAAAGATTTTTCACGTTGTTATCACTGTTTTATTTCCTCGAAATCGGAGTGAAAAGCGGAGTGTATAACTCAAATTAGTCTCTAAACACACAAACGACTTTGTTGTTTCTTTCTTTTTTTTATTATTTATTTCTACATTACAGTCACAAACTTTATTTCCTTATAATATTAGTATAGATTAGTTGACGACCGACGCCTCCAACATTCATCACTCAACACCACCCACCTGCACGCAAGAATATCGCAGTGTGGTGCCGATGCGAGGAGCGGATTTACAAGCTTCACGCCGCGAACTAACAGTGATGTGCTATACAAGAAAGACGCAGTGCGCTTGCAGTCTCTTGTTCAAAGAATCAAAGAATTCATTTGCTCAGAATACAGTTAGAGATTGTACATTATTTTTTAAATATGTCCAGTGTATTCAGCCTGCATTCAGGCCACCAAAGACCAAAGACAATCACTAAAAAATATAAAAAATAGATTAACAATAACACAAAAATTATATTCATATCAGTCACGATTTATTTATTTATTTCATTTGGTTTGACGACACGTTGGCCTAGTTGGGAGTAACCCTGCTTCCGAAGCCAGCGGTCCAGGGTTCAAATCCCAGTAAGGGCAGATATTTGTGTGATGAGCACGAGTATTTGTTCCTGAGTCTTGGATGTTTTATATGTATTTAAGTATTTATCGTTGTCTAGTACCCATAGTACAAGCCTAGTACCCATAGAGCTTAGTATGGGACTAGGTCAATATGTGTGACATTGTCCCGTGATATTTATTTATTAAGTATTTATTATTTGCGTAACATTTGGTACATAGTGAAATCAGATGGAGAGATAGTACAAGTTCCAATAATGTCAAGACCTTATATATAATAGTAGGCATGCAAATACAAGGAAAACGTAATCTATGAACATTTATTGCATTTTGGTCGTTACTCTTTAAGAGGTACACTGAACATATTAAAGGATACATTAACCTATTGGTAGTTACTGTATTCGTGCGAGCTATTAAAGTTGTTTAGTGAGAGCCAATTGAGTACTGTATACTTGACATTTGAATTCTCAAGACTGAAATCCCATGACCTCTAATGCGTTGCCAACGCTGAGGACTAAGATGGAATGCCTCTATGCTAGTATATTCACCGTTTGTCATATCCCCACACCGGAACACAATGCGGACACGTGTTTCTCAAAACATCATTACCAACAAGACATCAATTAGAGTGTTGACGGAGCTCCGCTGCTGCGGAGCTCCTATTTCTGGGTAGTTTGGCCCTCCACGCCTGCTGTAAAACTAACATAACCTAAACCTGCCTACGATTGTATAACCTAATTCCACTATTTGCAAATGTGATGTTCTGCGAAGTATGGCTTACATCCAGCGTCAACTTGTGGATTATTTTCCAGTGAATCTCGCATGTGCTATGAAGGTGATAGAGCCAGACAAGGAGATAGGGATCTTGGACGCCGACGTGTTCGGGCCGTCGGTGCCGCTCATGATGAACGTCGCCGGGGAGCCCATGCTCAACGACCAGAATCTCATCGAACCCCTCCTCAACTACGGAATTAAATGGTGAGCGAGACCTTGGGCTGTGTTCTATTTAAATTCATTTATCTCGACCACCTATAGATAATATACTCGTGCTTGTTAGTAATACATTTAAAAAAAAATCTAGTTGTAGGGAACACGCATATTTGTTTTTCTTACGCTCTGTAGAAAGTGCTATGAAAGAGAGGGATAACTGTATACGCTCTGTCTAGCTATCACAGTTCAGGAGATGCCTGGTGACAGTAGAGTCTTAGTCTGGAACCCTATAGGTTCCGTTTTTGCCGTTTGGGTACGGAACCCCAAAAGGATAAAAGTTGTTTTATTCAGTAAGCAGGCCGCACGGGCTTACACGTCAAAACTCTACCAGCGTTTTCCAAGAGACCACTGCTGAGAATATATATATATACCAACGCTCCTATTGCACAATACACGCGCATTATATCCATGTCATTTTGGGAAGAATCGTATTATTCTCTGTGACCAGCTCGCGTGCTCGGGTGCGAATCTGAGCGCGGCGAGCTGCTCGCGAGCCAAATTGTTGCACATAAACATGCGCCGCGAGCCGAAATTTCAAAATGGCGTCGGACACAATGACAGCTGCGGCTGCGTTTATCATAATTCACCGAATTATTAACAAAAAATAGAAGAAATTGCCTCTATTGCCTGAGCGGCTTAGGAACTTTATCAAATTTGTACGCGCCTCGCCCACAGACAAGTTAGAGCTGGTCGTTCTGCCCGCGGTACGCTCGGATACACGTCCTCCAATTTACGCGATACACACACTGAGGCGCCTTTGAGCACAGCGCACAGCGCGTGAGTGCGTACGAATTTGAGCAAAATATGTGAGCCGTGCGCGCCCCATCCCAAGGCTGCTCTAATTCGTACCCAACTTAACTATATCTTTATCACACTCGTCCACAGCATGTCAATGGGTCTTTTGGTATCCGGGGAGAACGCAGTGGTGTGGCGCGGGCTGATGGTGATGCAGGCGCTGGAGCGGTTGACTCGGCAGGTGGCGTGGGGCCCGCTCGACTGCCTGGTGGTCGACACGCCGCCCGGCACCGGCGACACCCACCTCTCGCTGGCGCAGAACTTGCCTATTGACGGTCAGTGTTGCACAGTAGCACCAGCATCATCGTAACTAAGGACACGCACCCACACACAAACACACGCACACGCCCACGCACACGCACACAAGCTCGCGCGCACGCACGCACGCACGCACGCACGCACGCACGCACGCACGCACGCACACACACACACACACACACACACACACACTCACACACACACACACACACACACACACACACACACACACACAGACACACGAAGAGGTTCCCAATACACACCTTCACTCAATTTTAGTTACTGTTTTTATTGTAGTTGCTACATGAAAGCTTTAAAGTTTTGGGGTTAAGCGCGGTCTACTGAAATACAGGTCCCCACCTAGTTTAGCAGCTGCGGCTAAGAATATACATTATTATTATTTTATTATCTTGTCGGTGGGAGCGCCCGCCATTACTGTCTGTTTGCTAAGTTCTCGACATCTAATAAATCCCCGTGTGGTTGCCGGGTTAGAATAGTGCCACTCCATGGATGTCGTAAGAGACGACTAAGGGTATATAAGCTTGTACTGTTAGGCGATGGGCTTGCAACCTGTCGCTAATACACTGGTAAACATCTTGAACTATCAACAGACATGGAAGTTTTTGTGGCACGAATAAAGTTGTCCTAGGGACTTCCGAACCATGTTAATTTATCGATAAATTGTACTTTCTTATGACAGTTATGACATAACGTATGAAATTTCAATACACCGTAACTCAAAACTTAAAAGTGGCATGAACATAACGATAAAAATAAATAATTATCTACCTATATATTTTTTTAAGTTTGAGTCCTTTCCAAAAACTGTGTAGGTAAGGATTATATCACAATGTCATACAATTTACCATAATAGGCGTTTATTGTTTGGTTTCAGTTAATTTTGTATGGAAATCGATTGAATAGCATCAAAATAAGTTTTTGTGTAAGAAACCCATCGATGGGTAATCAGTATTTTAGTTAATTTCTATTTTATCCGGGAACGATGCTTATCTCCTATGAAATGTCACATTGACATAAGTAAGTGAAGTGAAGACAAATATCGATAATTTTAATATCGAAAGGAAGTCCCTAGTTAATTTACGTTTCGGCCACAAAACTTCTATGTCTGATTATCAACAAGTTAGAGTTGTTGGTAATTCTGCAGCTCTGCCCACCCCATTATATATATATATATATATATATATATATATATACAGGGCGTCCCACGGCTATGCCACATGGAAGGAAAGTACCTTGAATATTGTAGATGGAACATTTTACTGAAAGAAGACATTATTTTAAAAAACAATTTAAACTGCATTTATAGATATTTAAATAATTACTTGGTTGAACCGGGAATCGAACCCGTTACACGAGAAAAATAATTACCCTGTACCTTTATCATACCGATCGAAAGGCTTCATCATAAGGATTATTTTTTGCTAATTAACATAGTGTCAGAAATAAAAGGAAAACCATGCATTTTAACATTTTTAATACAAAATTAATCAATTTATCAAATGCTCAAAATGAGTCCCTTCCTGTTGAATACAAAGTCGCACTCTTTTGATTATTTCGCTCCCTGTCGATTTTTTGATCTTGTTGTGGTGGATATTTAGAATAATACGTCGTAAGTTCTGTTTATAGCTCATGGATACTTTCATACTGGTTCTTGTAAACTAATTTTTTGAAATAACCCCATAAAAAAAAAACTATGTATCTCTCTATCTATCAGCTTTTCATTTTTCTGAACAAAATTTCACATCAAATGTTAAAATTCATGGTCTTCCTTTTATTTCTGACACTATGTTATTTAACAAAAAATAATCCTTATGATGAAGCCTTTCGATCGGTATGATAAAGTTACAGGGTAATTATTTACCTCGTGTAACGGGTTCGATTCCCGGTTCAACCATGTAATTATTTTAATATCTATGAATGCAGTTTAAATTGTTTTTTAAATTAAAATAATGTCTTCTTTCAGTAAAATGTTCAATCTACAATATTCAAGGTACATTCCTTCCATGTGGCATAGCCGTGGGACGCCCTGTATATTATTTATTTATTTATTTATACATTACACTATATATATATTTATTCAGTTAATTGGCCTCTCTTACACTTCGTTAATATGGGGTGGATCTACTAGCGCTACCAAAAAGACCATCATTGCGAAGGTAATTTTTTCAATAATAAAACACTAAATTATAAATGTAAAAGTTTGGATGGTTGGATGTTTGTTACTCAATCACGCTAGAACGGCTGAACAGATCTGGATGAAATTTGGCACAGACATAGATTATAGTGTGGAATAGGACATGGGCTAATTTTTATCTCGAAAAATTAGACAGTTCCCAAAATTCATAATCATTTATTTGATATAAACATGGTACATTGTTTAACAATAAATATAGGCATATCTAATGATCTAAGCTACTTGGACCATTGCCTAACAATATAATTATAGATATCATTCACATGGATAGCTAGATAACGATGATACTTTAACAAATTTCATGTCAAACTTATTTGCAGACCCCGCAACTGAACTAGCAAAACCGTAGTATATGACAGTTGTAAGTTAGGTTCGGCGTTTACTTTGAATTCCTTTTAACAGACTTCAATAAAAGGAGGTTATACGTTCCATTGTATGTTTTTTTTTTTATGTATGTTCACCGATTTGTCTATTATGGAACGATTTTGAAATATTTTTTTTGGTTTGATAGAGTATACTTCCGAGGTGGTCCCATTGTCACCAAATCTAAATCTGATGAGGGGATCAGTGAGGAATTGAGGGAACTCCTCAAATATTGTAGGCAAACAAATAGCGATTTTAGTATTTTTAGTAACAATTCTAGCATTTGCATTCAGAAAGTATCACTTGGGGAACTGATAATGAAGACCACAGATAAGATATCTCAATTAAGGTAGTTGAGCGACTACAAGGAGAATGTTTACTTGTTGAAATATGACTATGACTTTCCGGCGGCGCTGCTTGCGGCGCGCTTGAAACTTAAACTTTCATATTAAGTTATAAGTGGGACTACGGAACAGCGTATTATGATCACTCAAAAGTATAAAATAAAATAAATGTTTTTATAATACAAAAACGCAAAAAATAACTTATTTTATAATTGTATGCACCTACCAAATAGGTTAATCCAACTGATGTCGGCGACCACAAAAAAGCCGACTATGGTCATCTATAGTTAATCCTAAAAATTCAATATCTGTCGCTTGTTCTACCTTCGTTATGTTAAAGGAACAGCGATAAACGACTCTTACGCGGACGGAATGGCGTAATATCTAGTGATAATTAAATCATTGCAAATTTTAGGTGAACAATATTAAATTAAAAATAACGACTCGGAGAACACAAATAAGTAAATGTAGGGGAAAAGTCCCAAACAAAGCTCTAGGCTTGTACTATGGGTACTTGACAACGATAAACATACTTAGACAGAAAAATACATAGAAAACATCCAAGACTCGGGAGCAAATATTCGCGCTCATCACACAAATATCTGCACTTACCGGGATTTGAACCCGGGGCCGCTAGTTTCGTATAGGTGAAACACTTGAGTGAAGGACCTGATGTATGTGGTTGTGTACTGAATTAATATGGAACTTATGTCAACTTTCAAATATAGAATGTCAAACGGCCTATACAGATGTGTTACAACTACATACAACAGGTCCTTTACTTCAGTTTTTCACCTATAGGCAGGGTCACTCCCAACTATTAGGCTAACGTCTAACATGACATCAACTTTATTTCCAGGCGTGTTGATAGTGACAACGCCGCAGTCCGCCGCGTTGCAAGTAACGAAGCGTGGGCTCAACATGTTCGAGAAGTTGAAAGTGCCCGTGATAGGGTTGGTCGAGAACATGTCCCACGCGCTCTGCGCCAACTGCGGCCAGAAGAACTTCGTGTTCGGCAGCGAGACGAAGCAGATGGCGCTCGATACGGGACTCGAGATTATTGAGAGCTTTGAGGTGAGATTACACGTGCGAAAGATGGAAAAACCGGGCAAGAGCATGTCGGGCCATGCTCAGTGTAGGGTTCCGAAGCCGTCAAGTACTACAAACATAAAAACCGGGCAAGAGCATGTCGGGCCATGCTCACTGTAGGGTTCCGAAGCCGTCAAGTACTACAAACATAAAAACCGGGCAAGAGCATGTCGGACCATGCTCAGTGTAGGGTTCCGAAGCCGTCAAGTGCTACAAACATAAAAAACCGGGCAAGAGCATGTCATGTTTGCCGAACCTTTGACCCACATCTATAATATTTGCCGTGGGTGCAAAACATTTCCAGAGATGTGGAAAATAACTAGGGTAGTACCAGTCCCGAAGGGTAGTGGCGGCTTGGAGGTCTGTTACTACAGGCCAGTAGCTGTCCTGAATGCACCTTCCAAGGTCTTCGAATCAGCCCTATATAAAGTCCTGCAGTCCCAGGTGAGTGCTCAATTGTCCGAGGCGCAACATGGATTCCGAGCGGCTCGCAGTACCACAGGAAACCTCCTGCATCTGGTGACCCTAATAGTCCCAGCCCTGGATGCTGGTAACCAAGTAGACGTGGCATACTTTGACTTCCGCAAAGGTTTTGATACGGTGGATAATGATATTTTGTTAATGAAGTTTTCAAAAGCCGGTTGCACGCCACATACCCTAGAGTTTTTTGCTAGCTACATGCGCGACAGGCAGTATGTGGATTGTGCGGGAAGTAAGTCTCAGCCATACTACGTCAGATCGGGTGTAAGCCAGGGCAGTAATTTAGGGTTATTGGGATTCATCATCATGATCAATGACCTGCTCGAAGTGGTGGTGGATTCTACTTGCCTGTTATTTGCCGACGATTTAAAGCTTGTCCGAGTGGTTATTGACGTTCAGGATTGTCACAAGCTGCAGGACGATATTGTTGGGGTAGTGAGCTGGAGTGTCAGTAATAAGCTGTATTTTAATGAGTCCAAGTGTACCGTGATCTCGTTCAGCCGAGCGCGTAGCCCACTACACCATCAGTATGTGATCGGCGGAAAACCGATGCCACGAGCAAATGAGGTACGCGACCTAGGGGTGCGCTTGGCGACCGATCTATCGTTCCGTGAGCATATTATTAATATCTGTAAAGAGGCATTCCGTAATCTTGGTTTCTTGCTGCGCTACGCGAAGGACTTCACAAACATATCGGCGGTACGTGCAGTGTATGGGGCGCTCGTCAAAAGTCATCTCGAGTGTAACGCGACCATTTGGAGTCCACGCGAAGCAGATACAAATTCATGTTGGAACGCATCCAAAACAAATATGTTAGGTTCTTATATTTAAAACTGTATGGAGTGTGTCCGGGATGTCCTCTATTGTACCCCGCACTCTTTGTACTTGGCGTGGTGGGGTGCGACGAGCTGGAATTGAGGCGCGAACATACACTTGCGTTGTGTGTAGTGAGAGTGTTGAGGGGCTCGCTGTGTGACCCCGGGGTGCTGCACCGCATGGCGCTGAGCGCGCCGAGCCGGTACGTGTAGCGCCGGCGCCGGCCGCCGCTGCTGGCCGTGCCCGCCGCGCGCACGCGCCTGCCGCGGGACGCGCCGCTGACGAGGCCACTCGCACAACAAACAGGGTCGCACTATACTCCGTCCAAGATAACGAATTAATATAGCGTTCTCTCTGTTGCACTTTTGAATGCAAATGAAAGGGACAAAGGAAGGTCGGTGGGCGTAAACAATTGCACCTCTATGCTTGGGCAGGCTTACATGCCGTTCGTTCGAAATATTTATGTAAATAATATTTTTGTTTAATGCGGTCATTTCCCTAATAAAACGAAGAATTATTATCTTTATTACCTACGCTTTTATTTTAACATCATTAAGGAAAGTTTAAAAAGAAGTAACTGGATAGTTATATAAATAAAACAATGTATATTCGTAATGTACAATTTATTAATCATAAAATATCGCCTCGGTCTTGTAATTAGTGAATTAACCATTGTAGAACACCAAAACTTAGTCCACAATCCAAGTCACACAGTAAGCAGGAATCAGTCCGGTACACAAACCGAATCGCAGATTAAATAGAAAACAGTCCAATAAACAAGCAGAGTCACAAATTATGCAGAACATAACAATCCAATATACAAGCCAAGTAAACGTAAAAAATCGCCAAATCGAAAGAAAGTATAACGCGTCCGCACCGTACGAGAGACAGATGTCGACTGAACTTTGGCCGCCATGTAAACCTATCTGATGCGTATTTGTGACTCATTTCGCTGACCAATCGCGTGCGTTCTCAGTTTTCTAATACTAACTCGTTATCTTGGACGGAGTATAGAGGTAGATATTTTCACGTGTTCTCTGAGTGAATTCTCAAAAACTACCGTGTGGTTACTAAGTTCCTAGAAATAAGTTAAGTTTTTGTATTATTTTATTTTGCTAGTGTTGTTTTTATTGTTGATGTCTATGTGACTTAATACATTAAGGCTGCTATTATCCTAAAGTTTATGAATTGTAGTACTATTTAGTATATATGGTTACTAATCTATCGCATTAGGTAAAAACCTGTAATGGTAGATTTAAGTTATTTGTAAATAAATAAATAAACTTTAATTAAAGTCATGTCAAGAAAATATTCTATGAAAATCTGGAGTCTTATCCATATTAAATATAATGTTTAAGATCATTCACCCAATATTGCACTACCTATTCCGATCACTGCATTTAAGGTATGTTTGTCTGATGGGCATGAATGGAAACGCCACGTTGACCAAATTTTGCCGACACGCTAGCCTAGTTGGGAGTGACCCTGCCTTCAAAGCCATTTTCCGGATTGAAATCCCAATAAAGGCAAATATTTGTGTGATGTACACGAGTATTTTTTCCTGAGTCCTGAATGTTTTCTATATATTTAAGTATATAATTATCTATATAGGTAAGATTATCGTTGTCTAGTACCCATAATACAAGCCTAGAGCTTAATTTGGGACTAGGTCAATTTGTGTGACATTGTCCTGTGATTGATTTTTTTTTAGCTGTTTTAGAGTTGTTGGTATTTCTGTAGCTCTGCCTACCCCACTCTGGGAATGAAGGCGTGATGTTATATATGTGTCCTGTGATTATTTATTTATTTTATTTAAGAGGTACTCGGCATTCTCTAACGCAAGTTCACCTCAGTTTGATACGGAATAAATAGGAATTAAACAAGGCTGCAGCTCTGATTTGCAACAGACTGCAGATTCTGACCAATCGCGAAGTCCTATCTCCGGCCCCTCCGGGCCAACCTTGTCTCCTCCGTGTACCGAACAAATTGTAGAGCCCGTTAGTCCGCGGGCTGCAAATGGCGAGTTTGAAAATAAGCAGAGAAAAAGAGAGTAAGAGTTTGAATAGTGGTGGTAGGACCCTGTGCAGGGTCCGTCCGGATCGCTACCACCATCTAATCCATTAACCACCCGCCAAGCAACAGTGTTCGCATTGTTGTGTTCCGGTATGGGGATAAGACAACCGGTAAAATTACTAGCATAGAGGCATTCCATCTTAATCCTTAGGGTTGGCAACGCATTTGAGGTCTTAGGATTATAGTCTTGAGAATTCAAATGTCTATGGGTCTCAGATTCCACTTACCATCAGGTGGCCTGAGTGCTCGTGTGCCTTCTCCTTAACATGCAGCCCTCGCGTCCTTTACGTAGTTGCAAATTTAAGGGGAAACAGCAACTAGGAACCAATAATGAGACAGTTTTTTTTTCTCTTACTGAAATTTAGTAATTTAAGGATATCTTTATATTATAGGAAAAAAAAGTAAATGTATTAAAAGTGGTGATATGACACGTGATAATTTCAAACTCAATTCCACGCTATTCTATTATTTATTATTCGCTATCTATTATTAAAATCCTGGCACTCGTTCTGTGGTCGTGACGTCAATTAATTTTGCTTTCGACGAATTAAATATTCTAATTATACGGACTAAATATTTTAATTTCCAGACGTTTTGCTAATAACTCCTTCTATGTTCATGTCAATCAACTAATTTAACTTTCGGTTAATTAGATATTCTAATCACACGTTCTATTTATATTTCCGAACGTTTGGCTACTTGTTCATTTTAATTCTATGTCGTCCTACTAAATTGACACTTGTCTGAGTATTCTACTTTCATGTCATTCAGCTGAATTGACTCTTTGCTGACTGTGTATTTTACTCTTATGTCATCTAGCTGAAATGGTCCTTTGGCGAAGAGGGAATTTTGAGAGTAACCCAAAGAAAGGGACAAACATAAGCGACGTCATTCAAGGTCACTTTACTTGGCTTCAAGGCGTTTTTCGTCGTGCAATCTCCAGCGTCATATACTCGTACAAGCTTCTTGCTCGACAGCGACTGTGACTAACACACAACAAAATGTTGTCTTTTTAGAGTCCTAGTTTTCCACATGACATATCCACCTCTTCTATACATTATATCATTGATTCTCGCAACGCGATCACGTTTGCTAGTGGTGTCACCAGCATACTCGTGGCGTGTAAAAAAATGAAACACCATCGTGATATTTGATCTCGTTCATGCACGTCGAACTTTTTCTTTGTCCAAGTGAGATCTTTTTTAGGGTTCCGTAGTCACACTAGGAACCCTTATAGTTTCGCCATGTCCGTCCGCAGCCTAGCTCAGAGACTATCAGTACTAGAAAGCTGCAATTTGGCATGAATATGCATATTAGTTACGCCAACAAAGTGGTACAATAAAAACTATTTTCTTTTTATGTACCTCTTCACGTAGCGTGGGGATGTATTTTTTTTCTCGTCTACCCTATAGTGTGGGGGTCGTTGGATAGGTCTTTCAAAAATATTATGGGATTGTGAAAACAGTTTTTAAATTAAGTAATCCGTTTATGAAATATTAAGCTATAAAGTGCTATTTTTTGTTAGACTCAAGTGTCCCCCCCCCTACAGCCAAAACTACAAATACTAAAAATCTGAAAAAAATCTAAATGAAAGAGCATATAACCAATTTTAAAGGAATACTATCACGACTAAGTCGACATCATTGGTTCTTGGGATACTGGCGATTAAAGTGTTTATACCTACTAAAATCGTCTACGACGGCATGACCAATGGACTTTAAATAGAAAATTAGTGATTACTTGATGTTTTTTTTTATGTTGGTAGTACTTAACGGTTTCGGAACCTTACACTGAGCATGGTCCGACATGCTCTTGCCCGGTTTTTAATTACTTTTCGTACCTGGTGCCTGTAAATCGGCATTGAATGTACGTATAAACACAACACGGATTTTAATACTACATAATTTTCACTAATACACTGATAAACGTTTTGGCCTGTTTGTGCAAAATGTGGTTACAGAATTATTGACAAGTTTTTTAGAGATGGTATTTCTGTAGCTCTGCCTACCCCACTCTGGCAATGGAGGCGTGATGTTATGTACCTATGTATGTATGTATTTTATTTTTTTGTTTTTGTGTATTATAACATTACACATAATATTTTTATTTTATATTCGTGCTTTATTTAAGGCTAAGTTAACTTCTATCATTGTTATAAGCAATATTTATTTAAACATTCCATTCCATTCCATTCTTAGTCCTCAGGGTTGGCAACGCATTTGCAGTCTTAAGATTGCAGTCTTGTGAATGCGAATGTCTATGGGTCACAGTCTCCACTTACCATCAGGTGGCCTGTGTGCTCGTGTGACTTCTCAATGCCATAAAAAAAAAACATTTTAAGAGTGTGTATGATATGTTTACCTCAAAGATTGGGCTGAGCTTACAAATAATTTGGTGTCTTTACCCGCCCACCCATTCACCGATTAAAGTGTCTTTACCAGGAAGCGACAAAAGCCTTTGAAAGACAAACCTCTCAATAGAATACCCCACTTAAAGAATAACCTCTTGGAACGAAATATGTGACCAAGTTATTTGTTAAACTAACCATTCACTATAAGGGAAACCTTAACAGCTAAGCGCAGATAACCCTTTTAAATAGCGCTTTAAAAATATCGAACGGCTTTTCGAAGTAAAACCCTTATAAAACCCACTCGAAACCCCCTTAATGGGATAGCGGGTTTTAAAAGCAAATCGAACGGCTCTTAAGCGATACGGCTTTTTGAAGTAAAACCCTTATAAAAACCCATTCGAAACCCCTTGAATGGGAAAGGGGGCCGGTCCGTGGTCTTTAAAATAATTCATGCCACATCCACTTGCTTGGTGTTTGCTGCAAACACTGCAGGACGCAAGTGAGATGGACATACATCACTGTAAAGGTGGGTACGAATTAGATCAGCCTCGGGTTGAGGCACGCACGGCTCACGTATTTTGCTCAAATTTGTACGCGCTCACGCGCTGTGCGCGAGCAGCGGGCAAGCGGCGCGCGGCAAGGCGTCGAGTCTCGTCTTCTGCCCGTGCCCAAAGGCGCCTCGGTGTGAGTGCCTCGCGTAATTTGGACTTGATTCCGAGGGTGCTGCAGGCAGAACGACAAGTTCTAACTTTCTGTGGCCGAGGCGCGTACAAATTTGATAAAGTTGCTGAGCCGTTCCGCCACCGAGGCGATTTCTTCTCCTTGTTAATAATTCGGTGAATTATGATAAACGCAGCCGCGGCTGTCATCGTGTCCGACGCCATTTTGAAATGTCGGCTGCCTCACCCGCGCATGTTTGTGTGCAATAATTTGGCTCGCGAGCAGAGCGCCGCGCGGGGCGAGCATGCCTCAGGCTGAGCTGCTCAAATTCGTACCCAGCTTTACATGTTGTGTTTCAGGAAATAAAGTGTGTCCGGGAGCTCTAGGGTTTTTCTCTTATTCACGTATATACAACGAGTTACAAAATAATCCGTAAAAAAGAAATTACGAAAGTAGTGTCAACCCTAGTATACTGTATACCTGAGATACTGAACTGACGTTATTTAATAAGAGTTGACACTACTTTTGTAATGTCTTTTTTACGGATGGGTCAGTATATAGTATGACTAATTCTTTTGACAAAATGTTAACGTTACCGTTGTTAATGTTAGTCCTCAACTAGCAATGATCGTAGATTTTGGAGCATTTTTGGTGCTGTGCTGTGTGGGTTAATCAAGTAAAAAGCGTTTCATTTTATTATAATATACAATCAATATCCAATTATATTAAAGCGCTCGGCCGATAATAAGTAAATCCTGACACCAGTCATCGCAGTACAAATTATAACTTATATTGGGTTTGAGGTTATAATTTTTACTGGAATGATGTATTATACACCTCGACAACCGAAGGTCACCCGGTTTTACTACAAAATCTATGATCACTTAATTTGGCACAATTTCTAAATCGCTCGTAGCGGCTGTCTATCGCTTTCACACGAACAAATTTACTGATAGTTGCCAGAGAGCGCGACTGCAATAGACAGTCGAGTGGTATGAATCCCGTGGTAAATAAAGAAGTTGTTATTCGCAGGTCGACCAGAGCATGTCAGAGTGCATCAACAGCGGCAAGCCGGCGATATACGCGCTCCCGGACAGCGTTCACGCCGAGAAGTACAGGCGCCTCGCGAACAAAGTGTTCCAGTACGTAGACACCAGGGACAAGGCACAAGCGGAGCAGCAATCGTAACGCACATGTACTTCAACTATGTTTATTTTTAATAGTTTTACAAATAAATTCTGTTCTATAAACCCTTGTATATATCCTTAACTAATATGGCCGCGTATAATGAAAATGAAATAACCTTTAAAATGTAATATTTATTCGGAACAAAAATGACACTTAATCCAACTGTAATTGGAACATTAAAATAAGAATAATAAAAAAATATAAAAATAAATATCCTTATAGTCTTTTAATTTGAAAATATATTTAAAATTGCACTGTACCGTGAACTAGTGACGCCGGCCTAAGGGTAAGGTCTCTTAGTGTTTTTCGTTCACTCGATAAGTACAAAATATATATCTAAAGTGACATCACAATACATCACGCGGAATGAAACGTTCTTGGATAAGGCTCGGAAATATGTATAATGACTTATAGACGCGGACCGACTCTTACGAACATCGCCGCGGTGAGGTTTGTTTACACATGGCACAGCACATTTCGGTTCGCGTCTAATTCATACAAAATAGTGTCAGTTATATTGAATTCGCGAAACCCATCAATATACGATAAGGGATCCCTCAGTCAAAATACACATACATGCAAACAACAATTGGATTTAAATATCACACGTGAAGGGAAAGCTCAACATCCAATATTATGACAGTGGTTATGTGTGCTAGCTTTTACGCATTCACTGCCTTCCGTTTTGCTCCAACTGCCCAAGCTTGCGTACTGTAAAAAACGCTCATACGCGTTCAAGGCACTGCGTGAAAGTCAAGAAACGCTTATAGGCGTTGCCGGCAGTGATTGCGTTAATGACACACCTCGAAAATAAGCGTTGTCCGTAGCATATGTTGAAATGTGTCACGGCCAAGTTACAATTATATGCACAATAAACGAAAATCACAGTAGTACATAAATACTTCGCTCATTATGCGAAAATTAAAAACAGAATCAGACAAAATTACACAATAGGGAGATATGGTATTATAATTATTGAAAAATACATTTACATCATGTCAGTAGATTACGAACAAAAAAGTCTCTTATACAGCGTGGGAACGAGTAACCCGCCAAATTTTAACCATCGATTCTAGAGCCTATTTGGAGTATATAATGTGATATAACATGAAGTCCAATAAAACATAATTTCCGAAATTATTGTTATTTAAAAAACATTTCCATACATAATTTAATTTGAACTCTGTGACCTTAACTTAAAGCATTATTTACTAGATAGATTCATGTTTTAAGTATCAAAATCATCGACGTACAACATAAATTAATTTAATCAATTTCTTACTAAATTATGTTTCAGGTTATAGGTGACAAAGTTCAAATTGGCGACGTGGATTTGTTTTGTGGCTCCGAAGCTAGGCTTCAGCCACCAGCTATCTGGAAGCTAGGGCCAGGTTAAGCTCTGTTGTAGCCTAGTGTAGTCTATGTTTATAGCTACTCTCTTTATCTATATTGTTAATTAAGGTGATCAGCATGTTTGGTTATTTACTGTAAGTGTTGATTGTGTACCTATGAATAAACTAAATAAACTATGGAATTGTTTAAAAAAATAAAAATCTCGGAAATTATGCATTATAGGACTACATGTTACACCACATTATATACTCCAAATAGGCTCTAGAATCGATGGTTAAAATGTGGCGGGTTACTCGTTCCCACCGTGTATAAATGAAAAGAAACACCCAAAACCTAAAGATGCGTATAAAGCGGCTATCAAGAATAGTAACAAGAAACTACAAGTCAAAATCACTCAAAGTGCAGTCAAATTGTTTGATCAAAATATAATAAAACTCGGCACCAACTGATATTACTAGGAATAAATTCGCTCAAGCGTTGGATTGCACAAATCGCATATCATTCAGCTCCTCACACATAACCACCAAAGCAATATGAAGTTCTGATAGAAAACAATTCAAAGGGGCTTTGCCCTGCTCTTAAAATACACTACAATGGCTATTACTAAGTTTATTATAAAATGAGCTTTAAAAAACAAAGGCACTGAACGCTGCATTTTATTAGTAATGGCCGATATTAAGTACCGTTTCACCCGGATAACTTGCATTATAGTACACATCAATACCGGCACATTTGAGCTTGTACCAAAAACACACGCGGTTGGTACCCTTCTACTATGTTAGTTAACTGTCTACATGGTGGACATTGTATAAAATAGAAGCTTATTCTTTTATTATTACAGTCATCGTGAAAGCGCCTCTCGCGTCACACATCTAGGAGTCGACCGCGATCGCTGGCGGTTTGTTTTACATCTTAATATACGAGGCAGATGTACCGGTAGTATATACCAATACCGGTACGTTATAACTAGGGGTAGGGCGTTTGGTGTCAAAATCGTGGTTCAAGAATGTGTCGAGTCGCTATTTCCTAATGTATATATATTATACATTAGGAAACCACCTTCAGTATTGTCAATATTGAAATATTTCAAAATTGATCAACCGCTGAACCAATTTAATTTAATTTTGGTATCAAGGTTATCTCCGGATGTGACAAACATGATTGAACTGAAGCAAAAATGTATTTAGTAGTTTGTTTGTCTGGTATGTATATTATAGAATCAGAATCAGAATCAGAATAATCTTTATTCAAGTAGGTTTACAAATAATAAACTCTTTTGAATATTCTTTCTATATATTAGGCAATAGCGACTCCATGGATTCTAGAACCACGGTATGCCACCAAAATCCTAACCCAAGTTATGAGTTTAATGATAATAATGATACATACTTATAAAATATTTTCGACTAATTTCTGATCAATACCGAATGACATTTGAAACAAAACATTAATAAAAACGCATGTAAAGACGTATTGTATGAAAGTTTACAAGAAATCTATCAAAGCGTGTGTGTGAGGTTTATATCGGATGGAAGCTTTAGTTCCACATCTCGATACTAAACCCAGCCTCCTATTTCACCATCTTGACAATGACAGGTGACATTTAAGTGTACATGGCGCAGCTTATATGAAACCCAGTGATGTATTAGCATGTTAACTTTGCAATGTACAACGAATTGTCACCTGTCACGTGTCACTGTCAAGATGGTGAAATAGGGGTAGATCGTTTTGCGAATACATCTCGATCTAACTACATCGCTTTGAGCCTAGATACCAAAATAACATTTTAAAATACCCGTGTCGCACAATTACCACTTGGTTTGCTTTACTAGGTTGTTTACGGTGGGTACGAATTAGAGCAGCCTCGGTTTGAGGCACACACGGCTCACCTATTTTGCCCAAAATCGTACGTGCTCACGCGTTGTGCGCGTGCAGCGGGCGAGCGGCGCGCGGCGAGCCGTCGAGGGTCGATCTTTTGACCGTGCTCAAAGGCGCCTCGGTGTGCGTGCCTCGCGTAATTTGGACGTGTATTCAAGCGTGCCGCGGTCAGAACGACAAGTTCTAACTTGTGTGAGGGCGAGAAGCTTACAAATTTTATAAAGTTGCTGAGCCGTTTTACCACCGAGGCGATTTCTTCTTTTTGTTAATCGCTGCCTCACCCGCACATGTTTATGTGCAATAATTTGGCTCGCGAGCAGCTCGCCGCGGAGGGCGAGCACGCCTCAGGCTGAGCCGCTCAGATTCGTACCCAGCTCAAGGTTCATTACACAACTTCAATGCCCGAAGGGCGAATCTTTCAGGAACGGGGGCCCCGCTGCGGGGCTCCATCAACTGTACTAACGTAGAGATAAAACAAAAAAGGTTGGGATGGCGAAGAAAAAGTAGGAAGGAATTAAGGGCTCTGACCTGGTTCCTATGTCGACCCCTCGCGTGCAAGTTGTTAAAAAGTAGACGCGCTGCACTCTCTTTCACTTCTTCTGCCCCAGGGCGTACGATGGGCGTAAGGTTCCGCTGATTTTCCTTGGTTAGCTTTACACCGGCGATTCACCGTCGAAGGGAGCATGCGCTCGACCCAACGTGCACGGTAGTCAGTCCCAAAGTTGTTGAACGTCAAAGGTCTTTCTTCCTACCCCCATTTGTGTGAAGCGGATGTATATGGGATTTGGAAGTGAAAATGTGGGTTGGGTTTTATATGTTAGGGATGGGAAGAATCGGTATTCGCCAAAGGTAATTCTGAGCTGTAGTCGCAAAGCGATCTGTTATTATGGTATTTATAAAAAGAAACAATTCTAGTTCGTATTATTACGAGCTGACACAGGAATCACCATAGATAGGCCAAACTATAGCTACACGGGTTCTCTAATGTCAGCCACTGATCAGAAATTATCATATTTGTCAACTACCTGCATGATTTTATTATGAACATTCACAAAATACTACCAAAAATATGCATCGTTCACTATCTGAAACATTATGGTCAGGCCAAAAATAACCTTTTGGTCGGCGTGAGTTGCCATCTTTACATTTAAAATAGTCAATCTTAAAGTATTGGGATCTTTACAAAACCTTGGAAATTTAAATTAATTTCACTCGATACGGTTACCTACCTATTTGTACCAGTTCGTCCCTGACTGTGTCACTTGTCCGAATATTCAAACGTTAGAAATGCATTTTTTTATTCAGTTGCTGTATCGCTCAAAAAGTGGAAGTTATATATCGTGCGCAAAGTAAATTTTTCGCACCAGTGTTTCTCACTTTCCTATTTTTTATTTATAACCTTTACCCGCCCCTCGTATGCTTAGACACTGATTCGTGACGCATTCACTGCCAGGGGGCGTGGCCTAGGAACAAACTTGTATGACAGTGAACGCATATATGCGTCGATGGCAGTGAATGCGTTAAAATTAGGAATGACATTGCGTCATTTAGAGCTTGAATCTAGAACTTTGCACTTTTTGACCTCCCACACTCGAGGGTTGTTCAAATTGCACATTTTTTTTTATCAAACTACGAATCAAGTAAAGCTGTCTCTTGTAATTACGTTATATCATTGTTTTATTGTATTTTTTTTCTCAAATGTGACAAGTGTAGAACATGTACTCTCCGCACTTGAATTTATAGAACAGTTTATTCAGAATCGTTAAAGAAATGTACTAGTTATTACTTATTACACAATAACAAAATGAATTTCTAACTTATTCTCGGAATGCAGCAGTAAGGAACAAAACTTCAGTATTAAGATAGGTTACCCCAAAATAAGTTTTTGGACGATGAATATAAGACCAAAAGTTGATTGATATTGTTATCTTATTAATAATCAGTAAAAATCTCGCACACGCACCCGCTTACCGTAAACACACAATAGCTACGCTTGGAATGAGCCGTAACGTTAAATAGGCGTATTAATATTATCAAACCGCATACGATTAGAAACAACCGTTAGCACAAAATTACTTATTATAGTTACATACATACATAACGTCATGCCTTCATTCCCAGAGTGGGGTAGGCAGAGCTACATAAATACCAACAACTCAAACACTTGTAGATAATTCTGTAACCACATTTCGCACAATCAGGCCAAGATATTTACTAGTGTATTAGTGACAGGTTGCAAGCCCATCGCCTATCGTATGTCACATTGAAATTTTCGAGACAGGTATAGATCTAACGCTTTTTAATACTTCTTCTATGCCTTTAGTTCTTATTTTAGGTCGCAGTATTTTTTTTAAAGGGGGGGTCATAGAATGGTTTACTTTGCCGAATTTTCATTAATCGACAGGTTCGACGTGCAGGAGTTATAATAGGGAACACGCATATTTGTTTCTCTTACGCTCTCTGGGAAGTGCTATGAAAGAGAGGAATAACTGTATACGCGAAAAAAATCGACGACAGGTATGACGTCACAGATGTATAAAGAAATTATTCGTTGAATTAAATTATTACGTATATAAATGAGGATGCCGAAGACAATCTAAACATTAAAAGAAGTTTTAAAATATTAACAAGTTTTGATTCTATATAAAATCTTAATCAACGGGTCAAAACTTAGTGTATTGCGTTTTACAATATATTTTTTTACATTTTCTCCTAAATCGTATCAATTAAACCCAATTCTGTTTTTCATGCGTGATCTCTATTGTTGTACCTACGTAACCCGCGCTTAAGATAACCTAAAAACAATAAGGTCTCAGGAGAAGTTGGCAGTCGATGTTGGCTCTATAAGCAATAAGCCAACATTGTGAATTAAAAATAAAAGTTGTAAGTTGACGGGAATGATTGTGAGGAGGGGGGTTATGACCCCCCCTCTGAGCACCGCTAGTTGTTTTATGCCAGAGAGTGTACGAGTTCAAGAGCTCAGTACTAGAGTCTGGCAAACGAAAGCTGTCCCAGAGAAACAGCGGCAGTTTCACGAGACCTGCAGCTTTTAACACGGACTGTACACTGAACAAACGGAGGTAATACTCCAACACTTGAGTCTTGGATGTTTGATTCTGTACAGGGTAACTTTTTTATCAGTGCACAAATTTTAACATATGATTTTGTATCTATAATATAATATATTACTACAATAAAACGAGTTCATTTTTTTTTTGTTGCAAATTATCTCTCTTTTACCTTCTCGTGGGGACACAAAGTCACACTAGAAATGACGACATGGGTTGTCAAGCTGTAGGTATGCTATACACTGTATTGATATTCGAAATTTGAAATTTCATTTATTAACTTAACAACACTCCCCTCTCCTCGCACCCCTGCATTAGAGGGTCCATGAATATCGTTAAGTTAGTGGAATCATTGAATCGGCAATATCTCTAATATTTTTTAAGCTAGCTATTGATTAACGATAGCGAAGCAAATATTAAAATTTGTGCGCCTATTACAAAAATACCCTGTATATTTAATTATATATCAAGTATGTTTATCGTTGTCTAGTACCCATAGTACAAGCCTAGAGCTTAGTTTGGGACATTGTCCCGTGATATTTAAATCAAATAGTATCAACTCCGTTTATTCAGTGTAAACAGCTGCAGGTTTTATGAAATTGACGCTGTTTCTCTGGGACAGCTTTCGTTTGCCAGACTCTATTAATATTGTTTAACCGTAGGTTTATGGAATTTGACAATTGTCATAGACAAGATATTGTCCGTTTGACAGCGAGCCCCGCCGTGAGTTCATGCGGGTGCGCATGTTATTCTAAAGGTCCTGTTGCATCATTTACCCGAATTTCAGCTTATCCTAAACCAATTTCCGCCTAATATAAAAAACACAACCTTAACCTATCCGCAGTTTTTGGAAAACTCAGCTGAATTAGGACAAATGATAATTAGGACAAACGATGCGCTAGGAGAAAGAAAATTAGGAATTTATAGAAAAACTATTCCGACGACCACGGCCGTCCATCGTTCAAATGCAGATGATTCGCACCAAAGTCCTTATGATTACGTGTATAGTCAAAGCACTGGACTGTGTCCGGTCTACCACTTTTTCTTGTGCTCGTCCATGCTGACGCCGCCGGGGCCCAGGTACACGATCATGAGGAGTCCACCGATGACGGAGAGAGTCTGGAAAGGTAAACAAGTTCTTGTAAAAAAAGTAATCCCCTCTCCATTATATTCGTCGCGGACGCCATATTGAATTTCATAAAAAATAAAAATTTCAATAAAGTTAACACTTGGAAATTTAAAACATAAGAATCTGAGGCATCTCAATATGGGAATGTGGAATGGGCGTTGCAAATTCTGACAAAACCATGTCAAACGATATACGTAATATGGATACGACTACAATTGGTTTAAAAAAGAGAACGTAATTGCAAAATAGTTACATAATTTTATTACATACACACATATTATCACGCCTTCATTCCCAGAGTGGGGTAGGCAGAGCTGCACACATACCAACAACTACAACAAGGATTGTTGGCAATTCTGTACCCACATTCCATCACATCCACCAGAAAAAATACTTTCAGCGCTTTAAATAATTTTATACCTACTGACTAACCCACGCACACTGTCACACACACACACACACACACACACGCACGCACACACACACATACACACACACACACACGCACGCACACACGCACGCACGCACGCACGTACGTATTCATACATGCCTTCTTTCTTTCCTTCTCCAGACTAATTTATATCTCTGAACGGTAATCATATAAATTACATATAAAATTTAATATAATAATAGGTGACACAGGAAAAGTTTCTATACTTGTAAATTTTGTGCAGTGTTTAGTACTTAACTACTTGTATTTCAATTTACATATGTAAACTGAGTCACTGTAATAATCTAATAATAAATATATATATTTGATTTTGATTTGGTATGCCTATATTTGAAGAGCTCCCTCGATTCCTCCGGGATTCCATCATGAGATCCTCATCTGATGGCAATAGGACAACGTGGGAAATTACGACACGAATCAGACCCATCCAAACAATAAAAACATCTTCCTAATCAATCCAGCCGCCTTCGAATAAACGGGAAACACAAAAAAGTTGTAACGTGTTCTTATAACGATACCAAATATGAGAGTTATTGTGAGTTACAATTTGGAACATCTTCCAAAACCAACTCAAATTAAATAGGCCTCAATTCTAGTATCAATAGAGAACATACATTGTTTTTTACGCTCCCTGGAAAGTGCTATGAAAGAGAGGAATAACTGTAAACGCGAAATAATTATCGTGTTATTTTTTCATAAGATATGAAGCTTTAAAAAGTCATAGTTTCTGAACGATGACTTTATAAAGCCCCCTGAAAAAGCACTTTATACAAAATCGAATGAAAAAGGACCTTATAAAGAAATTTGCATTTATTTCGTAAATTACTATGTTAAGTGACGTATTCCACCATACGATGTTAAATTTAATCAATGTTAATCGACTGCTAGTTCATACATTTTGACCACTGTGGACGCTCTAATCGTCTGTGAAGTGGTTAAGAGGCCGTACACGAAATTTTGGTGGTTCTGCTTCTTTTTGAGACTATACAGTTAAAATACTGCTTTTCTATAAGTTTGAATGCACATCATGAAATATCATTTCAGTTCTGATCGAATAAATGAATTACAAATAAATGCGGGACTTTTTTAGATTTGTCGAGTATTATAATGCGAGAGTTAGGTTATTTTAAAACATTATATTATATTGCTATTTTTTTTTCATTTTTTAGATGTTTTTTTGAAGCAATGGATTGATTTTGAACTGAACTTTATTACTGTTGTTTTAATTTTATGAACGAGAGTTTCAAGTAGTCGAAATCAAAAACAATGTTTTGTCCATTTTCTGTAAAACTTTACCAAGTTAATCATTTTTTTACACAAAAAAAATATATGAAGGTGGTAAAAAGTAATTCATACATTTTTTAGACAAATTTTACAGTAAAAAATTGAATTTTTTTCATACCTTTTAAACGTCAAAACAATTCGTGCATATGCGATATTCTAAACCTCTTACAGCAAAATTCACAAAACAGACGCCGGTTTCAGGTCAATGAATCCGTATCAAATAATAAAAACAAAAAAGTAAATAATAATAATAATAATCACAGGACAATGTCACACAAATTGACCTAGTCCCAAACTAAGCTCTAGGCTTATACTATGGGTACTAGACAACGATAAACATACTTATATAGAGAAATATATACTTAAATACATAGAAAACATCCAAGACTCAGGAACAAATACTCGTGCTCATCACACAAATATCTGCCCTTACCGGGATTTGAACCCAGGACCCCTAGCTTCGAAGGCAGGGTCACTCCCAACTAGGCTAGCGTGTCGTCAAAGTAGCTCATACATTCGTTTAAAGTTGAAATTATCTTTCGTGTTGCGCATTAAAATTTGTAGAAGTAAAGTATTTCAAGAGTCAAATCACGTCTGTAAAATCAGGTAAATCGGCGAAATCGGCAAAATTTCGTATAAGTACGGCCTCTTAAGACAATATCGTTAAATTAAAATATTTCGTTAATAAAATGAGAATGCAGAAAAAAAAAAAGAATCGAATTACATTGAACGCGGTGATTTCTGAAATAAATGCAAATTTCTTCATACATAACTCAATTCGATTTTGTATAGTGTTTTTGCAGGGGGTCTGAACTATGATTTCGCGTTTACAGTTATTCCTCTCTTTCATAGCACTTTTTGGAGCGCGTAAAAAAATGCATGTTGCCTATTGCAACCCAAGGATATTGTGTTGGTGTTGTGACCTATCGATTCTTACCTGAAAGAAGTCATACTTCAAGAAGTCCCTGAGGGGCTTGTACGTGGGCACCGCCCACCACGCGTTGTGGTACAGGTTCAGAACGGTCAGCACCAACACCAGCATCAGCGCCGAGAGCTTGGTGCGGTAGCCGATGGTCACCAGCACCATCAGGACACTGCCCAGGAGGTCCTGCACGATCTGGGGACAAATTAAATAAATAAACAAATATCAGGGGACAAACTCACACAAATTGACCTAGTCCCAAACTAAGCTCTAAGCTTGTACTATGGGTACTAACTACTTAAATAAATAGAAAACATCCAAGACTCAGGAACAAATATTCGCGCTCATCACACAAATATCTGCCCTTACCGGGATTTGAACCCAGGACCGCTGGCTTCAGAGGCAGGGTCACTCCCAACTAGGTCAACGTGTCGTCATTGTACGACATTTAACCTTTTGAACGCTATGTCGGTGAAATTACTAGCATAGAGGCATTCCATCTTAGTCCTCAGGGTTGGCAACGCATTTGGTGTCTTAGGATTATAGTCGTGTGAATTCAAATGTCTATAGGTGGCTTGAGTGCTCGTGTACCTTCTCCTTAACATACAAAAATATGTCAAAATTGAAATGGACTAGTTGGTAGTGACCCTGCATTCGAAGCTAGCGGTCCTAGATTCAAATCTAAGGGCAGATATTTCACTGCGATCATTATTTTAATATCATAGTTCACCAATATTTTTAGTAGTGTTTACCTCGATCATAAACTCGAAATATTTTATTTTGTTTATCGTAACAAGGTAAAATATTAACGATAGCAAAGTCTTATTACGGCGACACACGATGCGAACACCAAGTAACACGATGATGAGCCGGCGGTTCCGGGTTCAAATCCCGGTAAGGGCAGGTATTTGTATGATAAGCACGAGTATTTGTTCCTGAGTCTTGGATGTTTTCTATGTATTGAAGTATGTATTTCTCTATATAAGTAAGTTTATCGTTGTCTAGTACCCATAGCACAAGCCTAGAGCTTAGTTTGGGACTAGGTCAATTTGTGTGACACCGTACCGTGATATTGATTTTATTTTATGATCATATTTAAATGAGTTTAATAGCACTTAACACATGAAACTACAGGTACAAAACACGATTAAAAATATATATATAGAACTTTAGAGCGTACATCAGTTGGGTTAGGCTCGTAAAACACACTTTCCCGAAATATGCACTTTCTCTAGAGGTGCACTTCTTTAGAAGGGTAATTTTCCCGGAAGGTACACTTTCTCTAAAAGTGCACTTCACGATATGTACACTTTGTCAATAGGTGCAGTTTCCCAGAATGTGCACTTTCGCAGGAGGTATATTTTCGCAGAAAGTTCATTTTAGGGGTAGGAGTGTCCCTGTTTTATATTACTAAGGGTTTCTATAAAATAGTGCAAATGTAAACAAACGGACACACAGACGGACGGACGGACGGACAGAAAGACTGTAGCTATAAATGTTCCGTTAAAATATTTGGCTACTTTGGATACTTCTTACTATATACATGAGAAAATGGGACAGTGTACATTTCGGGAAAGCGTGCGTATTGGTAAAGTGCACTATTTGAAAAAGTGCACATTTCGGGAAAGCGTGCGTTTTAGAAAAGCGTACATTTTGGGAGTGTACATTTTGCGGAAAGTGCACCTTTGCAGAAAGTGCACAATTCGGGAAAGTGTGTTTTACGAGCCTAACCCCATCAGTTAACGCGTCAAATTAAATAGAGTCACGAACAAACATCGATCGCGACGAAATTCGTCGCGTCGAGGGTAAAATAAAACACGAGAAATGAAATGCTACGAGTATGTATTAATTATACTAATGTAAAAAGGCTGGTGGAATTGCCCCAAGTATTCGATACTATAAAACAATTGTTCATTCGAGGTGAATCGCTACATGGAATATATGCTTTTGAGGTAAGGGACACACAAATGTAACAACCAACTAAGACAGCACCAAATAACCTTAATTAGAAAATTAGATCATACTAATTGTTAGGGTTCCGTAGTCAAACAAGGAACCCTTGTAGTTTCGCCATGTCCGTCCGCTGCCTAACTCGGGGACTTTTACTACTAGAAAGCTGTAATTTGGCATGAATATGCATCTTAGTCACGAAAACAAAGTGGTAAAATAAAATGTTGTAGAAAAAATTTTTTTAGGGTACCTCCCCTTAAACGTCACGTCGGGTTGTAATTTTTTTTTCTCGTCTACCTTATAGTGTGTCGTTGGATAGGTCTTTCCAAAATATTACGAGTTTATAAAAGCAATGTTTCGATTATATTATCCGTTTATGAAATATTAAGCTATAAAGCGATAATTTTTGTTAGACTCAAGTGTCGTCGTCGTAACCCCCCCTCCCCCCCCCCACAGCCAAAACTACAAATACTATAAATCTGAAAAAAAACTATCACGACTGAGTAGACATCATTGGTTCTTGAGATACAGGCGACTAAAGTTGTTTATACCTACTAAAATCATCTACGACGGCACCAATTGACTTTAAATAGAAAAATGAGTTGTTACTTGTTGTTTTTTATGTTTGTAGTAGTTAACGCCTTCGGAACCCTACACTGAGCATGGTCCGACATGCTCGTTCCCGGTTTTTTTCAACAGTCACAAGTCTTATGTACTTAATGGTTTTATCAGAAAATAACGTTCAATGGAGTGAAATTCGATAAAATTATAACACCCCTCGCCCTTGTCAGGGTGGTAACCCTTCGTCCCTATTTATAATTAATCATATGCAACGGACTGGCGTCACTACGATCGAGTTAACATAACAATCCACTGGAACTAATACAACACGGCGGTTAACTTTATACAAACAACGTCGAGCTGCGCGTAATCGATAAGCTATAATAACACTTGGGAAAACCGGCAAGAGCATGTCGAACAGAATGAGTGAGTGAGTGAGTATAAGTATAACTTTAAAGACCTTCACTGAACTGGTTAATGGATGAAAAGTACATACATACATACATAACATCACGCCTTCATTCCCAGTGGGGTAGGCAGAGCTACAGAAACACCAACAACTCTACAAAGATATGTTTATAATTCTGTAACCACATTTTGCACAAGTAGGCCGAGATGTTTACTAGTGTATTAGTGACAGGTTGCAAGCCCATCGCCTAACAGCACTACAAGCCTTTATTCCTTTTTATATTAAATTAAATATGTTAATAAATAGCAAGTGGGTTGACTAAAAAAATCGCGTCAAAATGGACGGAAGAGGACGCAAATTTAAAAAAAAACGAACGTAAATAAATGGGTCATACACAGATCTAGGTTACCGTATTTCCTGTGGACACACCGAAAGTTAACGTTTTTAAGGCTTAATTTTCTGGGTAAGCCCATTCCCGCAAAAACGCCGTCAGGACTGCTTTAGACCTAGCATATCAAAAACGTAACTTGTATGCACACAAGCTCTTAACTATTGACCACAGGAGAGACAACTTTTGTTTTTAAGAGCGTTTATGACCCAAGTGGAAGCTGGCGGAATTTGTTAATTAAGTATTCCCGGGGATTTTACTTCTAAATACATTAAGTCAGCTTCCATCACACTGAACAACAACGCCGCTGCTAAAAACTAGATAAATATAAAATATGATAGAAGGCAGCTAACTGCAATCTGGTAATCGAAGCATTATATACTCATTTAATTATAACATGTAATGGTAGAAAATGCCTTAAGGTATTATGTCCGCCATTTGTACTAAATAAATAATCTATACTAATATTATAAATGCCAGTGTATTTGTCTGTCTGCCTGTTACATCTCCCGCTTAAACTGTTGAACCGATTAAGATGAAATTCTGTATGGAGATATTTCGAGTCCCGGAAAAAATCCTTCCGGATTAAGGATTTTTTATCCCGGAAAATTGTACAGTTCTCGACGCAGCAGCGATAGACGACTTCTACGCGGATGGAGTCGCGCGCAAAAGCTAGTAAATAATTAAATATTACTGCAGTCAGCGGCCTCCATTGGCATTACGGCAGTAAATTAGAGCCGCTGCTTATAACCCCCTACTTTCGCTTCGGGAGGTGATAAATAAACCCTCTGCAACTGAGATGACTTTTTTAGAAACATTCTACTGAGGTGAAGTCTGCCAGACGGAAAAAATCAGGAACTTTTAACATAGGTTAGTTTATAACGCCCCGAATCTTCAGAAGAAGTTACTGAGCGGTACAGAGCTATTTCACGGTATAAGGCGATTTTTTTTTGGTGGTGTCTGATAGACGTCACTTCAGACACAGAGGGTTAAAAAGCAAACGTACCTGTACGAATGACACTTCGAATCGTAGCAATGTGATGAACATGAACGCCAATAGGATCCTGCCAGCGAGCTGGAGATACGTTTTAGGCTTGTTCTCCCCGAGGGAAGGCACTCCGGCGAAGAGGCTGCGCCCCTCGGCCCTCGCCTCGGCCAATACCAGGAGCAGGGCTCCAATGAGGGCCAAGTTCCGGAGGAGGAATTGCATGTCCCAAAGTATACTGTAGGCGAACGTCTGGAATAAAAAGTTTACATTATATTTAGCCTAGTGTAGCGTGACGCGATTGAAAATAGTACATACATTACGTCACGCCTTCATTCCCAGAGTGGGGTAGGCAGAGCTACAGAATACCAACAACTCTAAACTTATTGATATTTCTGTAACCACATTTTGCACAGTCAGGCTAAGATGTTTACCAGTGTATTAGTGACAGGTTGCAAGCCCATCGCCTAACAGTACTACAAGCCCTCATTCCCTGAGTCGCCTCTCACGACATCCACGGGAAGACATGGAGTGGCACTATTCTAACCCGGCAACCACACGGGGGGAAAATAGTAGTAGTATTGAATATAGTATCAATAAAAAAATAACGTTACGTTTTATAGTTTCATAAAATCATAACTTTTGATAACAACCTTATGCCAGCCTTTTTGCCACCTCCATGTTTATAGTACACTATTCATGCTTATTTAATTTTGAGCATTATAAACGACATTTAAAAACCTAAATTATTCTTTAACCACACTGCACAACCAGGCTAAGACGTAAAGTAAACTATTTACAAAAAAACCCGACTGCAAGAAATATGATTTGTAATTCATTGCTTGCATTATTACATTGACCTTACAAACTTCTATAGATCATACATAGACCTTGTTTTTTGCTTTTCAGTTGATATTTTTATTGCAGTCGGGTTTTATGTGTTTTTAAGCTGCAGTTTAGGCTGCAGACGAGAAATAGACATACAAACATACCCTCTAAAAACATAACCCCCTTCGGGCAGCCGGGTAAAAAACGAGAAGGTATTTTTTTATATTTAACTGTGGCCTCCCGGCTCCCCAGGTTTACTCTTGATAACACCAAACATAAAAGGACTTTTATATCTAACACGATAAGGTTTCAATTACAATGTTACTAAAATAGCTATTGGGTAGTACGAGTCATAAAAATCTGTCGACAATTGGCGGAGAAATCGAGAGCAAAGAAGCTTTTTTTTTAATTGAGTAAAATACTTTACAAATGGCTAATCATTCGTGCGCGTCCATAAAATTAAAAAGAACGAGTAAAATGTCGGCATTTCTGTAATCATGTACATACATATATAGCATCACGCCTTCATTATCAGAGTGGGGTAGGCAGAGCTACCAACGACTCTAAAAAGACTTATTGATAATTCTGTAACCATATTTTGCACAGACAGGCTATGATGTGTATTAGTGACAGGTTGCAAGCCCATCGCCTAGCAGTACTACAAGCCCTTATTCCCTTAGTCGCCTCTTACGACATCCACGGGAAGACATTGAGTGGCACTGTTCTAACCCGGCAACCACACGGGCGGTAATTATGTATTCTGATAATTATAAAGGCGCTCAAAGAACTCGTATTGGTTATAAGTTAATATGAAAAAACATCGTTATCCTTCTCGGTTATTACTGCGCCGAGCGTCCAGTGGCGCCACTATAACTATTACATGTTTTTTAATAAACTTAACAGTCTATGATCCGGCCGCAAGATAGTACTACGTTCATGTGTTTTTTAATCACAATCCAATTTTTACTAATAATTGTAAGTGGGGAAATACATTTTTGCCAGGGTGCATCAAAATGAGGCCACTAGTATTTTTAATTAGAATTACTTTTATAGATATTTTCGTTGGATTTATCACTACATAGTATAAAACAAAGTCGCTTTTTCTGTCCCTATGTCCCTATGTATGCTTAAATCTTTAAAACTACGCAACGGATTTTGATGCGGTTTTTTAAAATAGATAGTGATTGAAGAGGAAGGTTTATATGTATAATACTTTAATCCGGAGCGAAGCGAGGGCGGGTCGCTAGTTTTTAATAAATTATACATGGTCTCTGACCATGGGGCTTTACGTGTAGGGATCTGTTCTACTCCTCAATAGGAACTCCTTTTGTTCTACAACTTTAAAAAATTAGGTAATTTTAATATTTAATTTTTAAACACCCCGTGTGGTTGCCGGGTTAGAATAGTGCCACTCCATGTCTTCCCGTGGATGTCGTGAGAGGCGACTAAGGGAATGAGGGCTTGTAGTGCTGTTAGGCGATGGGCTTGCAACCTGTCTCTAATACACTAGTAAACATCTCAGCCCACTTGTGGAAGATGTGGTTACAGAATTATTAACATGTCTTTTTAGAGTTGTTGGTATTTTTGTAGCTCTGCCTACCCCACTCTGGGAATCAAAGCGTGATGTTGTTACACAGGGTATTTTTTTTATCAGTGCACAAATTTTATCATATGATTTTGTATCGTTGATTTAATATATTACAACAAAAACACAATTTGAAAGAAAAAATTTTTTTTGGAAATTATCTTTTTTTTGCCTTCTTGTGTGGACACAAAGTCACACTAGAAATGATGACATGGGTTGTCAAGCTGTAGGTATGCAATACACTGATTTCGATTGATAATCGAAATTTGAAATTTCATTTATTAACTTAACAACACTCCCCTCTCCTCGCACCCCTGCATTAGAGGGTCCATGAATATCGTTAAGTTAGTGGAATCATTGGATCGGCAATATCTCTAATGTTTTTTAAGCTAGAGTAAAAATAACACAACATGTGTTATCGATTAACGATAGCGAAGCAAATATTAAAATTTGTGCACCTTTTAAAAAATTACCCTGTATATGCATGACTAATCAGATTAGGAACGAAGACAAAAGCAAAATTACATTATTAAACGCAATAAAATTGACTTCTTTAAGTAATTTATAACAAGAACTATAATAATTATTTAGATAAATTATTATTCATCTATCCCCGAGTCCGTGTGGTTGCCGGGTTAGAATAGTGCCACTCCATGTCTTCCCATGGATGTCGTAAGAGGCGACTAAGGGAATAAGGGCTTGTAGTACTGTTAGGCGATGGGCTTGCAACCTCGCCGCGCGCCACTCGCTGCTCGCGCACATCGCGTGAGCGCGTACGAATTTGAGCAAAATAGGTGAGCCGTGCGTGCCTCAACACGAGGCTGCTCTAATTAGTACCCACCTTAACATGCATCATACGCCCGCGGCCCCGATTCTTTGAGTTAGGGCATTAACAGTACAAACTGGCAACAGCGCGTAATTCATAACGTTATTTTTGTCTGGTTTTGTTACGATGTTGGTTTCGTTGTGATGTAACTAACACTATACATTATATACTAATACTAAGTTAATAATCATGTTTGGTTTAAGTACTGGGCCTCTTTCCAAGTGCGTTATAACGATATCGTTTTCGACCTGTTTCCGTATTGTCAACGTTTTGATAACTCTTATGTCATTTACAATAATGGCGACTGTTACATAAACGATTCTTAAACGTATCAAACACGATATCGTTTTAACGCACCTGAATAGAGGCCCTGTTAATATTAATTGTAAACTTACTATAAATAAATAAATAACGTTATTTAAAAATATCGATATATTGATACAATAAACTAACAATATAGCGTTGTTGGTCTTACCTGTAATACGACAATGAAGAAAAGAACGCCACAAGCTATATCCACTTTTAACCTGCCGAGGACCATGATACAACCGCCTATCTGCCCCAATAAGTTTATTATCTGTGGGAAACAAAACACGTGAAAACAATATTATACACTGAAAAATTCGAGTCTCTAACTGTATATGGCATAGAGTGCATATTAACCCTTTGAACGCCAGCGACGCCTAACGTAGACCGCGTTATCGGAGGTGCAATTTGGTAGCTGGACATCCTTAGGCACGGGTAAAATATTTATGATGTCGATATCGATACTCTTAGTTCTTCTTTACATTTTTTTTATAAAAATTACAATGAACATTTATTTTGTATTCCATGATAATCAATGTCATCAGAAACAGATTTCTCTTTCGATTTTTTTTAATATTGCGGGTTTGTAAAAACAGTTTTTCAATTTTTGTTAGACTCAAGTGTCTCCCCCCCCCTACAAATACAAAAATCTGTTTTTTATTTTTATAATAAAAGCTCATATATCGAATTTTAAAGGAAAACTATAACGACTAAGTAGACATATTTGCTTCTTGAGGTACAAGCGATTAAAGTGTTTACATCTACGAAAATCATCTAAGACTGCACTAAGTAAATGACTTTAAATGGAAAATTAGTTACTAGTTGATTTTTATGTTTGTAATACTTAACGCCTACGGAACCCTACACTGAGCATGGTCCCATGCCCGGCATTGAAAGCTTACCTACATAATTTCATCCTAGAAATAACGGAGGGATGGACTTACCACAAACATGGTGGCGAGGAACTTCCCGCATCCCCACGACATGTCCATGTAGTCCCGCTGCTCCGACCACTGGAACCACATGCGCAGCCCATCCTCGAGGAACGTGCTGATGAGGCAGAGCCGCGCCACCGTCGGCAGGACGTTCTTGCCTTTGCGGATGACCTTGGTAATTTCAACACACATATAGCAGCTGGTAACTCATCACCAGTGATCGGAATAGGTAGTGCAATGTCACGGGATTTCGGTGCGTAAGCGTAGTATGGATATAACTTATAATACCGGATTTTCACTTTGAAAAGGTTTAAAGTTTGTGTTTGGTTGGTACTATGTCTTATTAAGTGGTAACTACTTTCACCTAATTAACGAAATATGTAATGTTTTCATTTTAAATAAATGATGTAATTACAATGACAAAAAGTCTTATTTTATCCCATATACTTCAATTAATTTCATGTCAGGCAAATATTCTGTGAAAAATACGAATTCTGGAATCTCGGGTCTTATCCATATTCTTTTTAATGTTTGAGGTCATTCACCCGAAATTGCACTACCTATTCCGATCACTTCATAGAATTTAATTTCATCGAATGCTATTTTCTGTTAAAACCATTAAGGTGAGTACGAATCTGAGCAAAATTATTGCTCGCCGTGCGCCGCACCCCCGCTGCTCTTGCACAGCGCGTGAGCGCGTACTAATTTGAGCGAAATAGGTGAGCCGTGCGTGCCTCAACCCGAGGCTGTTCTAATTCGTACCCACCTTAATGTTTTCATTTGACAAACTTTCATTTTGCTTAAACCATTACATATTAAAAAGTCTATTCAGGGTAATTTTTTAATAAGTGCACAAAATTTAATATTTGCTTCGCTATTGTTAATCAAGACGAAACATAAAACTTACATGAAATTTCTTTCGAATATCAATACAGTGTATCGCATACCTACAGCTTGACAACCCATGTCATCATTTCTATTGTGACTTTGTGTCCACATGAGAAGGCAAAAGAGAGATAATTTGCAACAGCAAAAAAAGGTTTTTGAACTCGTTTTATTGTCGTAATATAATTATATTAACGATACAAAATCATATGTTAAAATTTGTGCACTGATATAAAAATTACCCTGTACATATAGGCTCGTTAAATTACATTATGTTACACTTTTTATCACAAAAATATAAAATTATGCGGCGGGAAGTATATATTATTATATGGTAAAACATTTAACCGTGAAATCGTGAAACAGACAGAAGGACAGACAGACAGTTACTTTCACATTTATAACCTAAATAATCACTATACTTAATCTTAGCTTTTAGGTTTTTATTAAAGTGTAAATTTCATAAGGTTTTTTAATGAAAACTAACAAAATTACAAGGTACTACCAGACTAAGTACAAAACTTAAGTAGCTAAAAAGACAAGGAACTTGTGAGTTACTACTTTCTTTTATAAGACCGTGAGTGCTACTGAGTATACCGGATATTACTTCTAATATTACCCCTAACCGGGTAAAAAAAAATCCTTCATACAGCAATTTTGTCATCAAGATGTTGTTGTGAAAGTATCTCTGTCTGTCCGTCCGTTTGTTACGTTTCCGTAGTCCAACTAGAAACTCTTAGTACCAATTTCAGATTAGAGACGATTAGAGCGTTTACAGTTGTCAAGATGTATGAACCAGCAGTCGATTAACATTGATTAAAGCATCGTATAAATTGGTGGTTTTAATTTCACTCAGCTCAGAGACTCTTAGTACTAGGAAGCTGTAATTTGGCACGAATATACATATAAGTCACGCCAACAAAGTGGTAAAATAAAATCTTGTTTTTTTTTATCGTACCTCCCCTACACGTAACAGGAGGATGTATTTTTTTCTCGCCTACCCCGTAGTGTGGGGGTGTCGTTGGAAAGGCCTTTCAAGAATATTGCGGGTTTGTGGAAACAATTTTTCGATCAAGGGATCCGTTTATGAAATATTAAGCTTTACAGCGCTCATTTTTGTTAGGGTCAAGTGTGTGTGTGTGTGTGTGTGTGTGTGTGTGTGCGTGTGTGTGTCATAAAAACTACAAATTCAAAAAATCAGAAAAATATGTTAAATGATAGCGTATATAATGAATTTAAAAGGAAAACCATCACAACTAAGTAGACAACATTGGTTCATGAGACAGGCGATTAAAGTATTTATACCTACTGAAATTATCTAAAGCAGCACCAAAACACTTTAAATACAATATTTTTATATTTGTCAATTTTTACATTTGCACCACTTTACGGCTTCGGAACCCTACACTAAGCATGGACCGGCCCTTGCTTGGTTTTTATTTTTACTACAAAATCACACAGATCATTAAATTATCCCTTCAAGCGGCAATGCAATTAATGCTTTATGACAATAACTCAAGATTCAAGTTTAAACTTTATAGTTGTCTTGCTGACTGGAGGGATATGAATGGTGCCGGCTGAACGTTAAATAGGTGTGACGACGAGCTAGGCGAGATAAGTAACCGAGTGGCAAATAAAGCGTGCCAGCTGTCAGCTAAGGGTGTGATTTTACGCGGCTTTTCACGGTACAATTTCGCACACAATCTGACTTTAATTAGCAATAAGAACGACGTGCACGTGACTGATTACAACAGTTCAAGGTAGCATTTCGCATCTTTAGAAATACAGTGACCTAATCCACATATTTTGAATTTTTACTTAGGTCTCTATAGTACTAAATTTATGACTCAAAATCGAAAGTTGAAAATGTTTGAATTAGGTCACTATAATTCTAAAAGTGCGATTTGTGTTTTCACATAACTAGGCCGTCTTCCTTAGTCATTTTAACGGTTCCCAACAAGGGACCCTTATAGTTTCGCTATATCCGTCTGCCTTTACTCAGGAACTTTTGTTACTACAAAGCTATAATCTGACATAGTTATACATTAAATTCCGACAAAAAGTTTGAAAATAAAATATTTATTTTCGGGTAATTCCTATACAAGGTGTGTCTGACCATGGGGCTTTAAATGTAGGTATCGATTCTACTCCTCAAATGCTACATCTTTTGTTCTACGACTTAGAAAATAACTTAATTTACAGTAAGTTATAGGTGATCAAACTTTCAAACTTTACTAGTAAAATCAGTGAATTAATTTATTTTTAATGAAAAAAAAAAACCTTATTTTTTTAAAGTCGTAGAACAAAAGGAATTCTTTTTGAGGAGTAGAATCGATCCCTACATTTAAAGCCCCATGGTCAAACACATCTTGTATATAGCAAAGGTATTTTTGTACACTATGACATTGAGTAATAGGATATTTTCATATACCTACTATAGTGTGAAAGCTGATAAAGTTCTAAGCAACTTTGAATCCATACACATTTTAACTATTCTCAATTGTTATCTAGATATGAGCTCCCAAAACGGTAGTTTTAAAAAAAAATGTAGTATGGGGACTTACAGTATGATTGTCTCCTAACTAGTCCGTGGTTGTGACGCTACCTTCGAAGCTAGGGGCCCTGGGTTCAAGTCCCGGTAAGGGCAGATATTTGTGTGATGAGCACAAGTATTTGTTTCTGAGTCTTGGATTTTTCTATGTATTTCTCTATGTAAGTATGGTTATCGTTGTCTAGTGTCCATAGTACAAGCCTAGAGCTTAGTTTGGGACTAGGTCAATTGTGTGACACTGTCCCGTGATATTTATTTATTTATATACCGGTGCGGGTCAAATAAAAATCTTGTTAAAACACAAACCATTTAATGAATTGAATTAAGTATTTCTAGACGATTACATCAATTTGAATAACAACATTATTACCACAAAGTTAATGATAAAGAAACATCAGCAATGTCATTTATTACATGAACAGATAAAGTAATATGTTATCATATTAGTAAACCCGACATTTCACAATGATCAAGACGTTTTATTAAAGAGATAAATATTAGCACATATCATATCACACAGTAGACAGACTTGGTAGATTGATTACCCCCTCTCCCCCCGAAATCGTTAGCCATTTTCAGGATTGTGATTACTAAAAACTCTACATAGCATAAAACCATAGATATACATTAATAATGAATTTTTTTATCAGTGCACAAATTTTAACATATGATTTTGTATCGTCACTTTAATATATTACGACAATAAAACGAGTTCAAAAATATATTTTTTGTTGCAAATTGTCTCTCTTTTACTTTCTCGTGTGGACACAAAGTCACACTAGAAATGATGACATGGGTTGTCAAGCTGTAGGTATGCAATACACTATATTGATATTCGAAATTTCATGTACAGCTTATGAGACAACAAGCCCCTCTCCTACTGATATACTAAATTTGAAATTTCATTTATTAACTTACTTAACAACACTCCCCCCTCCTCGCACCCCTGCATTAGAGGGTCCATGAACATCGTTAAGTTAGTGGAATCATTGAATCGGCAATATCTCTAATAATTTTTAAGCTAGAGTAAAAATAACACAACATGTGTTATTGATTAACAATAGCGAAGCAAATATTAAAATTTGTGCACCTATTAAAAAAATACCCTGCAGTATGTACAAGTAGTTAGATTTTTCATCAAGCAACCAGGAGTAAGAGAAGGATAAATAACGTCAAAATGTACATTTATAACAGTACACAATTTGGCAGGTTTACATTTGGCACACGTCTTGTTGTTTACACTATGAAGTGTGCCTATAATTTGTATATGAAAAAAAGCCCAGTCGGTGATAGAAACCAAACATTAGATATTGGGTAATTGTTTTTTATTATTATTCGGTTTTCGGCTTTGAGTCTATGCCAGTCCCAAGGGACATACATTTATATCACCACTAAAAATGTCAGAAATCAAATGAATGTTATTATTGTGTAACTTCTTGCTATAGAAAGTTGACAATTTTAAACATTGTATAGCAAACAATTCATTAACTTATCAATGACATCGTTTAGAAATAAAATTACTACTAATTAGTTTTTATATAGAATACTCAAATAACAAATAAAAACTAATCATAATTATCAATTAAGCCTGAGATGGCGATGAGTAAACAATATTTTATAATCACATGGTGTTTTTACTCGAGTAAATTGATCATAAGTAGAATTGATTAATGATGTTGATTATTGGGTCGCTTCACAATGACTGCAACATACTAATTTGTATCTTTTCCCTGATTGTAACTGTACAGATAAGTGCACTGTCCTATGAATCCATCAGTATGGACGTAAATCATGTTAAAAATAGACTAGATCATTTTTTAACTTTATCTTTTTATTCTCTCATTTAAGTATGAAAATGTTGCAACCTATGTCATAGGTGTTTCATTTAGATCTCTCAAGTATTAACTAAATTGTATTCTTTTTGGCAATGTTTGTCTTTTCTTTAGTATAAGTACTTGTGCAATCGTACATCTAACACATGTAATGACTCTTTGTTGCCAAAATAAAATAACAAAGCAATCGAGCTGGCTCACCCAGGGGAGTAGAAAGCACACTCGGCACTACACCTACCTACAATAAATTTAACTGACTGGCTCCGCACACATTTGACTAAAAGATGGTGAACATCCTCTGTGATTGTTCAGGATATTGTGAAAACATAATGATTTCAGAAGAATAGCTTACAATGGGTTAACAAGTCATATAAGTTTATCAGATGTTCCTGGGCTGCGGTTTTGTTTAAAGAAAACTAGTTTAATTGGGATGGTTCTTAGCTTAGTTTTATGAAAATTTGCTTGGTTCAGGGGTTTTTATCTATCTATATGGCCTGCCAAGTCCCCAGGTATTTCTCTCGATGAGATAATGCCAAATGTAAGGGACAAGGTTGCAATTACAATGCTACTAAAATAGGTATTTGGTAAGACATAAGGTACATATGAAGGATTTCAGTTGTAAGTAAACATTAGATGACGCATTGGCCTAGTTGGTAGTGACCCTGCCTACTAAGCTAGCGGTTTGATTCCTGGTATTGGCAAACATTTGTGTGATGAGCATGAGTTTATGTTCTTGAGTTTTGGATGTATTTATTCCTCTACATATTTATATTGTTGTCTTGTATCCATAGTAAGAGCCTAGAGCTTAGTTAGGGACTAGGTCAATTTGTGTGTGACTGTCCAGTGATATATTTTTATATTTTTAAGATAAAAAGAAAATTGTACTTCTGTTGCAGGCTACAACCATGGTTGTAGGAGTCTGCAGTACTCATAGTAATGAAAGTAAAATAAGTCTTAACAGACACTCAAATGACTTAGAGATGAGTTAGTTACACTTGAGTATGCAGCCTAAATATTTTTTTATAATAATATTTTAGAATAAGGGTTGTAACATGTCACTAATATGTTAGTAAACTTTTTAGACTGATTGTGCAAAATGTGGTTACAGAATTATCTACAAGTCTTTTTAGAGTTGTTGGTATTTCTGTAGCTCTGCCTACCCCGCTCTGGGAATGAAGGCGTGACGTTGTAAAAAAAAGAAAAAGAAAAAAAAAAGGTAATAAAAAGAAATTCTACTCTTCAGATTATGATAAACTTGGACCAAAAATTCAACAATCATATTATGAGGGTTAAAATAAATTCAGATGTAGATTAAAAAAAAAAAGGTAATAAAAAGAAATTCTACTCTTCAGATTATGATAAACTTGGACCAAAAATTCAACAATCATATTATGAGGGTTAAAACAAATTCAGATGTAGATTGCTTTGAATTGAGATTAGCTTTGCCAACTCAGGTATTGATGCTCATGCTAATGTTAAACTACCTACATTATGCATTTACGTAAGGGTGAAAGTTGCTAAAGTTATGCGCAAGAACGAGTTTCCAAAGATCGCGGGAAAGATTTGACTTTTTCGAAATGCATTGGTTATTTTACTATTAATGTTAAAGTGGGAACAAAATAACAATGTTAATAAATGGAAGTGTACGTAGCGCTCGTTTTTATGTTGAGCCATATATTTTATCAGTTGTTTTAGAACGTGAATCTAAAGAAAAGATAAGTAGGACAGAAGGTACAAGTTGTACCTTCTGTTGTACCGTACAACAGCTGTAAAGTTTCACATCGAACGTACCCTACAACATTAAATACAGGTTTCATGCGATGAACATAATTTTGGCACACGCGGCAAAACGTGCCGGAACTATTTTTATTATTTACATTCGTATATCCGCGCAACAGAGTGTGAGCCAATACGAAAAACTACGGTGACGTGACAAACCCGATCCAAAGTGCGGCCGACCGCCGATTCATTAATAATTACCACACTTATATCAATCTAACAGTGATAAAATCATCAAATCTTACCTGATCTGCGACATCCTCGGCAGTTGACACGTATTCATTTGGAATTTGCATTTTCCTCGGCGTATTCACAACCACAATCACTGAAATGATTATGAATTTCACTTCACTTACTGTCGCCTGTCGCTGTCTGTCGCTGCGAGTGACGTGTGGATAGTTGGAAGACACTTCCTGCTCAACTGACTACCTTTAATAGAAACTTATTGAATTCTGTTAATATTTTCTGAAAATGGCGAATATATCAAAGATTGTTTTTATATGTTTTGTAATAAACAGACATTTATATTGCCATTTGATTATTTATAAAGATCTTCATCGTTTCACAACCGGAATATTACATCTAGCTGGCAACAAAAAAAAATATAAACTCGAACACGCGTTTCGTATCTGCAATCAATCTGCAGTCTTATCTTTAATTATCATTTGACTATTCGATAGTACACATATCGCAATAAAAAACGAACTCATTAAAAAATATACATTAATAATTTCTAATTAATTAATTATTATTTTAATTTTCCCCTTGGATTTTTTCAACTTTTAACCTTTTGGACGCCCAGGGATGGATTCGGGCAGTGTAATTTTTTTCTATCCTTATTTGGTTCAAATCAAAATCTGAAGAGACTAGATCGTGGGTATTTTTTTGTCCGGCGTTTGAAGGGTTTAAAAGTAAAAGATTCTGACCTTAATACATAACGAAACGCAGAGCTTGTCAGTCAGACATATCTGGATCTCAACTCAATCTCACTTACTTTTTATTGTTGTTGAACTTGTTGATATAAAAACGACTCGATCTATCGTTATTCCTAGTTTTAAAAACAGATCATCAATCTATTCACCTACTGCAAGTACGGACATTAAGATAGAGTAAAATACTACATTAATTTCATGATCATTCTTCTTAAACCACATTTCCAATCCAACCTATGATCCCTTGTTTTTAGATAATGCTGGAAGTAACGTGCAACGATCGTCTGGGAAAGAAAGTGAGAGTGAAATGCAACCCGGATGATACTGTGGGGGACCTCAAGAAGCTAATAGCAGCCCAAACTGGCACCCGATACGACAAAATCGTACTTAAGAAGTGGTACACGGTGTTCAAAGACCACATCAAACTATCAGATTGTATCCTTTTCAATATTATACTCAACCTTACATACATAACTTAACATCACGCCTTCATTCCCAGAGTGGGGTAGGCAGAGCTACAGAAATACCAACAACTATAATTTATGATGACTCATTACTAGACCCTGTAATCAATTGCTCAGTTTGGGGGCAATTGCCACAATAGGGTAGTCTGGGGACTAAATGGAACGGTGTTCATTAACACAATATAAATTAAAATATATTAACAAATTACTTACAAGTCAATTGTCAATTAATTAATTATCAACATTGTTTTTTTGTTAACTGAGTATCTGTAACAGATCAGAAGTTGTTCTAAATAACTAAACCGTTGTAATGATAAAGTTGTTCTAAACCACATTGAAAATAGATTCTGAAAGCTCAATACAATATTGAAAGAGAATTAAAGTTCATAAAAAAAAACATGTGTGCTTTTCACAATCTCTTTTGATAGCGGATAACATACAGAGCGAACTATGAAAATTATTCTGCATGAAAGAAAACGAAAAATATATGAAAAGTGGAGTAATGTATTAAAAAAAGGGACAAATTTGCCACATTACATAACGTTAACAATCTTAATGCAGGTCAAGAAATACAAATAAATCCAAGAAAGTGTTACAAATCCTGCTTTTATAGCCGCAAAATTAATCAATAGGCTAAGTAAAGTTTTTGGAAGAGATGTAAATTTTTTTTTTTCAATAGTTGTCATCCTAAAGATCAAATAACTGCGGCTCCTTTATTTTTACTTCCTCTAATATTTTACAAATATTTTTTTTAGTTATGGAGTTGACATTTGTAAACTTTAATGGCCGACAAGCTTGTTGCCTTTGTACTTAATGAAAAAGAAAAAAAAACTGTCACTTCTATATTTGTCATTGTCAAGGCAAATCAAAGTCTGTTTTCTTTCGTTTCATGTGTAGTCCAAATATCGTGCAAAGGTCGTAGAGTAAAGCGGCAAAATTGAAAGTCTGGGGTTAGTTCTGAGGTCAATCAATCAATCAATTTTTTTAAAGAAGTTCTGAGGTCGTTAAAAATATTTCTATTGAATTGTTTGTTTACTTTGATTTGACTTGACAATGACAGATCTGTCATTGTCAAGTTCTTCTATATCTATACCTATATAGAAGTGACAGTTTTTTTTTCTTTTTCATTATGTACAAAGGCAACAAATTTGTCAGACATTAAGATTAACAAATATCAACTCCATAACTAAAAAAAAATTTTCTAAGATATTAGAGGAAATAAAAATAAAAGAGCCGCAGTTCCTCGACCTTTAGGACGACGACAAACGAAAAAAAAAAAAATTTACTTCTCTTCCAATAACTTAACCAATTGTCAATTAACTTACAAGTAACTAGCGACCCGCCAGCGGCTTCGCCCGCTGCAATTGTTTTTCTTTCATGTCACTCAGGGGTATGAAAAATAAATATTGGTAGATTCTCAGACGTACACAATATGCACACAAAATTTCATAAGAATCGGTCGAGCCGTTTTAGCGGAGTATGGGGACAAACATTGTGACACCAGAATTTTATTTATAAGATTTATATTGTGAATGCCTGAAAATAAAAATAAGAAATTGTTGAACACTATTACACCAGGTTGTAGTGTTAATTTTTTTTTTTTTTTTTTTATGTGGCAGATCAGCAGTTAGTACGAGGTATAATACTTGGCCCAGGATACTTCCCTACGGTATTCCTGACATAATGATTTTCAAATTAGAAGTTTCATTGTTATATTTGATTTCAAAGCTTCTCGAGTTTAGGTAAATTAACACCATTCCTTTTAGTCCCCAGAATACCCAATTGTGACGTTTACCCCAAACTGAGCAATAGATAACGGGGTCTACTCATTACAGAGGACAGCACTCAATGGCTTTACTACTTATTCAGATCATTATGAACTGACGGGTTATGCAGTGTTAGGGAGGGTTCTTACTGCATTTTGTGGGGCAATGTTTAACAGAAAAATTGGAAAAAATAAATAAACATGTGCTATTTTATTTAAACTCCCCAGATACATAATAAATAATTGATATTATAGAATATTAATGTCCGACAACACACAAATTGTACTATGGCTGCCAATTAGACAGCATTAAACTTACTTTTTACTGTGTCAATTTTTGTCAATTTTTAGGATTCCATAGTCAACAAGAAACCCTTTTAATTTCGCCATGTCCATATTTCCTTCAGTCTTTCCGTGGTTTATCTCAGGCTCTGTTCTACAAACCGGTAATTTAGCGATATACAGGGTGTCCCAGGAAGTAGTGTCAAGCGGAAGTCCAGAGGTAGTGCACCTCAAGGGGCATCTGAATCACCCCCATGTATGTTCCGCGATTTTTCGTAGTTTTGGAGATATTGATCATTTTAATCGGAATTATTGTAATTTTTCCTTATGTCCATGTTTCGAAAAACCCCTAAGTTCATGTATTAATTCAATTTTTTTTTCGTTGTTTCTTGCATGGTTAGAATCACTATGAACTAAGGAAGTTTTTAAAGCTACATACCCAGTTTTTTTTCATGACAACTTTTTGAGTAAACGCACAAAGTTTGTTTTTCCATACTACGTGAAAAACAAAACATGAAAAAACTTGGCATGTAGCTTTAAAAACTTCCTTAGTTCATAGTGATTCTAACCATGCAAGAAAAAAGTGAAAAAAATATGAATTAATACATGAAATTAAGGGTCTTTCGAAACATGGACATAAGGAAAAATTACAATAATTCCGATTAAAATGATCAATAACTCCGAAACTACGAAAAATCGCTGAACATACATGGGGGTGATTCAGATGCCCCTTGAGGTGCACTACCTCTGGACTTCCGCTTGACACTACTTCCTGGGACACCCTGTATATTTACATTACGCCGTCAAATAGCTCTAAAAGATCATTAGGTAGATGTTATCATTAAGTTTTGAATTTGAGGGTCTGGGTTGAAATTGTAAGCATCATTTTGGAGATATCACATATCACGAATTGCGTATCCCTACAGCCAAGACTACTAAAATCTGAAAAATATCTTGAATGGAAGCACGTATATGGAATTGAAAAGAAAAACAATGTAGTGTTGTAGTTGCCCTAGTTGGGAGTGACCCTGCCTCTGAAGCCAGCGGTCCTTGGTTCAAATCCCGGTATGGGCAGATATTTGAGTGATAAACGCGAATATTTGTTGCTGAGTCTTGGATGTTTTCTATTTATTTAAGTATATATTTCTCTATATAAGTAAGTTTATCGTTGTCTAGTACCCATAGTACAAGCCTAGAGCTTAGTTTGGGACTAGGTCAATTTGTGTGAGATTGTCCCCTGATATATATAAAAAGAAATGTGTTGGTAGTAACGGCGCCGGAACCCCACTCTGAGCATGGCCCCTGAATGCTTTTATCAGACTTTCCTTTGTGCTTAGCATGTGACATAACCATCTCCATTTAAGTTTATTTATTGCAACAGAATTATCTAACTTTTTTTAGTCTTAGGGCCTGTTGTTTGGTCGATCAGTAGTTAAGCTAGCTAATTGTTAAAAACCGTAAATGATTGTTAAAAGGAAATGTGTCAAACATTCGATTCTTTTTTTTTAATTTTAACAATTAGTTGAGTTAACTACTGGTCAAACAACAGGCCCTTAGTCGATTTTTCATAGTCTTATTTTGACGTTAAGAAAAAAGGAATAATATGGGCGTTTGCCAACAAACCAGAAATAATTCTATGTTGTATTGCCATATTGGCATGTTCCAAGAAGCTTATATATGACACTGGAGATAGCACGGCGAACAATGCCTTGAAGCGAAGACTTTAGGATGAAAAGAAAGGGATAAAAATATGTATAAGCGACGTCATTCAAGGTCACTTTCCTTGGCTTCAAGGCGTCGTTCGCCGTGCAATCTCCAGTGTTATATATAAGCTTCTTGGAATATTCCAAAGGTTTTCCATTTTTCTTTGTCAGTGCCCATGTTTGAGAACTATAGGTTAAGCCGTAGATAAACTTATCAAATACACTTCCTTAATGATTGGTACAGATGAAATCCACGATGGCATGAACCTGGAGTTGTATTATCAGTAATAAGTAATCAAATTGTTTTATATTTTACTCTGTAAGTTAAGTTAATAAACATGTCCCTATAACATTTGTATTTATTTCGGTATTAACCCTAAGCCAGGGCCGAGACTTTACACGGTAATAACGATATCGTCTTTGACGTGTTTCCGTATTGTCAACGTTTTGTTTGATACTCATAAGCCATTACAATATTGGCGACTGTGACATAAACGATCCTAAAATACGTCAAACGCGATATCGTTAAACGCAGTAGAGTAGAGGCCCGGGCCTAATTTTTTTCGCTTGAGTATGGATTTTGGTAGATCAAAGCCATGAAATTTGGTAAGTATGGAGATCAGGGTACTTTATTCCCCGAAAAATTGAACGGTCCCTCAGAGAATAGCTATAAACAAGCTCTACGAGGACGGAGTCGCAGGAAACAGTCTTAAATAAGTCATAAATCGTAAGAACAAGCCCGATGATGCCATATTATGGTCTTGGTGTTGTATTGTCATCGAAGCTACGCATACCAAATTTCAGCAAATAAAGTCCCCGGGAAGTGGTTAAAATCTTTGCAAGATTTGGCTCGAACATACAATAGGTAGTTCAGGAAACATAATTTCTGTAATGTTGACTAAGATCTTTTTGTTAACATCAAACAAACACCAATCATAAAACTGCCCTCACTCATGGTTTGTTACTTGAGCCACGTTGTGTATATTTACGTTAACGCTAAACAAAAGATCGAAAAGTAGATAGCACACGGCCAAAAATTATATTTCCTGAACTACATTGCAAGTTAATAAAAATCTCGCATATACATAGATACGTGCGAGAAACATTACCCTTCTTGGCAGTCTTGGTATAAAGGGACAGGTTCTCAAGTCGTCGGAATCATTTTTTTATCTATATTTTCTAATTCCTCAATGAGTACCTAGGTACTTTCTAGTTGATCCCTTAGTCAACTTGCGGCCTATTGAGGGGTTCCTGGGGCTCTCCGAGAAATCGAGGGAACTGTAATATTATAGGCATACGTATAGCGATTTTAGTAATTTCAGTAACAAGTCTAGCATTTGCAATCGAAGCGTATAATTTGCTGAAGTGTAACGTGAAGACTAATGGCCCCCAGAACTCCTCAACGGTAGGTACCTACCTATTTCAAGGGGTGGCAATAAGATAGTTGAGCTGAGCGACTATGGTGAAGCACATTTAAATTGCTTTTTTCTTATTGATTATGATGTGGGAAGTGACTACATAACCTTTTAATATTACCTTTTTAAATAGTAGGTAGATAAGTAGTAGGTGAGTCCAACAAAACCAAATCCAACCAAAAGCCGACTTCAGTTGGACTGACCTATTCCTACCCGCCTCAATATAGGCTCTGAGCGCCTAATCGTTGTCCGGCCGGGCGGCCGCCGATCAGTCAACATGTTTGAGCGAGTGTGCTTGATATAAAGTTTACGCGATAAACACGATTGTATATGCAACGATTGCGTATATACGCGTCCTGCTATCTTTCGCATTTTTATTGCGATATATATTGCCGTTTCACTTACGCAACGATGTTAATCATGGTTAATCCTACTAATATTATAAACGCGAAAGTTTGTAAGTATGGATGTTTGTTACTCTTTCACGTAAAAACTAGATACTGGACGGATTTTGGTGAAATTAGGAATGCAAACAGCTTATACCTTGGATTAACACATAGGGTACTTTTCATATCGCTACTCCCCCGGGAACTGATTTATACGCGTACGAACTCACGGGCGGAAACTAGTTATCAATAATTTAACTCTATTGCTCCTTAGTACATGTATGCGCCAATCTTATGAGGCTGTGTGTGTGGTGTTTGCGTTTGCGAATGCAGTTGTCGCGTCGCGGCGACAACATGCTCTTCCCCATCATGGTTTTCCCCTTTTGCTTAAGCAAAAAAACTTCACAACAACTAAAGACTATTAAGTTTGGAAATTAATTATTTAATGAGGATCGAAGGCGTTTTTATGGTTATCAAAACTTTTTATTGAATTTTTAAACTTGTTTATCTTTAGACAATGTTTGATCTGTTTTAGAAGCGGTTTTTAAAAGTAAGCTTTAACTTTTAACTTTTCTATTTCGTCACGCAAAGTAAATGTATGGCTAATTGTCGTGACGTTAAAAGCTACATTTCCTTAATTTTGTCCTTAACAATGTACACTTTTTTTGGAAAACGCCCAATAATCTACAGTTTTGGAAAAAAACGTGGGTTGTCAAATTATATGTTTGTGAAATGACTCATTTGTGAAAAATTGTTTATGAAACGATAGGATCCCATAATATTGCTTTGAATGGTTAGCTCTAAACTATCGAAACAAGGTAAAAAAATGGTCCCCACCTGGCAACATTTCCAGACTCGATCGTTGTTTCCGGTACAGTTAGTTTCACCGCCGCCATTACTGCATAACGTCATGTCATTTGTGCTTGTGTAGTACTGTAGTCTAGTGTGGATTCGTGAATCGTTAATAACTGAATACGTTCTGTTTATTCCATTTTGTGCTAACCATATATATAGTTTACGCAGTACGTTTGTACGATAAGTATAAAATGTCTGAATCAGAAGGTAGGTTTGGTTCTAGATTGAGTTAGGAGAATGTTTTTGTTAGATGCTAAAAGCTTATCGTGGTAATTTCAGAACAACAGCTAAAGGGTGGGAAAACAAGCAAGCAGCATAATATCCTACCGATATGGGGCAGTCAGGAATCTATGAATCTGAACCATTTAATATTAGCAAATATCCAAGGTTCGAGCTACTTCAAAGGTAGGTAAGCAGACTCAACGACGCACCGAGTTACAGTCGAGAACACCAATTTTTAATTTATTTTTACATTTCAAGTCAGAGAAACATAGTTAAATACAATTTGATGCATATAAATGTACCATTGTAAATTAAACATGCACCAATCATGCTTTAGTGTTAATAGGATCTTGAAAACTACCAGATACAGTCATATATCCCTAAAACTAAACTAAATTGACTTGTAGATATGGTAATTGCTGCAATATTGAATGACAACTCTAATTGACTAGCATTGTAGACATATTTACCATCTGTGATTGAATTTGTGTTGATTTCATATAACTTTTACTGTATGGAACTAGTTTGAATAAATATTACCCTTAGTTCAAGAAAGTAGTTCAGGGATACCTTAATGTTCAGTGGAAGTATTGTATTATTAAGTATTTGCGATTCATTAAGAAGTATCCTACTCTGCTGAGAAGCGGATTTCATACCTTTATATTGACTTTTTCCTTTAAGTCAAGTATTTAAACTGATGTTGCAAGGTTGCTAACTTCTGCTAAAAAAAGTTGTAGACTGCATCTTCATGTAGGTAAATTATAAAATGTATGTAGTTAAGGATTTAATCAAAACATGATGATTTTTACCCTTTATGTAATTAAAAAATTAAGTGAATGATTGTATGACTAATTTTCATTACATTGGTAAAAAGTAACATGGTCAATACTTTAACAACACCACAATTTTTTTGAAATTCATCCTTGTATTGAAAACTAAATGTTGCTTTCAGAATAGTAAAGAAGTTGGTGAGCTATAGTAAAAGTCATTGAGTACACTTTTTTAATTTGTTTTGTATCCTACTCTCACTACGCAACGTCAGTTTCACACACCGTAATTGTAAATCTAGATATAGTACCACATGTACAGGAGCTCTTGGTGAGATGCATTCTATTATTATTGTAAGCTAAAATGTGTTTTGACAGTTTTAAAAATCATATACATTAACATTATGCATCCTGTTTAGTGCTTCAGACATGTCTCATAGGGCCACTTGCGGGCAACAGATAAATCTAGTTACAGAACCCTTTGTGTGCTTGAATGAAGAAGAGTCTTCAATTTGGTTCACATATGGCCATATTAATAAACTCGTCTCGGTATAAATGCCCATCTCAAGATACGTAGAACTAAACGTCAATCCATAGAAAACTTTCATTTTTGACATATCCTGAGATGGGCATTTAAACTGAGATCAGTTTATTAATAAGGGCCATAATCATTCAGACTTAACTAGATTTAACTTTTTCCTGCTCTCAGTTTAGATTTAGGTTTATTTAATACCTGTAATTTGTAATGTCCTTTGCCTTATTAGTCATGAAAATTATTGTTATTTATGCATTCACTACTAATTATAGAGCTGCCGTTAGGTTTCCTCTGGTTTGATTCAAATGCTTGAACCAAGATCATATTTTGTGAGAAACTTTGTTTTGTTTAACAGCTAGATGAATCCGGATTTAGCCTGTCTTGTTTTAAAATTACTAACCTGTTTACAACCTACAATGCGCTAGGGTTTTTATACAATATTAAGAATTAATTGAGGTACTCAATATATGCTGACTGATCGTATACACAGTGATGTTTTTTTTTTTTTTTTTTTTTTTATGTTAAGGAGAAGGCACCCGAGCACTCAGGCCACCTGATGGTAAGTGGAATCTGAGACCCATAGACATTTAAATTCTCAAGAATATAATCCTAAGATCTCAAATGCGTTGCCAACCCTGAGGACAAAGATGGAATGCCTCTATGCTAGTAATTTCACCGGTTGTCTTATCCCCACACCGGAACACAACAATGCGAACACTGTTGCTTGGCGGGTGGTGACATCTTTGTCACGGTTTTAACGCATTCTGACCACATTAGATGGTCGATCCTTTATACAAATAAATCAATGGCGATTGTGACCACTACATATAATACTTATAATTGGTTTTTCATGGAGGATTTGTCTGCATATGTATATATTTATGGTAAGTGTTGCACATTGGCAAATTAATATCCATGGACATAAATATATAATTACGAGGTACAAAGGCCAAGGTAATAATCCTTCAAGTGCTTTTGTGTGGATTTTATGGTAGACCATAACATTGACATACCAAATTTTATCCAAAACCATTTAGTCCATCATGTGTGATTGAAAACAAACCCCGAACCCATTTTTATTATCATAGTAGTACAATGGCAGGAAATCGATTTTTGAATCTCATTTATTTTCTAAATTCTGCAGAAATTGCCGATTATTTCTGATTTGTAGATGTATTTTTGAATCTCTCTGGTGACATAAGTTCTCGCACCAGTTTTCATGATCGTCGCTAATCAGTGACATTTATAAATCAACTCCCAGTTATATAAACAGTTAGTTAGGCATAGAGACATTCCATTTGGTCATTATAATTGTCCACCTAACAAAACCTGCTTAACAACAGGCGACCTGTGTGCTAATTTCCCAAGTCTAATATGTTTCTCTGACATCAAATTCACCCCCAAAGTTACATAACATGTAAACATTTCTAAGTCCCGGTTACTAATTTGATTGATGTTGTCGGCAGTTCACTTGTTCAAGCTGAAGACTTATCATGAGGTTGTGGATGAGATCTACTATCAAGTCAAGCATCTTGAACCCTGGGAGAGGGGCAGTCGGAAGACTGCCGGGCAAACTGGGATGTGCGGTGGTGTGAGTATGTTTTACGTTAGTGTTTTGTTTTGTTCAGGGATCGCTACGTGTATTTTGACTACGGTTTTAAATGAGGTATAACGGGTTATAATTGTATTTTTCTATTTATACCGCTAAAGCTCTGATTAGAGGTATAATGAATACCGGTCTTCAAGTAGAGACCCCTCTTTTTGATACTTTACCCCTAAAAACCATAACCAGTCAACCTGTCAGTATACTTGTTTATTTGTTTCTGTAAATGTTTTTGGTGTTCTTATAGAAAACTCGGACACGCCTCAGACAAGTCTGAAATTACAATTAATTACAGTCTAATTGACATCTTACTTATCAGGTGCAATGAATAGCGGTATTGAATACAGGTATTTAAAATACTGTAAATTGTGTATACATAGCGCTGAAAACAAAAGCGGAATGAAAATAATACCTGTAATTCGAATATAGGTATTGTTTTTTAGCGGTAACAATTTCTCAATTTAAATACAGGTATTGAATGGAAGCGGTTTTACAATCCGTGGTTATGTTGTTCTACCCCCGATATTGTTGTATTTGCGTTTTAACTTTTTTGTTACAAATATTTGTCACATTCTCATTTAAAATAAAACTAACCAGGGTACGCCGATATACATCCGCCGATATTTTCATGATAAATATATATCCATTGATATATACGTTCATGTATATTAATAGATAAATATTATAAAAATGTTTTTTTTTAATTTCTGTTGCCGAACTCAAGTTTTGGAAATCGCCTAGTTTCGTTCGTATTCTATTAGCTTTATATTAAAATTCATACCTTATCACCAAGGAATAAGATTGAAAAAAAACAGCTGTTCCATACATTCACTCTCAATTAATTCACCGTTAATGTATGGAACAGCTGTTGTGAACATGAACACCCAGTATATATTATATCGTAATATCGGGTATTTTGTCATTTATAATAAACTAATAGCTGCGCCGTGCGGTCTTACCCGCGGTTTATCAGATACACTGAAACGTGTATTATTTAACTGCTGAGTAAAATATTCCCATTTATAGAGCCAAAAATTGAAAATTTGAGCATCGGAAAGATCAGTATGGTTGGCAATTTACTATAACTTAACTTATCGAGGACTATGAACGGGAGAGATGGCCTAGTTGCCTTATTTAATTGATTTTTGTCTCGGGTCGTAGAGCCAGAAATCTTTTCACTGCAGAACATCCCGGTTAACAACATTACGGGACTTATAATAAAATGTTTTCTGGTTATCGACACACGCGAGCAACCCGCAAAGCTGCCCGTGGGGTAAGCGAGGGGTGCCCAGGTGGATGTCGGCTTATAGTTTGCCCCTGACTTTTATTTACTGTAATGGATAAAGCCTTCTTCTTCTCTTCAATGGCAGCCACAGGGCCTGTGCCACACGTATGCCTTTTAAAACTGAGCAGCGCCATGGCTTCCATTGCTTGCTCACAGCGCACCGCCGAACATACGCAGACTCACGCCGCGCCGAAGGAGCTAAAGAGTCCATGGAAATGAAAAACCCCTACACCATGCCAATTGCCAAAACACGCTCAATCGCCACCGGCGCGTCTTCCATCACGCAATCCTATCTGGATGGATAAAAAACTCGAAAACTTTGATATAGCCCGAGAATGGAGAGCGAAGTGGGAGTCAGCCAATGCTCCCAATCAGAACTGGTCTCCAGGAACGCTGGAACCCCGGAAGATATGGTCTACCATCAACAGAATCCGCACCGGAGTAGGCTGATGTAACTACCACCTACACAAACGGGGCTTGCGTGAATCGGCTGCCTGCGATTGTAGTGCCCCGGAACAAACCATCTACCACCGCACAGACGGGTGTCCTAATGAAAGGTTCCCTGTCGGAGTGGAGGGACTGAACAGGATGACACCAGAGGCTGTAACCTGCCTTCAAAACGCTAATATTATTTTTTAGAAAAATGCAGGAATGAGCATACAAAGAAGAAGAATACATAGAAAACATCCAAGAGTCGGGGACAAATATTCGCGACCATCATTCAAATATCTGCCCTTACCGGGATTTGAATCCAGGACCGCAAAGCTTCAGAGGCAGTCACTACCACCCAGGCTAACTTGTCGTCACTGTGTATTCATTAATACAAAAATTACCAAATAATGCTTCAGTTTATTACAAAACCACCAATGGACTCTCGGTGCAGTATGAAAGTGTCGTTATTTCATAATATAATTATACAAAGTTCGAGCATTCATCCTAACATAACAGCACGCCATCATTCCCAGAGTGGGGTAGGCAGAGCTACAGAAATAACAACTCTAAAATACTTGTTGATAATTCTGTAACCACATTCTGCACAATCAGGCCAAGATATTTACCAGTGTATTAGTGACAGGTTGCAAGCCCTTCAACCAACAGTATTACAAGCTCGTATTCCCTTAGCCGCCTCTTACGACATCCACGGGAAGACATGGAGTGGCACTATTCTAACCCGGCAACCACACGGAAAAATCGTTGCATAATGCACGATTCACTGCTTTGAAGTTTAGAATTACTGAATAAATTTGAAACGGATATGCACTCTTATATATTATATATTATGCAGGCAGCAGCCAGCATGATTTTACTAATGTAAGTAATATAATTCAACAGTTTCCGCAGTGTTCTCTCTTGTCTCGCTTTACATGACGTAGTTTCCCTAATCCATAAATCAATCGACAGCTCCGCATTGCGGGGCTCCTATTTCTGGTTGTTTTGTGTTACGGATTCGAGTGAGCACTTTGAATTAAAAAATAGGGCTTTCTCAGATATCATTCGCCCCAAGTATCTTAGTGTAGAGGGTTGGCAACGCATTAGGATTGCAGTCTTAAGATGGTGATCTTAAGAGGCGGGTGTGTGCTCGTTGGCCAACGTTGCCATAGAAGAAGAAGAAAGCTTTTTAAATCTGAATAGTTCTTAGCTAACTTTCAAAATCGGTGGGGCCTTTTACCAGGCGCAAGCAGGCGCCGCCGTACCCTCGTAGCAGCCGGTCGGTAAGCTACAGAGGTACACAATACAAGCAATAGGGAACATGCGGTTTTTTTTAATCTTGCGGTCTCTGGAAAGTGCTTAGAAAGAGGAATAACTGTATACGCGAAATAATTATCGTGTAATTTTTTCATAAGATATGAAGCTTTAAAAAGTCATAGTTCAGACCCCCTGCAAAAACGCTCTATACAAAATCGACGACAGGAATGACGTCACAGTCGTTGCTCCATGTTTAAAATATATCGACGACATAAAGAAATATGCATTTATTTCAGAAATTACTATGTTTAAGCCAATACAATTAAGTTTTGATTCTATATAAAATCTTAAAAAACGGGTCAAAACTTAGTGCATTGCGCTTTATTATGTCTCTTATTACATTTTCGCCTAAATCGTGTCAACGATACTCAATTCTGTGTTTCACGCATGTTCCCTATTGAGTTTAAACTATATTATGTTAATTTATAGTTTCAAAGTTCAAAATGTCATTGAGGGGCGAAGGGGATAAAACTTTATTTACTTGGTGTAACATTCAAATTCCTACTCACAAAAATCTCGGTTGTGTTGTTAAGGTTATAATCGGCTTTTTTGTGTAGGTCCGCGGCGTGGGCGCCGGCGGCATCGTCTCCACAGCGTTCTGCCTTCTTTACAAGCTGTACACTCTTCGGCTCACGCGCAAGCAGGTCAACGGCCTCTTACAGCACACCGATTCGGCGTACATCAGAGCATTGGGTGAGTAGATAGACCCATAGCATCCTAAGACCCTTATTTTAGTAGCATCGTAATTCAAACCTTGTGGTGTTTACTATACGGTACCTTTTTGTTTGGTGTCCTCAAGAGCAAACCTGGGGAGTCGGATGGCCAGCGTCGTTGCCAAGGTCTCTTGGGTCTAGCAAATTTGGATTTATCAAGTCTTAGTTTTTCAAACAGACACACACACGCATTAATATTATTTTATCGGAACATGTTTCAACACACTTGTCATCACGCAGAATTTTCATTTGATTGAAAGGCATTTCCCGCCGCGTGAGTTAACTTTTTTGGTGGTCACAAGCCTAACCTACGTAATTAATGGTTACGATTGCCTGAAATGGTTTCAGCAGGAAATAGCGTTTGACAATGATACAATAGATGGAGTGAAATTCGATAAAATGATGAGTTACTCGTATTTTTACCCGACTGCGGCAAAAGGAGCGTTATGTGTTAGTCCTGTATGTAGGTATGTCCTACTCTGTTCCCTCGTAGCGGCTGAATGGATGGGCCGATTTCAACAAGCGAGTTGTCGTAAGATTCGTCTTAACGTCGCACGTGTCACTGGGTACTTACATTGAAACAAAAACAATATAGCGGCACAAATAATATATAAAGGGTGACTAACATAAATATTTTTTGTGCTGCTATATTGCAAATTTCAATACAGGGTATCTTGTTATACAGGAAGTTCTCTAGGATTAAAAAAACCGTTAAGTTCACTTTGTTTAAAAAAAAATATATCAAGAAATTAAGCCATTTTTTTGTTACTTTGAATTTGCATCTGGTTTTATACCTTATTCGTTTGCGCAGTTTATCCAGGGACACACTGTATAGTCATGCAGTTATCCCCAAACATGCAGTTTTAAAAATTTGTTTTTTGTCAGACTTGTGTCGGATAAAAAACCGGTGATGGCGACTGCACTACGCATATAAGAAGTGACACATTGTACAACCGTGAAGCTTTTGAAAGTGTAACGTTGACAACGATATCGGGATTTTTTTATGTATTTATTTTTAAACTTTTTATAATATTATAAAAAGGTTAAGTTTGTGAGATTGTAGGGGGTAATCTACTGAGCCGATCTTGAACATTATTTTATCAATCAAAAGCTACGTTATTAGTGAGTGGCTTATTTTCCCATGCGGACGGAGCCGCGGGCAACAGCTAGTTTCTTATAATAGTAGACGCTTCGCGAATGTATTGATGCTAGTGCTTATTGTGCATGCGATTTGGTTCTTATGCGGTAAACAATTGTTGCTTATTTTGATTCCGGGATAAAAAAATTGGCCAAGTGAACTCCGGGCTATCTGTACTGTTTAGGTCTCATTTTAGCTTGCATTTTAACATACCTACATCTCAAAATAACTTGGTGTCAAAATGGCTGAATCCCAAAATGCCTATGTTTTTTTTTTCTCAAAACACCGGATTTAATACGACTGAATTATAAAATGTCATCGCAAAACAACCAAATCCCAAAATAGCTAAATATTTAAAGTTTATACCTACCTTCATGTCGTTTCCTTGTTTATCGCTGGCCACTTGAAACTAATGTGTGTTAATAAAGATTGTTTAGGTCTCATTTTACGGGCATTTTCATTAAAAAGTGTACCCTAGTTAAGGCAAGTTAAAAAACGTTATCGGTCAGTTTTGTGACGAAATTAGCCATACATTTATATGGCTAATCTAGTCACAAAACTGACAAAAGTTAACGTTTCTTAATTTTCCTTGACTAGGGTACACTTTATAATGAAAATGCCCTTACCTTGATTTCGTTATACCCTATTACCAACAGACCTAGTCAGATATCATGACAGTTAAACTGGATAAAAGCTTGTCTTTTTTTTAGGTATTTTGTGACATTTTGCGTTTTTGCTGTTTGATGGAATAGAAATTTCGGGAATAGGACGTTTTCAGTCAAAGTCGTTATGACTCTCGATCATTTTAATGATGCGTCAATATGATATTTAGGCATTATGGGATCATATTTGAAATTTAGTCAAATTAGTTAATAAGGCATTATGCAACTTTGGTTTAAGGGGAGTTTCAAAAAAATGGCACAGCGTTCATTTTTTCTTCCGATTTCGGAAAAAATTGCTCGTTGGTAGGGACCATCATTCAGGATTTGTCCCCAAAAAGATGTATGGAATTGTCCGCTTTGTAACCTAAATTCAATACATTTCTTGGTAGCAAAACGGACAATCCCATACATTTTTTTGGGGACATATCAGGAATTCTATTTTTCTTGATCATAATGATGGTCCCTACCAAAGAGAATTTTTTTTCCGAAACCGGAAAAAACAATGAATGGTGTGCCAACTTTTTTTTAAATTCCCCTTAATGAACCCTAACCTCTATACTATTATCATAAATGTAACTCTGTCTGTCTGTTGGTTACGCTTTCACGGATAAACCGCTCTGCCCTCCTAAGCAAAAAAGCATTATCTCAGATTTAATGGCCAAAGCAGATTCAACCCTAAACCGTTAGTAATAAAGTTCAATTTGCTACAGAAGTTTTGTCTCAAATACTGCATTTTATGTTAGCAGGGCAGCGCTGAACCGATTTAGATGAAGTTTGGTATGGAAATAGTTTTACTTCCCGGGATTGACGTAGAAACGAAATAGCTGTGTTATTTTTTCATAAGATATGAAGCTTAAAAAGTCATAGTTCAGACCCCCTGCAAAAACACTATACCACGACGACAGGAATGACGTCACAGCTGTTGTTCCATGTTTAAAATGTAAGGACCTTATACATTTTGCATTTATTTCGTAAACTAGCGACCCGCCCTCGCTTCGCTTCGGGTTAAAGTATTATGTATAAACCTTCCTCTTGAATCACTGGATAACAAGTAGCCTATGTTCATCAGGGATAATGTCGGCTTCTAATGGTAAAAGATTTTTTTAAATCGGTCCAATAGTTTCGGAGCCTATTCGAAACAAGCAAACAAACAGATATTTTCTCTTAATAATGTTATATTTATATGTAGATTACTATGTTATGTTTGAGCCAAGATATTACGTTAATAAAATGAGGAACAATCTAATCATTAGGTTTTCAATTTTTAACAAGTTTTGATTCTATATAAATCTTAATTAACGGGTCAAACTTAGTGTATAGCGTTTTATAAGATTTTTTTTACATTTTCTCCTGAATCGTATCAATGAAACTCAATTCTGATTTTCATGCATGATCTCTATTATCAACAAGTCTTTTTGGAGTTGTTGGTATTTCTGTAGCTCTGCCTACCCCACTCTGGGAATGAAGGCGTGACGTTATGTATGTATATTATAAGTGCTTTAAGATGGATTCATGGATTCACTAAAGTTTCGTATTGAACAAAAAATAATTTCAATTGAAACTAGAATCGGGTTACTCTCAAAATTCCCATTTCGCCAAAGGACTATTTCAGCTAGATGACATAAGAGTAAAATACACAGTCAGCGAAGAGTCAATTCAGCTGAATGACATGAAAGAAGAATACTCAGTCAGCAAAGTGACAATTTAGCAGGACGACACAGAATTGAAATGAACAAGTAGCCAAACGTTTAGAAATATAAATAGTCCGTGTGATTAGAATACCTAATTAACCGAAAGTAAAATTAGTTGATTGACATGAACATAGGAGTTATTAGCAAAACGTCTGGAAATTAAAATAGTCCATATAATTAGAATATTTATTTCGTCGAAAGCAAAATTAATTGACGTCATGACCACAGAACGAGTGCCAGGATTTAAATAATGGATAATAATTGATTGTGGGCTATTTGGCGTTCATGTCTATTTAGTAATTAAGACATTTTAAGATACAAACGATTCGCTACCGGGCCATTTAGCTTTTATGTCTATTAAGTAATAAAGACATTTCTAAGATAAAGACGTTTCGCTACTAGTGTATTTTTAATTGTAACATTCTAAGATCCAGACGTTTTGCTAAAGATACATTTAGCGTTCATGTCTATATAGCAACAAACACATTACACAATCCAGACGTTTGAGCTTCATTGTCATTCGGCGAAAAGGGAATTTCGAGAGTAACCTCTAGAATCGCTTCGAGTTGGTTGAGTTCCAAATTGTAAACTGATGAGTTCATTACATTTGATATCGTTATAAAAACATTACACCACAACCACACCGCAGATAGCTAAATTGAATTTCGTAATGCCGGTCACTGCCAACGGGTTCTGGTAAGTGGAATCCGAGACCCATAGACATTTCAATTCTCAAGACTGCAATTCTACGACCTGGAATGCTTTGCCAACCCTGAGGACTAAGATGAAATGCCTCTACGCTAGTAATTTCACCGGTTGTCTTATCCCCACACCGGAACACAACAATGCGAACACTTGCTTGGCGGTTGGTTAATGGATAAGATGGTGGTAGCGATCCGGACGGACCCGCACAGGGTCCTACCACCACTGAACCGTAGATAAAATATTAAATAGCATTGTGAATAGTATTATTGCTTAGCGATATTTGACGACACGGTGGCCTAGTTGGGAGTGACCTCCGAAGCCGGCGGCCCTGGGTTCAAATCCCGGTAAGGGCAGATTTTAAAGCGCGAATATTTGTTCCAGAGTCTTGGATGTTTTCTATGTATTTAAGTATGTATTTCTCTATACAAGTATTTTTATCGTTGTCTAGTACCCATAGTACAAGCCTAGAGCTTAGTTTGGGATTACGTCAATTTGTGTAAGATTGTCCTTTGATTTAATTTTTTTAATAAATAATACACTTTTTATTATTTTGTATCTTGCGGCTACCGGCCTCAGCGAAATGCAGCGCAAAATAAGTTCCACTGCCACAGCATTATCATCTTTGGAAGTGTTGAAATAAGATCGAAAATAACTAACACAACATCTCTCCAGGCGTCTCGTATTTCGACCCTTTACTATGTCAACCTCGTATCGTACCTAATTGATTAGTAGGAAAAGCACTCGTGTGCCAAAAATTATAAGGACTACTTTACTATCAAACTATTAGACAGATAAGAGGTTGAGAAAGTAAAGGAACGATTTGTGGTGCTGATTAATTTCGATATAATTCCTATAGTATATACAAGAACAATGAAAACGGGTCACTTAGTACAGAACTTCCATAGAAAGTGACCCGTTTCCATTGCTCGCATAAAGCCGTTTGCATGTTTTGATTATAACTAGTGATAGGCCACCGGTAGCATTTTATGTCACTTTGACGTCCACCGTAATGACTTATATGGTTATGTTGTTTAATATAAAACCACACATTGTTAAAAAACTCACTGAATTTATTTGTTTATAGTAAACTAGCGACCCGCCAGCGGCTTCGCCCGCTGCAATTTTTTTTCTTTTATGTCACTTAGGGGTATGAAAAATAGATGTTGGCCGATTCTCAGACCTACCCGATATGCACACAACATTTCATAAGAATCGGTCGAGCCGTTTCGGAGGAGTATGGGAACGAACACTGTGACACGAGAACTTTATATATTAGACTAGCGACCCGCCAGGCGAAGCCCTGCTGCAATTTTTTTCTCTTTAAATGTTTAATAAACCTCTTTGGCCTATCTAGGATTTTTCGATTAAGGGAATAAAGGCTTCTAGTATTGTTGGGCGATGGGCTTGCAACCTGTCACTAATACACTAGTAAACATCTCAGTCTACTTGTGCAAAATGTGGTTACAGAATTATTAACATATCTTTTTGGAGTTGTTGGTGTTTCTGTAGCTCTGCCTACCCCATTCTGGGAGTGAAGGCGTGATGTTATGTATGTATGTATGTGATTGTATATCTTAATCATATTGTGATGAGGACTAGATGTTACAATTTTTAGTCTGGAGAAGGGTAATTTTAGTTTATTAAGATTCCTATCATTTCTTCTTATGTCTGTTATTTGCGTGTATAGATCCATGTGTTTTCTTATGAACTTACTTGATTCAAATATCTACATTGAAGTTAGGGTGAGCATTTCAAACTTGATTAAATATGTCCGGCAAGACTCCATTTGATCTATATTAGCTGGTATTCTAATGCATTTCTTTTGTAGGATGAAAATTTTATCAATATCAGTGCTGTGTCCCCGTAATATGAGACCATATGACGTTCTCGAGTAGCCGTAAGCGTTTGAGATGCTGTAGGAGCGTATATAAAGGAGGAGAGATTTTTTGAAAGCTTTTGGATATGTGATTACCAGTTAAGATTTGTCTAGATCTATTAGAGTAAATTAAATAGACTCGTATCCATGTAATACTTTCGTCATCCGATTGACATGAATTGCTACCGTTGGCCGATCGTTAAATATTTCCTGGGTCATTCTTCTTTGTTACCGACAATTGCCTGTCCTTATTTTAGCATACGTTATCAGTTAGAGTATTGATTATTAATGTTTTAGTGTTTGAATATACGTCCAAACATTTATTCATCTATTAGTACTAAATAATCTTTCACTTTCTCTATCCAGTGTTTTTTTTTATAAGTTTGTTTTTATAGAATCGCGTGACAGAGTGGTAATACAAAATTTAGTCTCCTCTGACAACGGCCACTCTGTCACAGTATATTCTGAAAAACCACCATAAAGGAAAAAACATTTTCGCTACAGAAATAATCATTAATTAGTCCAAATAAAAATTCACGCAACGTATTTTAAAATCAAAAATTAAAACCATAATTATGATCAATAGTTGAAAAACGCAAAATATAGAAAAATAACGGTGCATTGTCGGTAAAAAAAGTAGAACGACCCACCTACCATATGTAGGTATTTTCCGCCAATTTTTTTTTTTTTTAATAATTCATCTACCCAGTGACACTCGCGATGTTAAGACGAATTTAATGACACCTCACTCTTCAAAATCGGCCAAGCCGTTTAGGCTACATACATATAAGAGCTAGTACTCCTGCAAGACGCAGCGTGCACGTGGCCCGGTTAAAAATCTCGAGCTGCACGCCGAGTGTTGCAGTTCGTATTATAATTACGCCTTCCCGTTCTGCCGAGAAATCGCCGGCAATAACGCTAGTTTTTTTTTATGACATCGAGAAGGCATACGAGCACACAGGCCACCTGGGCTGGGATTCTACACGGTAATGACGATAGCGTATTTGACGTGTTTCCGTATTGTCAACGTTTTGATAACTCTTATGTCATTTACAATAATGGCGACTGTGACATAAACGATTCTTAAACGTGTCAAACACGATATCGTTTTAACGCACCTGAATAGAGGCCCTGATGGTAAGTGGAAACTGTGACTCATAGACATTCGCATTCACAAGACTGCAAATGCGTTGCCAACCCTGAGGCTGTCTTATCCCCGAACCGGAACACAATGCGAACTCCGCTGTTTGGCGGCAGGTTAATGGATAAGATGGTGGTGGCGATCAGAAACGAGTGTGAACAAGCTCTAAGAAGTCTATAGTGTTTAAATTTTAAAGTTACATAGGAAATTTCTCAAAAACTTTACTGTTTGAAGCTTTGTGCCAGATTGACAAAATGCCAGGTTCGCAGAATGACAGTCTGCCCTGCTAACACAAAAGGCAGTATCTCAATTTTAATGGCCAAGCAGTTTTAATCCTATCCTGTTGGTAATAAGGTTGTATTTGCTACAGGAGTTTTGACTGAGATACTGCCTTTTGTTTTAGCAGGGCAGATTCACACTGCCAGGGTACCAAATGAGCGGAATGCCATTTATTTTTCACAAGACATGTCAGTAACAATAATAATATAATAGTTTGTAATAGCACGACAGTTTAAACCTAGTTATAAATACTTATATGTGTAACTCCTCCTCTCTCTGTGCCCGACGGGGTTCATGATCATGGATTCAAGTCCGAAATAAATTCAATTTATTCATTCATAATGCACATCAATTTACTGTATTCCAACCTGGGCTGGGATTCTACGCGGTAATAACGATATCGTATTTGACGTGTTTCCGTATTGTCAACGATTTGATAATTCTTATGTCATTGACAATAATGGCGACTGTGACATAAACGATTCTTAAACGTGTCAAACACGATATCGTTTTAACGCACCTGAATGGAGGCCCTGTACATATTATGAATTGCAATAAAGTATTGAGTAATAGGCATTGATTCGACGATCTGTCCTGGCACCATTCTTCCAAAAGCAAATAGAGTCACGATTTCCTTTCTGATACGATTGTAATAGTACTTTTCATGTTATTTATTTAGTAAAAATAAACATGTTATGTTAAATCTGGCATTCTGCGAATGTGGCATTTTGTCAATCTGACACAAAGCGTCTAAAACTGAGGTGATCTTATGTTAGAAGCGCACCTCTCCCCCTGCACGGCTAGCACTGACATTTTTTCCACGACCAACGAAACGTTTTGATTCTGCGTGGTTATTAAAAATAAGGGATTTCGAGTTTAGACTTGACGAAGGTAAGATACCTAAACCTTCATTAACCCATATTTCTAAGGTAAAGTGCAAAATCAAGTCATTATTTTAAAAATATTTCTTCAAACTAGTTTTTCGCTTATATGATACAAGAAGATCGCGTATGTATAAAATTTCTAAATATTTCAAAAGCTCGCAGTGAAATTGAAGAAAAACTAAACGTGCGTAGCAGGAATTTCTGTAGTTATTTGCAGTAGTTTACAGGTTACAAGTATTTTTAAAGTATTATTGACTCAAGTGCGTGTATAATCATTGGTATTTAAGTATTAAGCAAGTTAAAAAGTGCAGCTACCGACGCCTTCCCCTCTCACTGTCGCCGCGCCGTTAGGATGAGGAGCCTCCTAACTGGCTCACAAACATACGAGAGGGGAATACATTATGTTCAAATTGACGCCACGTGTGGACACCACAGAGAGGGGCGATGCCCCGATCTGTCTCCCCGGCATCCTCAAGGGTGCAGCTTCTAAAAATCAAACATATCCTGAAGGTCAACCCCTACAGCAAGCATATCAGGGGTTGGATCCTGGAAGAATTCCTTCTGCTCGAGATGAAAAATGAAAGCCGACACAGGCGAAGCCGAACGCATAATTTGCATCGTTTCGCTTTTATCAGGATATTGAAGGAGGACACATTCATAAGCTGCCAATTTGCCTACAGTGTAGTATAGAGGACAATAGAGAGATCTCTCTTCAGACGGGTGTTATGCCTGGGGACCGAAGTCCGTTTGGATGAAGTTGGAAGTGGTATATAAGTCAACCGAGTGAAGAAACTTCGTTAGCGCGATGTAGCGCACTGTCAGATTTAGTTGCGCTGTCTGACGCTGGTGGCGCTGGCGAGTTGTTTGTTACAAGTTGTCACTAGATGTCGCTAGGTCGCCACAACAGCTTTAAGTTATTAGGAATCTATTATTAATCAGTCCTCAAACTGCCTCAGTGTATCGGTTAAATGTGATCAAGGCTATAATTTATGATCACCAAGACTTACTAGACAAATTATTATTTGATGTTGTTTAACAAAGATGGTTTTGACATGTGCAGACAGTTGTGCATTATTGTTGTTAAATATGCAAGTATGTTTATTAAACTTTTAGTGAATGTAAATTAAAAGATCAATCAAGCATAATTTCCGAACAGTTAGTCTTGGCAAACAAGGTCATATCGAGCAAAGCTCGCCTTGGTATTATTCAGGGAGTATTGACACCAACATTGATGTATGGTAGTGAATCTTGGGTATGGCAGAAGAAGAATGAAAGCAGGATCAATGCAGTTGAAATGAGAGCTCTAAGAAGTATGTGTGGGGTTAGGATAATAGATAGAGTAAGAAATAGCCAGATCCGAGAAAAATGTGGATTGAAAGAAGATGTAGTGACTAAAATCGAAAAGGGTATGCTAAGATGGTTTGGTCATTTAGAAAGGATGGATGCAAGAGTTACGAAAGAGATATGGCGAGCGAGAGTGAGTGGAGATGTCAGTAGGGGACGTCCTAGACGGACGTGCAGTGATCAGATTCGCGAGGTACTGAATAAGGGCCGAATCAAAAGCACCCGAAACCGACGTACGTGCATGAAGAGATTGATGAATGTGGAGGAAGCGAAGGTATGTTTGGATCGGTGCACCTGGCGCTCCGTAGTCTCTGCCTACCCCATTGGGAGACAGGCGTGAAGATATGTATGTAGTTAGTGTGTAAAATATGTAGGTTACGTTATACGAGTACTTTTTGCTATTTTCAGGTTTATGAGCTGCCGCCCCCTGAATAACTGGTGTTTAATGTGTTATTGAAATTAAAATTGAACTGCAGTGTACCTGAATGTTTTATTTTTGCATATTGTATAACAGTTGTTAGCACAAGTTGTATTTTCCCAGTTGGCGCTTATTTTTTGGCTTTTTTTTGCTTATAGACCAGGTAGAGGGTTACCAAGTGACAAACAAGTCGCAGGAACTTGTGCTAACTGTTCAGCAAATTAAACCGTATTTCTGTCATTGTACCTACGGTGACATACAACAGACACCCAATTGCACAGACATTTGTTTGCACAGTTCCCAATAATAATTCATCCATGGAACAAATCCCTGGTATACTTTTATCTTTTATAATAATAATAATAATATAGATCAGGGGACAATCTCACACAAATTGACCTAGTCCCAAACTGAGCTCTAAGCTTGTCCTATGGGTACTAGACAACGATAAACATATTTATATAGAGAAATACATACTTAAATACATAAAAAACATCCAACACTCAGGAACAAATATTCGCGCTCATCACACAAATATCTGCCTTTACCGGGATTTGAACCCAGGACCACTCCAGGGTCACTCCCAACAATGCCAACGTGTCGCCAATCTATCTTAATTACTATACTCATTTGTCAAAATTAATGTACTTAAATGACGACACGCTAGCCTAGTTGGGAGTGACCCTGCCTTCGAAGCTAGGTGTCCTGGGTTCAAATCCCGGTAAGGGCAGATATTTGTGTGATGAGCACGAGTATTTGTTCCCGAGTCTTGGATGTTTCCTATGTATTTAAGTATTTATTTCTCTATATACGTATGTTTATCGTTGTCTAGGAGGAACCCAATAGTACCCATAGTACAAGCCTAGAGCTTAGTTTGGGACTAGGTCAATTTGTGTGAGATTGTCCTGTGGTTATTATTATTATTATTATTAAATTAAACCATGTCACATTATGATTTATAAACGGGTCATACACAGATTTAGGTCACCATGTTTCCTTTCTTTTTAAGGACTAATTTTCTGGCTAAGCCCATTCCCGCAAAAACACCGTCAGGACTGCTTTAGACCTATCATATCAAAAACGTAACTTGTATGCACACAAGCTCTTAACTATTGACCACAGGAGACAACTTTTTTTTTAAGAGTGTGTATAGACATATGTGTGTAGACATAGTAGTCTAAATATTCACATACAGAGTATAAACACTCGGGTAAGCCTTTTTTTAGTACAATTTTAAATTTGGTCAGTGGTAGGTCTTTTATTTCGTTGTGCGATCTATTGTAAATATTCACTGCCATACAATTAGCATTTTTACTAAATAATATTGTTTTTGTATGTGGCTTAACCAATGTATCAGGGTGGTATTAAAATTACAAAGGTCTTTATAAGTTTTAAATAAATAAAAATAAAAAACTAATTGTTTTGAAGCTGAGGGCTCCTGGGTTCAAATCCCCGTAAGGAAAAATATTTTTGTGATAAGCACGAGTATTTGTTCCTGAGTCTTGGATGTTTTTTTATGTATATAAGTATGTATTTCTCTATTTAAGTAAGTTTACCGTTGTCTAGTACCCATAGAACAAGCCTAGAGCTTGGTTTGGGACTAGGTCAATTTGCGTGAAATAGTCCTGTGATTTATTATTATTATTATTTATTAATTAATTTGTTGGGATCTTATTGGTGCACATATTTCATATATGAAGAGTCCACGAAAAGAACATGTCTGGTCACTTTAGTGACATTTACAGTTATCGCGTTTTTAAAGTTTGGAACGATGTAATTAATCAACAAATATATTTATGCACTTGTCTATAAATCAATTGTATGTTAAAATTACTTATATTTAGATAAATAATTATATTATTTGTTAAAAGTGATGGATTGTTATTATTAATACCAAATAACCGAACCAAACCACTATTGAACACAGAAGAAACATGCGTTGTCACTTAACTACAGGAAATAAACATGCAAAGTCAAAAGCATAAAAGTATATTTTATTGGAATCTGGTAACTTTGTATATTAATTAGGTATATTTTGATTACATATTTCGTGGTTGGTGCAAAGTCTCCGATCCGAAGTCACATAAGTTCAGCTTGGAATTAATACCTACCTTTCATTCGTTCTCATTTCGTAACGTGATAATACTAAAAGAAAAGTTTCTCTAACGTATTTATTGGTTTTGTGTGACAATATGTTTTTTCCATGTACCTAATACACAAAGCATTTCCGTGTACTTATAGGTTTTTATAAGTAAAAAAAAGTCATGTTAATATAATAATTTAGTTGTAACAGAAGATGTAAGTAATAGTTTATTACATGCATTTTGGCATTCAAATGTAATTTTCAAAAAAAACTAGAAAAGACTAGTTCCGTGGACCCTTCATATACAGGATGTCCAAAAATCGACGTTAAGCCGGAAATAGGTGATAGGGCAGCTCATAAGCTATCGATCTAACCCCCATGTGTGTTCAGCGATTATTAGTACTTTCGGAGTAATTGAAAAGGGAACTAGGGTTCACTTAGTATGGAGAAAGTAACTTTGTGTAGTTACACAAAAAGATGTCATGAAAAAATGTTGGTAAGTAGCTTTAAAAATGTCCTAAGTTCATAATGATTCTATCGATGTAAGAAACTACTGAAAAAAACTTGAAATAATGCTTTTGAACTCGAGGGTTTTTCGTAACCTGAACATGAGGAAAAAATACAATAATTCCGATAAAAATGATCAATAACTCCGAGAGTACTAAAACTCGCTGAACACACATGGAGGTTAAATCGATAGCTTATGAGCTGCCCTGTCACCTATTTCCGACGGTATCCGTTCATTTTTCATAATTTCATTTGCACTAATTTCATTTGCCATAGTGGTCACTGGCAATAACCTTCATTTTCCCTAATATCACATACCATAATTTCATTTGCCATAAAGGCGTTTTTTTCTGAATTCGTAAACCTGTCAGGTAATTTTAACATGCCATCGTATAGAGCCCAATAGGTTAGGTTAGGTTTGTTTTATTACAATTCTAAATAGTTCACGGTTTCAGAATAAAATCCCTTATGGCAAATGAATATTATGGCACATTATGGTTATGGCATATAAAATTATGTCATATGGAGTTCGTGTAAGTGAAATTATTGCATATGTAATTCGGTCAAACGATAGAGACCCATTTCCGACACCGGGTAACCCTACAGGGCACCGACAGTAGTGACTGTTATTTGACCTGTGAGCATGCCCACCCGTAGAACTTATGTAACTGTTATATTTGGCAGGTTTCATGTACATTAGGTTCACGCAGCCCCCGGCGGAGCTGTTCGACTGGTTCGCGGCGTACCTGGACGACGAGGAGGAGATCGACCCGCGCGCGGGCGGCGGCGGGCCCACCACCATCGGCGCCATGGTGCGCCAGATGCTCATCAAGCTCGACTGGTTCAACACGCTCTTCCCCAGGATACCCGTCTCAATACAGAAGCAGATCGAGATCAAGTGAGTTGATAAAAAATAAAAATGTTTTTCAGTAAATAGGCCACCATAGGGCTCTTTTACACGTCGGTAATGTGAAGTGAATTTACTAGCGCTTCAGACAAGACCATCGTTGCGGAGAAGAAGCGCCAAGAAACTCCAGCAGAAGGTCATTTTTTCAAACATTACAAGTACTTAATAAAGTAATCCTTACTAATATTATAAATGTGAAAGCGCGGATGTTTGTTACGCTTTCGCGCAAAAACTACTTGACGAATCATCACGAAACTTTTTACATATTATGGGAGGTACTAGAAGTAACATAGGATACTATACAGGGCGTCCCACGGCTATGCCACATGGAAGGAAAGTACCTTGAATATTGTAGATGGAACATTTTACTGAAAGAAGACTTACAGTGCGACATAAAAGAGTAAAAATTAATTATTTGGGTACTAACTTGTTTCATTTCATGGCAACACCAAATTATCTGTCAATACGTCGAGACTGCGGTCAAGTGGCTGGCAAATATCTATGAAAATACTATTTTTATATTGTTTTACGTGCTATTTTGTATTAATGGGTTGCTGCACGGTGTCATCATGAACAAGGTCATCCGTGGAGGTGCTCGTGATGTAATTTACAAAGTATTCTTACGGTGTTTGGCAGAATTTCAAGCGGGAGTTCTATTAACTAATCTGGAGGATATTTACAAACGTACAGCAGATTTTACTGGTAAGTAACATCTGAAAGTTGTTTTAAACGTAGTTACACGTAATACTAACACGTATAGTCGTCTGATTTCTTAAAAATAAACAGTATTTTTTTCATTTTTCTTTAATTTTTGAGGTTATGTCTAGATAAACAACGATCTTGATTTTTATAGCGCGACTGAAATCTTGAGCATTGTTACCATGTTTTTATTATTAAGTGTTATTAGAACTGTATTTTGTTTTCCTGTATTTAAAATCGTCTTGTTTTCAGGTGTGTCAAAAAGTACAGTGCGAAAAATAGCGAAGAAGGGGACCGAAAATGGTGGAAAATTTTCGACTCCGGCTAAACATAGAAAGGGTCGTCCTTCAAAGCAAATTGATGACTTTGATATTTGTGCTATCCGTCAAACGATTCAATTTTTTTACACTGTCAAAAAAGAAGCACCTACAATAGGAAAATTGTTAGCTCAACTGCGGCAAGATATTAACTATGATGGAAGTCGAGAGCATTTGCGCACCTTTTGAAAAAGATAGGTTTTAGTTTCAAAAAATGTAAAACCAACAGACAAGCTTTAATAGAAAAGCCTATCATAGCACACAAAAGAGAATCTTATCTGCATGAAATTATGAAAAATCGGAATTTGCCAGAAGAACTGCAAAAGGATATCATATATTTAGACGAGAGCTACATACATTCCAGTTATAAACTCAAAAAGTGCTGGCAATCAATTGAAACTGATGGTATTTTCACAGATATGTCAAAGGGAAAGAGGTGGATTATAGTACACGCAGGAAGTGAAAAAGGTTTTGTGCCGAATGCACTAATAGTATTTAGTGGTGTTAATAAACAAGAAGATTATCATTCAGAAATGAACCAAAACAATTTCACTAAATGGGTTACTGAAAAACTTATACCTAACATCAGAGAACCCTCTATTATTGTGATGGATAATGCTCCTTATCATTCTGTGATACAGAATAAAGCTCCAACATCTGGCAATAAAGTTGCAGAGCTAAGACAGTGGTTAATAGAAAATAACATATCTTTTGACCTGAATTTAAGGAAACCATCTCTTCTGGCGTTGGTCAAGAAACATAAACCTGAGCCAATTTATAAAATTGACGAGATTCTTGGAGAATTTGGTCATACAGTAGTAAGACTTCCACCTTACCACTGTGACTTAAACCCCATTGAATTAATTTGGGCACAAGCAAAACGAATGGTCGCTTCACAAAATGTTGGTGCAAAGGACATTAAAGCACTGACCATAGATGCATTTAATTCTATAACTGCCCAGGATTGGAAGAACTGCTGCGAACATGTAAAAAAAATCGAGAAAGAATATTATGAGCGAGGTAGAACGTTATATGATGATATAGACCGATTAGTAATTCAGGTGGGTGCAGACAGCAGCAGCAGCAGTGAAGACGAGTATGAAGATGACGATGAAGAAGAGGAAGTGGAGTATCTGAACTTTGAACTACTGTAATAGTTTTGAACATGAAATGGACAAATAATAGTATAGACCGACAACCTCCATATATTTGAGCGTGCATCGGATAGCTAGCTTTTCTAGAGGCGCTATTAATAAAACGTATGGGATCGTAGCTCAGACTAGATGACACTAGAGACACTAGATGGCGCCTGCGCTATGAACCGGGGGGAATATTTAATGAAATAAAATAAAATAATGTAGTACGCAAATTGGCGTTGATTGGGCTTTTTTACACAATGTTAGTAGAAATTAGCAGTTTTTTGTAAGAAAACATTGTATTGTTTTAACTTTATACAGCCGTAATTTTATAAAAGCTTTCATAGATGGTGTTGTAAAACTCCAAGGTACGCTCGATTGTAGGGCGATTGTCAGTCTATATGTATTGTCTTTGCTATTATACATATTTTAATCTATATGTACTTTTATATATGTATAATAAATGTGAAGAATGGTCATGTGAATTTATTTTAGAAAAAGCATATCTGGGGAGCTATTTGGACCCAACAGACACATTTTTGTTTATCTGTTTGTTTGTTACCGCATCACGCCAAAACTACTGGACGGATTTGATGAAACTTAGCATGGTGATATATCATATCTCTGGTCATAACATAGAATACTTTTTATCCCGAAAAATTTAAATATTTCCGAGGGAATAACGATAAACTTAAAATGAGCCTTATTCAGTAGAACAAAGACTTTCATAATATTTGACTAACTTAAATATTTTCGTATTGTAAGATACATTTATGGTCCCACTAAATAATGTTTTTCTTTTATTTATTAAAGTTAACTTTTGAGTGCAACCGTTGTTTTAATATTAAAGTACCACTGCTAATATTAATTTAAAAAATAGCAAGTATCAAGATCAATTTGATAGTACACGCAGGGTTGCTATTTGAACGACGGTGGCGCCCTCATTTATTTTTTACTCTTTTCTGTCGGTCTGTACATGGTTGAACCGGGAATCGACCCCGTTACACGAGAAAAATAATTACCCTGCAGCTTTATCACACCGATCAAAAGGCTTCATCATAAGGATTATTTTTTGCTAAATAACATAGTGTCAGAAATAAAAGGAAGACCATGAATTTTAACATTTTTAATACAAAATTAATCAATTTATCAAATGCTTAAAATGAGTCCCTTCCTGTTGAATACAAAGTCGCACTCTTTTGATTATTTCCCTCCCTGTCGATTTTTTGATCTTGTTGTGGTGGATATTTAGAATAATACGTCGTAAGTTCTGTTAATAGCTCGTGGACACTTTCATACTGGTTCTTGTAAACTAAATTTTTGACATAACCCCATAAAAAAAAATCTAAATCTATCTATCTCTCTGTCTATCAGCTTTTCATTTTTCTGAACAAAATTTCACATCAAATGTTAAATTTCATGGTCTTTCTTTTATTTATGACACTATGTTATTTAACAAAAAATAATCCTTATGATGAAGCCTTTCGATCGGTATGATAAAGCTACAGGGTAATTATTTTTCTCGTGTAACGGGTTCGATTCCCGGTTCAACCATGTAAGTCTTCTTTCAGTAAAATGTTCCATCTACAATATTCAAGGTACTTTCCTTCCATGTGGCATAGCCGTGGGACGCACTGTATATTAAAAAAAAATCCAAAAAAAAAATTGACAAGGAAAATAAATTGCAGCGGGCGAAGCCGCTGGCGGGTCTCTAGTAAATAATAATAACTAAAGCTAGAACAAATAAGATCATTACAAATGTAAGGCTAATAACATTAAACTAAAAATAATGAGTCTCGGAGAACAACACGACGAGGTCTCTACGTCAAAAGCCATAACTAGAATAATAAACTGAAGAACCAGGCCTTGCTAACGTGAACAGACCGGACCCCACAAACAGCACCCGTTCACGAGTATGACGCGTATCTCAGCCATCGCCTCACTCAACCATGTGTTCGGGAAAGTGGCGACCCGATCAACGACGCCGCCGTCAGCCAAGACCTTTAAGCGAGCATGACTTGACATGACGAATATAAGGACTACTCGTATACAGTAACTTATTACTATAATTATAATATTTTCTTACAACTTTAATCAGCGCACTTAAACAAAACAGGGCCTCTATTCAGGTGCGTTAAAACGATATCGTGTTTGACTCGTTTAAGAATCGTTTATGTCACAGTCGCCATTATTGTAAATGCCATAAGAGTTATCAAAACGTTGACAATACGGAAACACGTTATCGATATCGTTATAACGCAGTTGAATAGAGGCCCAGTTCTCATTAATTGCATTATACGAGACTCTAGATATACAGGGTGTTAGTAAATACACCCTGTAATGATTAGTAAAACATTTAGGTAAACAGTTAACCGTTAACCCTCTGCAACTGAGGTGACTTTTTTAGAAACATTCTACTGAGGTGGAGTCTGTCAGACGTCATTTTTGATAAAACATAGAAAAAATACTAATGGGTCAATGATAAGTATTGTTTATTAAGTGTATAGCATGATTATTTAATTTTCATGTGCAATTTATAATAAGCATGTATATGGGCTTCTAAATAAAAATAAAAAATTAACCTGAACAAGGTTAAAAAAATCTGGAGTTTTTAACATAGGTTAGTATATAATGCCCCGAGTCTGTAGGAGAGGTTGCTGAGCGATACAGACCTATTTCACGCTGTAAAGCGATTTTTTTCACGTCAGTTGCAGAGGGTTAAATTGGCAAAAAAATAAAAAGGCGTGAATTCAAACCAAATGAACCAGTGTAAAAAAATATTAATTAAAAAAACGAAGTGAACATAACGTTATGGTACGCCCAGTATTCACATTATCAAATTAAGGAAACACTAAAAGTGTACATAAATAATATTATTATCACCTTAATAACAATTTCTAATTCGGTCGTATGTTTATACAGGGTAATTTTTTTATCAGTGCACAAATTTTAACATATGATTTTGTATTTTTTTTATTTTTTATTTATTAATTTGAAGCTTTTATTTCAACACAACAAATGTACATCATAACATATCATAAAATACAAATATTAACTAAAATAAAAAATAAAAAGTAAATTGTATCGTTAATATAATATATTACGACAGTAAAACGAGTTAAAAAAATATATTTTTTGTTGTAAATTATCTCTTTTTCACCTTCTCGTGTGGACACAAAGTAACACTAGAAATGATGACATGGGTTGTCAAGCTGTAGGTATGCGATACACTGTATTGATATTGGAAATTTGAAATTTCATGTACAGCTTATCAGACAACAAGCCCCTCTCCTACTGATATTCTAAATATGAATTTCATTTATTAACTTACTTAACAACACTCCCCTCTCCTCGCACCCCTGCATTAGAGGGTCCATGAACATCGTTAAGTTAGTGGAATCATTGAATCGGCAACATCTCTAATATTTTTTAAGCTAGAGTAAAAATAACACAACATGTGTTATCGATTAACGATAGCGAAGCAAATATTAAAATTTGTGCACCTATTAAAAAATTACCCTGTATATATTTAAAACATGATTAAAATAAATCCGGTTTTCATCGTCTTCCTGCGTAAAACGAAACATGTGAATATATTAAGTCAATCACTAGCTTTCGAGTGAGGGCTTTCAAAAATACGGGATAATGGTTCATGCGACACTAAACGTGACATATTTTCGTGTTTTAATATTTTCTATCACCCAACTTTGAGCACTCGAAAGTCAAGCGGCCAAGTGCGAGTCGGACTCGCCCATGAAGGGTTCCGTAGCAGCAAGTAACATAATATAAAAGTTCGTTGTAGCTTTGATCAATGTTTTTATGACGTATTAAAAAAAAACTACTTACTAGATCTCGTTCAAACCAATTTTCGGTGGAAGTTTGCATGGTAATGTACATCATATATTTTTTTTAGTTCTATCATTCTCTTATTTTAGAAGTTACAGGGGGGAGGACATTTCAACACTTTGGAAGTGTCTCTCGCGCAAACTGTTCAGTTTAGAAAAAAATGATGTTAGTAACCTCAATATCATTTTTGAAGACCCATCCATAGATACGTATGGGTTTGATGTAAAAAAAAAATTGAGTTTCAGTTCTAAGTATGGGGAACCCCCAAAATTTGTTTTTTTTTCTACTTTTGTGTGAAAATCTTAATGCGGTTAACAGAATACATCCTTACCAAGTTTCAACAGTGTAGTTCTTATAGTTTCGGAAAAAAGTGACCGTGACATACGGACGGACAGACAGACAGACATGACGAATCTATAAGGGTTCCGTTTTTTGCCATTTGGCTACGGAACCCTAAAAATGGCGTCCCAGATGTTTTATCGGTCCTGCAGTATTTGAGAAATCGGTGAACATACATAAAAAAATCTCGATCTCGAAGAACATCCTCCGTTTTTGAAAGTCGGTTAAAAATAAGTACTTTAGTCCCTACGGATTTAACCCCTTACCGCATAGGAAGTCGTATATGGCTTCAGCATGTATTATATTTTTAAATTGGTCGTTTTGATGATTTGAACTAAAATTCATCAAAAAAAATAAGAAACCGATGCTATGTCTTTTAAGTTCATTTCCAAACAAACATTTTAAGTAAATTTCAAATTTATAATTTATGCAGTAAGATTCGTAGCTTTGCCAAAATTCAAATTAGGAAATGTACTTCAAAGACAGCGTTTGACTTTCGATATGCTATGCGTTAAGGGGTTTTTTTTTGGTATTTGGAAGGCAAACGAGCACACAGGCCGCCTGATGGTAAGTGGAAACTGTGACCCATAGGCATTCGCATTCACAAGACTGCAAATGCATTGTTGGTTAAGTATCCCTTTAGTCCGTGGTAATTTAAGTGTCACTTTAGTCCCTAGAGATTAAATGCGCTGTTGAGCGTGAGAAGTTAAGAGTGGTATATAATTATGATTGTTGTGTAGGTTAAACGAACACAACCGGCTGACGGCGGCGACGCGGCCGGCGGCCCGCGGGGCGGGGGCGGCCGAGCCCGACCGGCGCGACCACGACGACCGCGACCGCCGCGACTATGGAGACAGCGACAGGTACCAACAAACCAGTAGTCATCTTTCAGAACCCATGACACATTAATTGAATCATCAAAAATCCAATTTAAAATCTTTGGTCAAAGTTCGAAATTAGTATTTAAGGGCAGGGATTGTAAAACCGGTTTTATTCAATACCTTTATTTACATTGTTAAATTATTACCGCTAAAAAATTATACCTATATTCGAATTAGAGGTATTGTTGTCATTCCGCTTTTGTTCTTATCGCTATGTATTCACTATTAACAGTATTAAATACCTGTATTCAATAGCGCTATTCATTGTACCTGATAAGTGACATGTCAATTAGACTTTAATGAACTGTAATTTCAGACTTGTCTAAGGAGAGTCTAAGTTTTTTGTAAGAGCACCGAAAACATTTACATACACAAATAAACGAAAATATTGACACTGACAGGTATTACTGGTAATGGTTTTTAGGGGTAAAGTATCAAAAAGAGGTATTGTTGTCAATTGGCTAAACCGATAATAAACTTGAATACCGGTATTCATTATACCATTAATCAGAGCTTTAGTGGTATAAATAGTGAAAGTCAATTATAACCGGTAATACCTCATTTAAAACCGGTAGTCAGAATACCGGTAACGATCCCTGTTTAAGGGTATGACATCTTAAGATGTCAGTGGGCTCTGAAAGGTTAATATAATGGTGCTGTTAAACTTCACCCCACTCAGGGGGATGCTTGAGTAAATGCCCGCCCTGGGGTCAAGTCACGGTAACAACAGATTTTTCTGTGATGAACGCGAATATTTGTCCATGAATCTTGTTTTATTTGTATTTATAAGTATTTCTCTATCAATATCACGGGATAGCCTCACACAAATTGATTTAGTCCCAAACTAAGCTCTAGGCTTGTACTCCGGGCTTAGAATTGCTTCCTCATCCCCTTTATTCGCCAGACTTGGCCCCCAGCGACCTCGAAAAAATGCTCCAGGGCAAGAAGTTATCGCAGCAACGGAGGCTTATTTTGAAGCGAAAGACAATCGTTCTTCACGCATGGGATAGAAAAGTTAGAAAAGTCTTGGTCTTGTACTGTATCGCCCTTAGAGGAGACTATGAATAAATGATATTTTTATTTATTAAAAACCTTGTTTTAGTACTTAGTCTCGGGACTTATTGAACCATGACATGTGTTACTTTTATAGAGAAATATATACTCAAATACATAGAAAACATCCAAGACTCAAGAACAAATATTCGCGCTCATCACACAAAGATCTGCCCTTACCGGGACTTGACCCAGGAGGGGTCCTTCGAAGGCAGGGTCACTACCAACTAGGCTAGCGTGTTGTCGTAGCGTTTGTTTACTACTTAGCTCAACTAAGAAAAAATTGTTTATACCACGGGGGAGGGGGGGGGGGGGCACTTTTGAAGATCACCGACAAAAAAATACTAAGTTAGAAATCAATCTGTGCAGCGACTTAATCTACAAGCGGACCTTTTGAATTTGATATGATAAAGGCGTTATGATATCAAATCCAAAAAGTGGGCCCGCGCGTAGATGGAATCGCTGCACAAATTGATGTTAAAGTTCGTCATTTTTCGTCTGTGAGCTTCAAAAATCGCCCCCCAGATGAACAATCGTATCTGGTGTTAACGCCCTAAGATCCTTCCGACTTTTCGACGAACTCATCCCCTATTTGTCCCTTACAGATATTCAAAAGACAGACAGCGCGATCAGCCCAAACGCGACGACCGCGAACGAGACCGGGAGCGCGACCGGCACCGGACGCGCGACGGCGACAGACGCGACCGCGACCGGGACACCCGGGACACGCGGGACGCCCGCGACAGGCGCGACAGGGAGCGCGACAACCGCGACAGGCGCGACGGGGCGCGCAACCGCTCCCGGTCCCGAGATCGCCGGCACAACAGATAACTGGCTGTTTGCAGAATTATAATTAATGATGTTCCATTTGCTGTTTTATTTAGCTTTTAAAGCTTGACGGTCACTCGATCACGGTCTTTCTCAAAGAGGGCGTAGGAGTAGACCGGCGATAGAAAATATTAGCACACGAGGAAAGCTAGTGATTGACTTAACCCCTTATCGCGTGGGAAGCCGTACATGGCTTCACGCATGTTTTATATTTTTAACGATTTGAAGTATAATTAATCAAAAAAATAAGAAAAACGATGCAATGTCTTAAAGTTCATTTTCAGACATGCCTTTTAAGTAAATTTCAAGGATGATAAGATGAGATAATCATTTATTGTCAAAACTTACATTACATTACACTATACATTATTTACATTATATTATAATACTAGCGACCCGCCCTCGCTTCGCTCCGGATTAAAGTATACATATAAACCTTCCTTTTCAATCACTCTATCTATTAAAAAAACCGCATCAAAATCCGTTGCGTAGTTTTAAAGATTTAAGCATACATAGGGATATAGGGACAGAAAAAGCGACTTTGTTTTATACTATGTAGTGAAGATGTCATGCATTACAATACTCCCAATAGTTTGTCAATTTCAGACGTACAATTACAATCATAGTTTTACAAAGTTAAGAGACATATTCATTTAAATCACATTTTTTTTTACTAAAATTCCATTCCATATAATGGCTTCAAAGTATTCTGGCAAATGATTAAATATTCTGAATCCAGTAACATAAGTGCTTTTTAAGTATATAGCTAGAAGAAGAATGGTTACTTCATAAATATTTTTTGTATTGAGATCTTAGGTTATGCTTAAGGTAACGTTTTTTTATAAAGTAACATATAATTGATGCAGTAAGCTTTGTCAAAATTCAAATTAGGAAAGGTACTTTAATGACAGCATTTCACTTTCAATAGGTATGCTATGTGTTAAGGGGTTATGAGGGCAGAGTGAGAAGTCTGGTAAGTATATTAAAGGTTTTTTTTTCACAAATTCATTAATATATATTAGTATGCAGCCTTTTTTGAAATATTTCATATATTTTCAGCCTTTTCGCACGGATAGTTATTTTGACAGCTATAAAGAAACCATCGCTTTGATGTTTGCAAACAGAGAAAAGTGAATTTTGCGTTCGGATTAAACATTACTTTCACAAATTACAAGAGTAACTTACCAGTTACTAGTCGCCACCAGTAAATACTAGTTAATTTCACCGTGTTAAACTGGGGCTCAACTTTGAAATCGTCTATTGCTATCCCTTTTGCTCTCGATACGTTACTAATTTGCAAAAAGTGTCAGGGCGATCCGAAGTTCAAATTACGGATTTCAAAGTAGAGCCGCTGGTTTTAATTTCACGAAAGGTAAATTAATTAATTGAAACACTTGTATTCTACAAGCCTAAACCTACCAAGGTCGGAAGCTTTGTAAAAGTTACAAGCTAAACTATACTTGTGTCGATTTAACTCAATATTATCGTTAAAAATACATATTTAAGATAACCAAACATTAGATACTTAAAACAATGCGGACTGATTTCGATAGCGATGAAGAAGTCATCATTATTTGTCATCAAGTCATTATTAGAGTATTTCTACCAAGAATACTAGAGAATCCCCCAAATAGTAATGTGTTAAAATAATTCTTAGAACCGCAATTTTGGATTCCATTCTTCGTTCAATTAGTTTTCCTTTAAATTATTGTTTAACAATACAGACACGAGTTCCGGTAACCTTCGGGAAGGGAAGATGGCCGATTGAAAGATGTCCGGCTTTTGATTTTGATTTATTCTGTTTACTGGTTTACTCTACTCACTTGACATTGGCGAAATCACTGCGTACATCGCGGTCGACCGCCATTAATAAAAAAGAAGAAGAATACAGACACGAATCAAGGTTGGTAATGAAAAAAGGCGGGCTTTTTTATTATTTAACACATACATCCCGCAGCGGCAAAGGGTTTAAAACATACAGCCAAGTCTCGTTTCGAGGAACATGCAACATATTTTTTGCATGCTTAACAATGAATACAATTACAAGTAATAATTAATTTATACTATTTAGATAAAGGAGCTCAAAATAATGTTTGCTCAATACTCACTTGACTGGTACTTAAAATAAATAATATAATACAGCCATGATAATAACGTATACAGCCAAACCTTAACCATTATTTTTAGTCGCACTACCGCTGCTAGAAACAAGTCTTGTATTTTTTTTTATTGAAACTTGATTTACCAAGACTTGTACATGTTAACTTGAAACTACTTACTAGTAAAGCCGTATATTTGTAGACTCGAGAAACGGACACTAGTAATCCCAGTATTTACTATTTTACAAACAAGTACCTAGTAACTAAAATCGTAGCTCGGTGAAACATACACTTGTGAACTTGCCCAAAATATTAGTCCATGAACGGGTATTACTAGACTTGTAGCTTTCTTGAAATAGGCCCCAGGGAAACTTTCTAGCGCTAAAAAGTCAAAAATCGCCCTTTGCTTCTTTTTCCGAAACTAAATATTTGACTTTGGAGACATGACACTGGAGATTTCACGGCAAACAATGTCTTGAAGCGAAGAAAAGTGACCTTGAATGATGTTGCTTATGTTTTCTGTCCCTTTCTTATCATCCTAAAGAAAGGGACAGAAAACATAAGCGACGTCATTCTAGGTCACTTTTCTTGGCTTCAAATTCAAAGCGTTGTTCGCCGACTACCTGCGTTATATATCGTTATGATGATACCAACGTTATAATAATGTCATAGCGCTTTATAACGATGTCATAAAAAAGGAAGGTGTGCTCGGGGGTTAAAAGGCAATTTATAAATAAGAAACAAAACATATTTTTTTCTCATTAATCTTATTTTCACATGTTAGTTCATATAATCTTAGACAAATCATAAATCATTTATAAATATATCAAAAAAAAAGTGAGTTTCTTAAACTATCGACAATTGGAATACCGTCAGCCAAATTAAACATGTATATACATATGTAAATAGCTAATCAGTGATAAAAACAATATCGTAAAAAAAAATCGACAATGGCAAAGCCATTGAATGAATTTAACAGTGGTGATGGCACCAGTGATTGACACTGCTGACAGCCACCAGTGTTGTACAGTCAAGGGCATTAATATCTATACATACTGCGATCGCGTCAAATAGGTATATGTACCTACACACAGACCTTATTGCCAGTAGCATAAAGGTGTATAGATTTTTTTACATCTTAGGAACGTATAATTTAAGCCCTTGACTTACACTTAACTCTTAATACAAAGACCAGGGCCTCTATTCTACTGCGTTATAACGATATCGTTTTTGACCTGTTTCCGTATTGTCAACGTTTTGATAACTCTTATGTCATTTACAATAATGGCGACTGTGACATAAACGATGGGGGGCCATTTGCAACGTTAAAAGATGGCGGACGTGTGATTTGTTTTAGACTTTAATTTTTGGGTAATTAGGTGTTCAAAGTTCTTTTCTGATAGTGATTTGTACTTTTTATGCCTTTGTGTCGCACAGTGATTGAAGACTTGGACTTATTTCGTGTATCTGGCATCTTTCTTCTCGTTTCAAGTGGACTCGCAGTGGTGCAGAGGTTAAAACTATCTTGACCTCTGACCTACAATTCACCGTACAACGTTGCCCCCAATCTTCCTAGAGAAGATTGGATTGTGTTTTATTGCTATATTGATTTATAATTATATATACTTACTTGACACTGGCGAAATCACTTCACGTGGAAACGCCATATCCCCGCGGTAGTAGCTGTTCAAGTCGCCGCGGGGGCAAAGAAAGAAGAAGAAGAAGAAGAAGACATAAACGATGACGGTGGTGATTTGACGTGTTTTAGAATCGTTTATGTCACAGTCGCCATTATTGTAAATAACATAAGAGTTATCAAAACGTTGACATTACGGAAATAGGTCAAAGACGATATCGTTATTACCGTGTAGAATCCCAGCCCTGCCCCCCAATACAACAAGTCAAATGCAATATCGTTTTAACGGAGCAGAATAGAGGTCCAGGCATTATTTAATTCAAAAATAATTCATGACTGATTGAGTTGACTGACGCAAAACTTAACTTTTAGGGTGCCTAAGGGTTGCAAATGTTGAGGGCATAACCTATTTTAAGTTGGGTGTGCTGTTTCCAAGATAGGTCTTCAGATCCGTGACGGTGGACTTGATGAGCTTGGCCGGGATGGTGTCTCTCTGAAGCCGTTTGTACGCAGCGTACCGGTGGCAGCCCCCGAAACTGTAGAAGTAATCTCCCCCTTCGGAACCTTTGATCCAAAGCACGTCTATGGGAGGGACGTAGCCGGTCTCTTCCTCTTTCTAGAAGTAAACAAATATAAAACAAATGTTTTTAAAAACCGTCTTCAAAAAGCATGAAATAATTTCTTTTAAAATGTTAGGTCAGTCCAACTGAATTCGGCTTTCGGTTAAAAATATGTGACGCCGACTTCAGCTGAACATTTGAAAAGAAGTTATTTCTTGCTTTTTGAAGACGGTTTTTTTTTTTGTAATTTTATTTCGTATCTTTGAGTGATCATAATAATACTGTTATGTCGTCCTTCGTATTATCGTCTTATTGTCGTCCGGACTTTACGAGCATGAGTAGTGAATATATTTTACACCCAGCATAATGAAGGACTTTACGAGCATGAGTAGTGAATATTTTTTTTTTAATTCGGTCCAGCTGTCTTTGCGTAATCAGGGAACATACATAAAAAAACCCGACGAACTGAGAACCTCCTCCTTTTTTTTGAAGTCGGTTAAAAATCAAAATCAATAAGTTTATTCAGCAAATTGGTCACATGACGGCTTTATACGTCGGTAATATGGAGTGAATCTCCTAGCGCTTCGGACAAAACCAAAGCGCCGCAACAAACTCCAGCAGGTAATTTATAACTGACTTCAAAAACCATAGGTACTTCGCAGAATATCATATTCGCAAAACATGATATAAGCAAAACATGATATTCGTAAAACATGATATTTGCGAATAGTGTAATTAGGTTATGGAATCGTAGGCAGGTTTAGGTTATGTTAGTTTTGCAGCAGGCCCGGAGGGCCAAACCACCCAGAAATAGGAGCTCCGTGGCAGCGGAGCTCCGTCGACACTGTTGTCAATAATGATGTTTTGAGAATGTCATGTTTTCCGAACATCGTCTTTTGCGAATATCATGTTTTGCGATTATGATGTTTTGTGAATATCGTGTTTTACGAATATGCTATTTAACATACTAATTGTTCAAAAGGAGAGGTTTTGAATTTAACTTTTTTTTATGTGTTTGTTACGCGATTTCTCCGTCAATTGTGGGTCGATTCTGCAAATTACTACTTTTATTTATAGGATATACTCCCGAGGTGGTCCCATTGTCACGAAGTTGATATCCTGATGTGAGAATCAGTAAAGAATTGAGACAACTCCTCAAAAGTTATAGGCTTAAAGCGATTTTTGCATTTTGAATATTAAGTCCAGCATTTGCATTCAGAAAGTATCGTTTGGTGATTTGGTATTACGGCAGAATTATCTCTAAAATGTATGTGAGTACCGCCGGTGGTACGTCTCAATGTCTCACCTTAATAGTTTCCATCAAGGACTCGACTTTCTTCTCGTCCAGTTCCGGGATGAAAGGTCTGATCAGCACCGATATGGGGACGTCGTGGACTTCCTCCTTCCAGGCGCTGTGGACGCTCGACATGGTACCAGCTGCGGATGGAACAAATATCTATAAACATGCTTGTCTGCCCGCGATTTCGCCATCCAACGGGAACAGTGATTTATTTGGGATTCAAATTAGCTTATATGCTATTCCAGCAATTCAGACTGTAATCTATCTTTGTGACAAATTTCATCTAGAACCGGAGAAGCCGTTTTGTTCCGGCTCCGATTGGATTTATTTCGATGTGTTAGAGAGGTCTAAAATAACGGACACGTGTTTTTTTTACTATTGAGAGGAATAAGTCAAGGACTTCAATTGTTATCTCTATGGAACCCTATCATAATGACAGCGTTAATCATTAAATTTGGCTTTCTTTCATGTGGTTTGACGCCGTCATTATGACAGGGTTCCATAGTGGCATAACAATTAAAGTCCTTGTAGTAAAAAGGGACTAAACCCTCTAACTTCTATAAAGAGTTCAAGCAAATTACTACAGTTATATTAAATATTAGAAGACACCCGCGTCTAAGAAGACTTCGCACGCGTAGAAATAGTTTTCGGCTCCTCCCCCTATGTGTATGTAGACGACATTATTAAGTCATAATTTGATAGTGTCGTCTATATTATGTCAAATACCTCGTTTATCCGTATTCCCTCGGTAACTGTTCAATTTTCCGGGATAAAAGTATCCTATGTCCCCGGGACCTTAGTAATCTCCATGCCAAATTTCATCTAAATCGGTTCACTAGTTCCTGAGATTAGCGCATTCAAGGAAACAAACAAACAAACTCTTCAGGTTTATTCGAGTATATTAGTATATAAGATATGTTCAACAATGAAAAAAAATTAACACGTGTTTGATTATATTAGCTCACACTCATATTTTTCTAAAAAACACCCTTCAGTTTTTAGGGTTTTAAGTTAGAATGTTTTTTTTTTAGATTTAATTGATATAAAAACGCGTGCTCTTTAAATAATTTTCCAATTAAATCATTTTTCACTTCTCATGCTCTTAAAATGCTACTTAAATCTCTGCGAATCGGGACTAAAGCTCCTTATTAATCTCTAGGGATTAAAGTATTTTTTTTTATTTACTTTGGAAACCCCTAAACAACCAATCACGGTGTTTGTGAATGGAGGATTATAGCCATTTTCAGTGATTGTGTATGGACCATATTTTTGGGTGTCGAAATAACCTCAAAATGACAACTGTGCAAATATATAAAAAAAAGGATTTAATTTCGTGAAACACGATTAATTATTACGAATATGAATCTATTTAATCATATTAAGGCCGAACTCTTTTATTATGCGTGGTTCAATTACTTTTAAAATGGTTTCCAAGTTTGAATCTGTTGGCTAAATATGCAAGCATTTAAAACATCACTTTACAAAAACACCGCAGAACTTTTTTTTCCTATTTGTATTTTGAATAGATGTTCATAACTTGTATTGAGCGTACGTTGTTAAAAAACAATATTGTTTAGAACGTCGTTTTTTTCCTCGCATTCAAAGCGAAAAGTAGAGTGTTTAACGCGAGACTAAACAACCATAATGACACTCAAACTACAGCCACCCTCGCTCGCAAGCTCGCTCGCGTGGCTAAACATCTCGTCTCGTGTCATTATGGCTTGTTTTAGTCCCTTGTTGAACAATCTACTATTTTAGTCGGGCACTTGTCTACCTTTCCTAGTGAGCAGCAAACATCCATCATCCAACTTCCTCATTTATAACAGTAGGAACATAACAGATCAACTATAATAACGATAACACTAAAAACTTGTCAGGCAACAGCATGTCGGACCACGCTCAGTGTAGGGCTCCGAAGACGTTAACTAAGTTACTACTAATTAAGTACGTACTTAACGGCTTCGGAGCCCTACGCTGTAATTAACTTAGTACAAACAGCAACTCTCTTAACTGTACATCGGTGGACCTTATTGGAAAAGACATAAGGTCTACCGATGGACAATTACAAGTGTGGGCGATGGTACTAAGATTTTTTCGGATTTTTAGTTTTTGTAGTTTTGGCGGTCGGCGAGGGGACTCTAACTAAAATTAGCGCTTTTAGCTTAATACTTCATAAACGGGTCCCTTGATCGAAGAATTGTTTTCATATAGGTACTTACAATATTTTTGAAAGACCTATCCAACGACACCCCACACTATGGTGTAGACGAAAAAAAATACATCTACTACACGTCACGTGTTGGGCAAAATCCATAAAAAAAAGTCGTTACATTGTACCACTTTGTTGGCTTGACTAATATGTACCGTCATGGCAAGTTACAGCTGTCTAGTGCGGACGGACGGATGGCGAAACTATAAGGGTTCCTAGTTTGACTACGGAACCATAAAACAGGTTTTTGCGTAGGTTATAGAACCGTCACTTTTAAATAAACGGTCGCGCTAGTCTGTAACTATAAACATTACCTAGCAACAGTAGATAAATACGAGTATAATTTGCCGAATTATAAACTTATCGATATTCTGTAATTAAATACGCATCCACCTTTTATCACATGCCTACGTGAATGAAGGTGAAACTTATTTTGTTTGTTTGTGAAAATGACCTTTAATGACCTGTGGCTCGTTTCTACTAGATAAAAAAAACCGGCCAAGTGCGAGTCGGACTCGCGCACGTAGGGTTCCGTACAACTATACATCTAAATAAATGTTTTTCTTTATTCTTTATTATATTGGAGTTGATTGAATGAAAGGTAAAATGCGGTTTAGGATTTGTAACGTAGATATTAAAAATACATAATATAAAAGTTCTTGTACCTCGTTGTAACTTTGATCGATGTTTTAATAATAGTGTTTTTTTTTTAAATAAGATATTGATAAGTAAACATTATAATTAGGTACTATATGCGAGCCCATATAGGCTTGTGATAGCTAAACAAGCTAATATATATTCCAGTTTGACAATAACTCCGCGCACACGAGTGTCAATGACGGCTGCCCTCACGTGGCTGCCCGTTCGGGTAAGCGTAGTCGGGAACCTCCCCGCGCGCGCTCCCGCTACCGATAAAGTCACGCCCCAAGCGAATTGTTGTTTACTTGGGAAACTATTACCGATTTCTTACTCGTATTAGAAAATAATGGTTCACGGTTTATGCATAAGGTTTATGTTCATAAAATTAAATGTTTTTCTTAATTCTTTATTATATTTGAGTTGATTGAATGAAAGGTAAAATGCGGTTTACGATTTATAACGTATTAAAAAAAAACTAATTATTAGATCTCGTTCAAACCAATTTTCGGTGGAAGTTTGCATGATAATGTACATCATATATTATTTTTACATTTATCATTCCCTTATTTTAGAAGTTACGGGGGGGGGGACACACATTTTTCCACTTTGGAAGCGTCTCTCGCGCAAACTATTCAGTTTAGAAAAAAAATATAATAGAAACCTCAATATCATTTTTGAATACCTATCCATAGATACCCCACACGTATGAGTTTGATGAAAAAAAAATTTTTGAGTTTCAGTTCTAAGTATGGGGAACCCCAAAAATTTATTGTTTTTTTTCTATTTTTGTATGAAAATCTTAATGCGGTTCACCGAATACATCTACTTACCAAGTTTCCACAGTATAGCTCTTATAGTTACGGAAAAAAGTGGCTGTGACATACGGACGGACAGACGGACAGACATGACGAATCTATAAGGGTTCCGTTTTTTGCCATTTGGCTACGGAACCCTAAAAATACCGCTTTTGACATCTTATCGTATTGTTAGTATCATAATTAGACCCCGTTATCGAAGGTGCGATTTGGTAGCAGGACGTTCTTAGGCAGGGTGAAATGTTGATGATGTTGATATCGATTCTCTTAGTTATATATATACTGGGTGTTGCCGCAATAAAGGATAGGAGCAATAAATTGAGGGATCGTTTCTATTGTATAAACGTAGCAACATTTGTTCTACAACTTTTGCAACATATGTAATTTATTATTTGGGATTTTTTCGAACCAACTAAATAGCATTTTCAATGTACTCCATCCAATAGTCTAGTTGTCATCTATAGTTACTGTCAGCCCACAAACTTCGTAGTTTGCGCAATACATTGCTTGCTTGGAAAATCTAAATTCATTAATATTTAGTAAACAACAAGTTATTTTCAAAAGTGTAGAATAAATGTTGTTACGTTTGTGGTGTGGAAACGATCCCTCAATTTATTGCTCCTATTACAGGCAACACCCGATATACATTTTTTTTGTCGAAAATGTAACATTTTTATTTTGTATTCCATGATAATATGTCATCAGGAGCAGAATCCGCTATCACCAGAACAAAGACACTGTGGTTGCTACTTCACAATATAATTGTTCAAAGTTACAATTAAACAATTTTTATGTTTCGAGGTGCAGGCCAGTGCATGAAATAAACAAAATAACACGTTTAGTTTTTGTCTAAGACAATCATTACAGTAGAGCATAAGTAGAGAGTAAGTACACAGCTGTATTTCAAAATTATTTTTACCCTGCCTTAGACCGTCCATCTACCGAATTGCAGCTCCGGTAACGGGGTCTAATTATGATAGTTGTTTATATGACAGTAATGGCGGTCGAGTGAAGAACAATACGATAGGTAACTACGAGTAACACGTCGAAATTAATATTGTTTTCTCTAGTGGGATAGAGCTCGTGCTAAATTGAACAACACATCCTGGCACACCGGTCACCAGTGTCACTAAAGAAGTTGCCACCTCGGTACCGCGTAGGTGCCGCAACTTCATGCCGAGTGGCCATCCATTTCAGTGGGATCCCCACCTTAATTAGTTTTTTAGGGTTCCGTAGTCAAACTAGGAACCCTTATAGTTTCGCCAAGTCCGTCCGTCCGCAGCCTAGCGCAGAGACTCTTAGTGCTAGAAACTGCAATTTGGCATGAATATGCATATTAGTCACGCCGACCAAGTGGTACAATAAAAGGAAAAAAAAACTAGGTCCTCCCCTACACGTAACGTGGGGATGTATTTTTTTCTCATCTTCCCTATAGTGTGGTTGAATAGGTCTTCCAAAAATATTAAGGGTTTGTGAAAACAGTTTTTCAATTAAGAGTCCTTTTATGAAGTATTAAGCTTTAAAGCGCTAATTTTAGTTAGACTCAAGTTACCCTCTATAGCCAGAACTACAAATGCTAAAAATTTGAATAACGAATTTTAATGGAAAACTATCACGACTAAGTAGACATCATTGGTTCTCACGCTCTTGCCCGGTTGCTCTGAGTAGTAAATCCACCGATGTGTTTTATTCTGTTTTTTAATCGTTCGTTCTTACTGTTTGCACTTAGGTGCTATTTGTGTCACTGAATTTTTTCTTTCTTTCAATACAAATAAATACATAGCTGTACCATAGCAGTTGCCCCCGGCGCGGGCCGCGAACAAACAAAAGTTTAGTCCATGTTACTCAGGAATTGATTAACCCATACTTCGCAGAATATCATACTCGCAAACTGTATCAAAACCAACCTAATGAGTCAAAACTCGATGGGTCTACGGTAAGCATAACGGAGATCTTGCCACCAACTTCCGACTCCAGCATCAGATCAGCCCCATGTCGTCATAATATTGTTCTGTCACGCGATATACATATGCATACAAAATTTCTGCTCAATTGGAAACCGGGAAGTGGGTCAAATTTAACTTGCAAATTTTGACGGACAACTTACATACATACATACGAACAGTGCAAGTTAAATAAAAGCTGGTAATGAACAAAACATACAAATCTTTCCTTTTTATAATATTAGTGTACATAATGTAGCCAATAATAAAATAACTTTACTGATCGTGCAACGGCTTGAATCACCAAAACACGTTAATCTAGGTATCGAGCTAAAACACAGGCTTGCAGCCAAACCAGTCCGGTCCAGTACTAGTTATTCTGTCGTGAATACCAAGCGGTACTATGAGCACACGTACTATGTGTACATACTGCCTTTATGTTTCTGCATGCAGCACTAGACCACTTTCCAGTTATGGAAACGACTGGTTTCACATTGGAATCACTTAATGCATAAAATTGTGTAGGTAAGGACAAATTACGTTTTTTACGGAAATACCAAACACTGTTTTACAGAAAATCATTTCATAGAATGTATCACTTCACAGAATTGTTTTCTTCTGCTGTGACCTTACAGTTTTAAGATTATTTTTTGGTCGCAGGTCTAACCTAACCTGACCTACGTTACTCATGCTTAAGATAATCTGGAAACAGTAAGGTTTCAGTTGAAATAACCTATGAAATGGGTTTCTGTAAAACAAGGAGACACCAGTGTTTTAACCTGTATGTTCACACATGTTAATCAAGAGTATCCCTACCTTATTTTGATTTTGATCTTGTTTTGGTTGTGGTATTAGTGGATCAGCGGACCATCTTATCCATCAACCACCCGCCAAGCACCAGTGTTCGCATTGCTAGGTTCCGGTGTGGGGATAACACGACCGGTGAAATTACTAGCATAGAGGCATTCATTATGAATACTCGTAAATAAATAATTCCATGTTAGTCCTCAAGGTTGGCATTTGCGGTCATACGATTGTAGTCACAAAATTGCATGTCAATGGGTCACAAATCGGCTCGGTCGTCCTTACATTAGGAAGGTGTAATCAATGGCGAGGACATTATTTAATGATTTCAGGGTAAACAGCATTAACAACACAAATATAACAAAACAGTATACCCTCCTAAGTCCACACATTAGCCGAAACAGTTTCCTTCCACTGATAAGTAATAAATATGTTCTAGTGAGACGGTCAAATTAATAATAACAATAACTTTGCCTGTTAATTTTGCACAAAAGTAAATAATAAAGAATTAGTACATTACTGCACAGACCAGGAAGTAGGCCGTTGCGGGACGAGTAGAGTTAGCGTGGCCGAGACGCAGTCGAGGCCACGCTATATACGAGTCCAGCAACCGCCCTGCCTGGTCGAGGCTTGTATAGTGCTTTTCTCTAACAATGCGAGGAAATTAAACAAAATTTCAGTTTTGATATAATATGTATTCAAATGTATTAACAAAATCAAGTCAAATACGATGTGATAATATGACGAAGGCAAATGGCAGTAAGTACTTAAATAAAAAGGTTTACTTAAAAATTAAAAGAAATGTTGCTCATGTTAGGGCAGTTTGTAAAATTAAATGTAATGGTTTTTCCTGGTACGTTAATGTTTGTTAGTTATATATTTTCAGTGGACGTAGATGGCGGCGTATTAGTTACATTGAACTGTTGATTCGAACGGGATTGCACAGGACTTGTTTCTATGTCAGGCATGAATGCTTCTGGACCAGATATCTGTTGGGAGAAGGATTGTTCATTTACTAAATGTTGTCTCGACGTAGAAGGCTGTGGGTCTTCGTTGTTAGTAGATTGCAGCTTGATGGTCTTATTTATACGGTCTGATATTTTCCTTTTATTCTGCACAGAATCTTCAATATAGCTCTCGGCAACGACACTCGACTTCCACCCCCCGTGCCTCTTGAGAGTTGTTAAATTTGCCCCAGAGTCAGCTAATAAAGTAGCTGACGATCTACGAAAGCAATGGCCAGTGTAACATTCGCTGTTTGGTAAATTTAAATAATTCGCTATTCTCGCCATTTTGTGCCTCCCAATAACCTGGTTGGTGCACTTTCCATTTTTGTAATTAATAAAAAATCTGTCCGATTTTACTGTTGGTGGACGAAGTGCCTGATATTTTTTTACTAGAGGCACGAATTCTTTAACTATCACGAAGGTGCGGTCTATTTTAGTTTTGGTGTCACGTAATTTAACTAACATTATGTCATCGTGGCATGTAACGTCATTTATAGTTAAATTTGTTAACTCGATCATTCGACATGCACCATTCACACCTAAAATAAGGGCAACCTGCAACAAATACAAAGAAATCATTTAACATAAGAAAACATTGAATCATAGGTATTGATTGATAAATGATCATTCATAAGGTGACACATAAGGCACGGCTTATAATTTACCTTAGTTACTAGAAAAGTATCATCTGGAGCTTCATTTAAAAACATTGTAATGTTTGCATCAGTCAAAATCTTTGATTTTTTGCTTTTGTAGCCCGCTGAGTGCCTTTTTAGAAATGTTACCAAATTGGTGTAACTTTTTAAATCAATGTCACATTTTAATTTTATTGTATTTTTCAGCATTGAATATATCGCCCATAGTGTACTCGGTTTTTTGTCCTTAGCTAGCTCGCTAAAGTAAGCTAACATGACGTTTTCAGACACTGGAGTTGTTTTTTTCTTCTCTCTCCATACCATGAAATTTTCAAATATTTTTAAATATTTTTCTGCGGACTTTGGTGGTAGTAATTTGGTCTTAACCGACTTTGCTTCTTCTTTACACTCTGGTGGTGTGCCGATAAACATATCTTCATCACTGGAATTCATTTTACTTTTGTATTTTCGCGAAACAAAAATAATACGTACTGTACTTAAACTTCCCTAAGAAAAAAGTATTCCCGATTCCCGCCTTAATTTTTTAAATTCTAAACGCAAAATGTTTTAAAAAAAGTAAAACTATTTGACACTTTGGTAAATACGCTGTAAACGCGATAAACGGCGTTTACCTTTTTAGTCTATGAAATTTAAAAAGTAAATAAACATGGAAGAATTTTGAATAGTATGAGTGTTTGGCTGTTTGGAGTTAGTTATCATAGCCCAAATATGGTTTTAAAAAGTAGAAAACCGGGTACGTTATGAAATTTATATACATTTTCGCGGCCGCTGCCGCTGGTAAATAATATATTTTTTTTTTAAATTTTGCCTGGGCCTGGAACTCGGAACTTTGCGGGCTGATTTTACAACAGTAAGGTTAACATTTCCGAGCATGTGGGAGAAAATTAAATTAATTTAATGTCTTGTTCTCTTTGTATCTATGTAATGTAATTGTGTAATGTTGCGAATAAATGTCTCTTTATCTATTATCTTTCAATTTTAATATAATATAGTACGTATATGTGGTGTTGTAAGACCACCGACGCTCCCAAATGTCCTAAGCCCTAGTAAACAAAACCCTGGTTTCATCAGTGTTGTTACGTACGTATTCATATATACATAACATCACGCCTTCATACCCAGAATGGGGTAGGCAGAGCTACATAAATACCAACCACTCTAAAGACTTGTTGATAATTCTGTAACCAAATTTTGCACAATCAGGCTAAGATGTTTACTAATGTATTAGTGACAGGTTGCAAGCTCATCGCCTAACAGTACTACAAGCCCTTATTCCCTTAGTCGCCTCTTACGACATCCGCGGGAAGAGATGGAATGGCACTTTTCTAACCCGGCAACCATAAGGTCAATGTTTTTATTTATTAAAAAACCCTTAGTTTTTTTTTTACAGATGTATATAAACCTAATACCCACGCGACAGCGACGTGCTGAAATCGCCGAGCTACAGTTTCAACATTAACATATAATGGATCACCATTTACAATTTTAATTAGATCTACTGCTAGCAAATTCAGGCTTAAAAATACTTCGCAATATAAAGCTTGTTTGCTACGGTATTTAAAATTTAAATCGTTTCTACATCATTAGTTCTTTACATTATTATTGAATAGTATTAAACGGAGTTGTTCGCGTCTGTCAGTCTTTCTGTATAAATTATACCCGCTAACTCCGAAACAACGCGGACTTTGATGCGGTATTCACCTTCCGTTAGATATAATATGTATATAAGGGTTTAATGTATCATGAAGTGTGGTTTATGTACGGATGTTACAGTAATCTCGCTTAAAGCGAAGCAAAAGGACTTTAAAATAAAATCTTTAAATATATACTTACATTCGGGTATTTCCCATACAAGTAAAGACAAGATAAAAAACAATATGTACTGTCGCGATCAGATATACTATTGTCAGTGCATGTTCAGATATTTACATGTTAACCAAAACTTATATACAGTAATATAAATCTGAAAATCATCTTAAATGAAAAATTATCACGATTACGTACATTTGACGTGTTCCTGGGATACAACAGTTGAGTAAAAAGCTTATATCTACTAAAAATCATCTAAGACAGCACCAAATAACTACCCCTTATCGCATAGGAAGCCATATATGTATGGCTTCATGCATGTTTTATATTTTTAAATGGGTCCTTCTGATGATTTGAACTATAATTAATGAAAAAAATACAAAAACCAATGCTATGTCTTTAAAGGCCATTTTCAAACAAACATTTTAAGTAAATTTTAAACTTATAATTTATTTACGCAGTAATATTCGTAGCTTTGTCAAAATTCTAATAAGGAAATGTACTTTAAAGAGCGTTTCACTTTCGACATGCTATGCGTTAAGCGGTTAAACAGAAAATACTTTTAACATACCAGGGCTGGAATTCTACACGGTAATAACGATAACGTTTTTGACCTGTTTCCGTATTGTCATCGTTTTGATAACTCTTATGTCATGTACAATAATGGCGACTGTGACATAAACGATTCTTGAACGTGTCAAACACGATATCGTTTTAACGCACCTGAATAGAGGCCCAGGGCAAGGGGGCAGGGTTCGTTGTTTGGCATAGCTTTCTGTGTTTCTAGCTTCGGAATGGATTCCCATGGTCCGACATGCTCTCGCCCGGTTTTATCCCTGACCATTGGTCAGTACCCGAGGGACTACGGGCTAACTACTTGTCCGCGGTCGAATGCGGGTAAACGCTATTGCAACATATCCATGCTAATATAATAAAGAGGGAAAGTTTGTGAGTTTGTAGGGGTAATCTCTGGATAAACTGAACTGATTTCGAAAGTTCTTTAATCAATAGAATGTCACGTTATTTCTGAGTGTCACACATAGGCTATGTTTTATTTTTCTACGCAGACAGAGTCGCGGACAACAGCTACTTTATAATAAAAACCCTTCTGGCCCCAATAAAGCGTCATTTTATTACAACTTTTCCTTTTAAACACTCAGCATATTATTCACCATAGGTATTCATCATCAGGTAAAGTTTTGTTCATCCCTTCATTTTACTTGTTTGTCGGCGTATAACTATGCCACATTACAGATTTATAGCACCACGTCTCTGAGATTACCCACGGAGGGACAGACAGACAGACATGGTGAAACTATGTGTTCTTATGGACTACGAAACCCTAATAATTATATACCCTATGTCCTTCCTCGGGAGCTCTCTCCTAGCTACTCTGAAGCCCAAGACATTGGCAATCTCAATTAACATAGTAATCTTACGATGACATTCTTGAAACTGCAAATGTTTTGCCAACCCTGACGACTTAGCTGCCTCTATGCTAGTCATTTCAAAGGCTATCTCCCGCACCGGAACACAACAATGTGAACACTGCTGGTGTCAGGTCGAAGGTAGGATGGCGGCAGTGGTCCGGACAGACCCTGCACAGGGTCAAGGCTATAAAGAAGCTTGAGCTAGGTTTCCGCGCTCGACAAACAAACATAACTTCAGACATTAAATAAGGATAGATACGTAACTTAAGGTAAAGGGCATTTTACAAAAAAAATACCTATGGTTAAGGACTAAAATGAACAACGGTAACTATTCCATTACGTCACGAAAGTTGGTAACATTATATATACTGCCGTCATGAGCATGAGCCGACAGGCATTATTTCAAATTAAATAAGAAAGAAAAAAAGAAGAAAGAAAATTATTTATTCTTTCTATAAATATAACTTAAATACTCGTAAACATAGCAGATTTAAACCTCACCTGTTAGTAATATGGTTGAACTTGCTACAGGGGTTTTGTCTGAGATGCGACCATTTCTCTTAAACCAGTAATAGTTAATTTTCGTGACGTAATGGAAAAGTGACCGTTTAAAATTTTAGTCCTTAACTATAGGTATTTTTTTTGTAAAATGCCCTTTATGATTTCGAAAGTTCTTTAATCAATAGAATGTCACGTTATTTCTGAGTGTCACACATAGGCTATGTTTTATTTTTCTACGCAGACAGAGTCGCGGACAACAGCTACTTTATAATAAAAACCCTTCTGGCCCCAATAAAGCGTCATTTTATTACAACTTTTCCTTTTAAACACTCAGCATATTATTCACCATAGGTATTCATCATCAGGTAAAGTTTTGTTCATCCCTTCATTTTACTTGTTTGTCGGCGTATAACTATGCCACATTACAGATTTATAGCACCACGTCTCTGAGATTACCCACGGAGGGACAGACAGACAGACATGGTGAAACTATGTGTTCTTATGGACTACGAAACCCTAATAATTATATACCCTATGTCCTTCCTCGGGAGCTCTCTCCTAGCTACTCTGAAGCCCAAGACATTGGCAATCTCAATTAACATAGTAATCTTACGATGACATTCTTGAAACTGCAAATGTTTTGCCAACCCTGACGACTTAGCTGCCTCTATGCTAGTCATTTCAAAGGCTATCTCCCGCACCGGAACACAACAATGTGAACACTGCTGGTGTCAGGTCGAAGGTAGGATGGCGGCAGTGGTCCGGACAGACCCTGCACAGGGTCAAGGCTATAAAGAAGCTTGAGCTAGGTTTCCGCGCTCGACAAACAAACATAACTTCAGACATTAAATAAGGATAGATACGTAACTTAAGGTAAAGGGCATTTTACAAAAAAAATACCTATGGTTAAGGACTAAAATGAACAACGGTAACTATTCCATTACGTCACGAAAGTTGGTAACATTATATATACTGCCGTCATGAGCATGAGCCGACAGGCATTATTTCAAATTAAATAAGAAAGAAAAAAAGAAGAAAGAAAATTATTTATTCTTTCTATAAATATAACTTAAATACTCGTAAACATAGCAGATTTAAACCTCACCTGTTAGTAATATGGTTGAACTTGCTACAGGGGTTTTGTCTGAGATGCGACCATTTCTCTTAAACCAGTAATAGTTAATTTTCGTGACGTAATGGAAAAGTGACCGTTTAAAATTTTAGTCCTTAACTATAGGTACTTTTTTTGGAAAACGCCCTAAAACCATATTGCTTTGCACGTGTTATCGTAATATTTTAACTCGGCTGCCATTAGGATGCCTTTCCACCAGAGATGGGCTCTGCAGCTATGCTGCGAGGATGCGAAAGCTACCAGTTTCCACGAGTTGACGAGTTGACGTTGACAGCTCGATAACATGTCGAAAGCAATATGGTTTGACAGAGTAGTATAGAGTCCAAGGTTGTCCGTATTAACGCGTTAAACAACATTTAGCAACATTCGCGGCTCTACAAAATTAATAAATAAATAAATAATCACGGGACAATGTCACACAAATTGACCTAGTCCCAAACTAAGCTCTAGGCTTGTACTATGGGTACTAGACAACGATAAACATACTTATATTGAGAAATATATACTTAAATACAAAGAAAACATCTAAGACTCGGGAACAAATACTCGTGCTCATCACACAAATGCCCTTACCGGGATTTGAACCCGGGACCGCTAGCTGCGTAGGCAGGGCCACTACTAACTAGCCCAACGTATTGTCTGATACAATTGTAAAGCCGCTTATTTGACCGACTGTACGTAGGTACACCGTAGCACTACCATACCTAGTACGTTTTTCCTTTAATGATGAATGATGACTTACTGAAACAGTTATGAAATGACTCAGGTCAAGTATTTCGCAACTTTCCCTTAATTTGCGTAAGTGCTTTAGTTATTATAGGTACTATAATTTAAAAAAATCGAACACTATAAGGAAAGTAACCCGTAAACGCATTTTTAATTTTCCGATTTAGGTATTTTGAGCTTAAATTATACTACTACGGCCTAGCATATATACAGACAGCTAAAACAAATCAAAACCAAAGTGATCCATACAAGAAACCTTCAAAACAGCAATTAACTTACTTTATATGTACAGGGTCTCAGATAAATTATAATGCCAGACAGAGTGCATTTGCAGAAAAAGTTACCTAGTAACCTACATCGAGTTTGACTTAAATCTGGGGTAAGACTGACAATTTCATTAGTTTTTAACACAACGAAACTAAACTAAGCCTATATATAGATTTATCTTTTAGCTACAAGTAGCCCCTCACCGAAACGGCTTATTATACTTTGCACCTACATTATAAAGCTACTAATCCGGATATTCATTTTATTCAAGAATACTTTATGCCATATGTCATTATACCTACCACAGATAAAATAGCAAAGCAGGATAACTCGCAGTTTTATCATCATTATTAGATAATATGTGCACTTACTGTTTTTTAATGCAGCCACAGTTTTTTTTAAATGACTAATCGAACGTAACATTCGAATGACTAGAAATACGTTCGCTTCGCAGGTGCCGCGGCACGACACTGCTTCTATTCGGTCAACGAGTCAGCCGCTTCAAGGTCACACGATAAAACACAGCGCACTAATTTACCTGTTAAGTGTTAAGTCGAAAGATTTGCTATCAACTCGAAAACAAGGTTTATCGAGTCCCAACGTATTTGTTTATCAACTTTTTTAACGTCTATCAGTTGTTTACAATTTTATTTATTTATTGGCTTGTTTTAATCGCTGCTGGAGGCTAATGACTGCCGTCACAGATTAAAAACTGTTAATAATCTATACTTCTCTATTATAAATAGTTGTTTTGTAAGTTTGTATATTATTTTTCTAGTACCTCCCATAACATCGTGTTTTTTTTAAAACTAAGATCGTTCATTTAACTTCATTAACTCTTATTGGCGCTTAGTATTTTTAAGTGCTAAGTACCTACCTGTGCATACCTGTTTATAATTAATTATTGATATTTTTCTTTCTTTTTTCTTTTGTGTTTTTTTTCTAAAGCAACCTATTGCATGCTGTGGTTGTCTGTAATTAGTGTAGCATTTAGATTTAAAACCTAGTAAATTTGTTATTATTTACCACTGAACAACGTATACACTGTTGACAAACCTAAATAAGTAAATATAAAGCAAACCTAACAAAAAAAAACTATTATAGACAAGCTTTTGCTGCCGACTGTACTTTTTTTGGCATAGTCATCATTTGCTTATCAAGACGATTCTAAAGAGCCCTGACACGACGGGTTTATCATGTGTAATTTAGGAGTTCCTATGGGCCACCATCCGTCTCCGTCGTCAGACCAGCTCGATGGTGCCATGTTATTGCATTGTCATCGATTTTACATAAGTATGCCAAATTTCAGCTCAATCGGAAAACCGCAAGTGATTGAAAAATGGATTACAATTTTTACATACTTACATAATATAATACGTACTTACATGACATGCGGCTTCGATTCTACTGCGTTATAATGATATCGCGTTTGACGTGTTTTAGAATCGTTTGTCACAGTCGCCATTATTGTAAATGACATAAGAGTTATTAAAACGTTGACAATACGGAAACAGATATCGTTTTCGACCTGTTTCCGTATTGTCAACGTTTTGATAACTCTTATGTCATTTACAATAATGGCGACTGTGACATAAATGATTCTTAAACGTGTCAAAAACGATATCGTTATAACGCAGTTGAATAGAGGCGCTGGTCAAATACGATATCGTTATTACCGTGTAGAATCACAGGGCTGCTGTGCAAGTAACCACCAACCACCAACTTTGAGATTTCTCCGGGAAATATTTAAATTGAAAAATTTAATTTTCGCTGGAATTGAGTTGTGTTTGTAGTACCGACTTCGGAACCCTACACTGAGCGAGGTCCGACATGCTCTTGCCCGGGTTTTCATTTGTATAAACCGAAGCGGAGCGAGGCCGCGACGCTAGTGTCTACATAAACGTATATTATGATAGATCTATTCAAAATAAACATATTTTGTTAGATAATGTAACACCTACTCAGTGCATCGGAAGCCAGATATAAAAATACTAATGGTTTCCCGCGACTCCGTCCGCTTTGGAGCCGTTTATAGCTGTTCTCTCGGGAACTATCAATTACTTCTGGATAAAAAGTAACCTATCCCGTATTCCAGACTATAATCTATCCCTGTGCCAAATTCCATTCAGATCCGTTCAGCCGTTCTGGCGGGGTTGAGTAACAAACATACACCCATCCAAACTTTCGCATTTTTAACATTAATAGGTTTAGTGTGACAATCAGGATTGAGTTGGGAGTGGTGCTAGACAAGTTGCATTCGACACTCGCTAGCGATTATGTTTCGATTGAAAAATATATGGAATTGACGTAAGTGTCACGTTACTATCTCGGTGGCTTACGTCAATTCCATACATTTATCAATCGAAACATAATCGCTAATGATTGTCGAATGCAACTTGTCTAGCACCACTGAGCGGCTCAGCTTTAGGCATGCTCGCTCCGCGCGGCTAGCTGCTCGCGAGCCAAATTGTTGCACAAAACATGCGCGGGAGAGGCAGCTCGCTCGCCGCGAGCCGACATTTCAAAATGGCGACTGACACGATGACAGCCGCGGCTGCATTTATCATAATATTCATAATTCACCGAATAAAGAATAAAGAAGAAGAAATCGCCTCGGTGGTGAACGGCTCAGCAACTATATCAAATTTGTACGCGCCTCGCCCACAGACAAGTTAGAACTTGTTGTTCTGCCCGCGGCACGCTCGGGTACACGTCCAAATTACGCGAGGCACGCACACCGAGGCGCTTTTGAGCACGGTCAAAAGACCGACTCTCGACGGCTCGCCGCGCGCCGCTCGTGCGCTCACAGCGCGGAACCGCGTACGAATTTGAGCAAAATAGGTGAGCCGTGCGTGCTCAACCCGAGGCTGCTCTAATTGGTACCCACCTTTAGCCTCGCTCAGTGCAGCTCTTCCATTGGCGGGTGTTCTCTCTCACCGGTCCGCTGCCCGCACAGCTGTGGTGTAACGCAGCCTGAGTAGCTGCACACATTTGTACCTTGTCACTTTAACGCCTTTGATATATTAGTGCAGTCCCTAGGGGCTAGGAAGTAGCTACTTCAAACATGACGTGGACCCTATCATTGCCTAACGTCATCAACCCTGCTATGACGCAATTCCGACGTTTCGTCAAGCATGACTCCAATCGGCGTCTTCGGCATAGGCTAAGCTGAATGTGACACCGACCGGTTTCAACAGCATCCCATTTCGAAATTTGGTAATGTAAAATAAAAGTATGAAGGCGAAATAAAGATGCAATTTCAAAACCCCTTATGTTTTTCGAAACATATTCCACATGAAATCGTTACTTAAAATTTGAAGCAGATCAGCTTCCACGGCATTGTTTCTGGGTAACAGAGCGAGCACTGAAGCATGCAGTCACTTCCAAGGCCGGCCGTACCCGGCCGTACTAACAGTACCTACTCAAAACTTAAAACTATACATACATAACATCACGCCTTCATTCCCAGAGTGGGGTAGGCAGAGCTACAGAAATACCAACAACTCTAAAAAGACATGTTAATAATTCTTTAATATTTCGGCTCTGATAAACGCGTTCTTTTTTCTTTCTTTTCTTTCTTTTAAATAATATATAAGTAAGTCTATTTAAAGATCCTCTAAACCATTATAAGATTAATAAGATCAAAGATGGCTGCTTAAAAACATACGAATATCGTCATATTACCCTTTGACGCTATAATTGTCTGAAAAACCAATCCTAGTAATATTGTCCCATGTGTCACCCCTTGGGCACGGAATCCTGTAAACCTTACCCCCCACTAATTCATTAACTAGGGAATATTATTATTGCACTGGTAAACATCTTAGCCTGATTGTGCAAAATGTGGTTGCAGAATTATTATCAACAAGTTTTTTAGAGTTGTTGGTATATTCTGTAGCTCTGCCTACCCCACTCTGGGAATAAAGGCGTGACTTTATGTATGTATGTATGTATTATAATATTTACTTACGCTCTCTGGAAAGTTCTACGAATATGAAGAATAACTGTATACGCGAAACAATTGTCGTGTTATTTTTTCATAAGATATGAAGCTTTAAAAACTCATAGTTCAGACCCCCTGCAAAAACACTCTATACAAAATCGACGACAGGAATGACGTCACAGCTGTTGTTCCGCGTTTCAAATATAAGGACCTTATAATGCTTTTATTTTAGAAATTACTATGTTGAAGCCAATATCACTGAATTACATATTATATTACGTTAATAAAGTGAAGATGCCGAAAAAAACAATCTAAACTATAAATGAAGCTTTAAATTTTTAACAAGTGTTGTTAGGGTGTTTTCCAAAAAAAAGTAAACTAAAATTACCAACTGTAATTTTTTCATCATGTCACGAAAATTAACTATTAATGCTTTAAGAGAAATAGTGGCATCTCAGACAAAACTTCATGTTTCAATCTGCTATGCTTTTTTAATTTGAAATACCGCCTGTTGGCTTATGAGGGCAGTTATAAATACAAGACCAATTTTCGTGACGTAATGGAAAGATTACCGTCCTTTTGTCCTTAACAATAGGTATTTTTTTGGAAAACGACGTTTAATACGCTTTTAAAAAAAAAACTCCTAAACGTATCAGTGAAACTCAATTCTGTTTTCATGCAAGTTCCCTATTTAACGATTCAATGATTCATTATTTAATTCATAAAAATGCCATATTGATGATGTGTTTTGTCGAATATTCCTGAACGTGACGAGGCGAAGTTATTACGAAAGCGTAAATCCCGTAAGTTATGATTCTCGTAAAAATATATATTTTAAAAGCAATTTACCTGGAGCTCGTGGATTCCTCGCTCACGGCGAAGTAGTTTAGTATTAACCGTCATTTGTAGCTTTTCCAATTATCAATCTAAATCCGCACCTTCGGTAGAACAAGGGCACAATGTACAATGTTACTGAAGGGGAAATTGTGCCCTTGTCCTGCCGAAGGTGCGATATGTAAAAGAAGAATCTGACTGACAGACTGACTGACGCCAACGCAGAGCCCAAACCTTATGAGGTCTAGGGGTGCACTGAGAAAGGTTTTTTGGAAATTTATCCCCTAAGGGGTTAAAATAGGGAGAGCAGCGGGAAACTAATTCTACGCGTGTCAAGTCGCGAGCGAACTCTAGTTATATATATAAGAGGAGAAACTGGCTGAGCCATCAACGCACAACCGAAACCGCTGGACCTAGGGACTTATGAGTAGGGGTCGGAATAGGCAGTGCCTATTTGCCTAAACTTCGTGGGAGGACGTAACTAAGAGTGGTTACAACTACCAAAAATAATGATTTATTTTTATTGAATGCGGGATTTCCGGGATTTTTTAATAATACATAAATGTGGAAATTGATAATATCACATGTTAAAAACATTTATTGTATACTTACGCGCACTTTCTTATGGAGCGTCGCCATCATCAGCAGGGTCGCATAATGCAGGTAGTAAGTACACGGCTAAAGGAGTCTCGTTAAAATAAGCTAGGTATGTAAACAAAGTAATGAGATAAATATATATATATATCACGAAATACTTCGTTAGTTTATTTCCATTAGAAATAAATCAGAATATCATGTATGATCATGTAGGTACTTAAAATTTTATACAATATAATGTTTTTAACATGTGGTATTGAGTTTTAGTATCAATTTCCCCATTTATGTATTATTAAAAACATCCCGGAATTCAATAAAACGCCGCATTCAATAAAAAGAGTTCATTATTTTTGGTGGTTGTAACCACTCTTAGTTACTTCCTCCCGCGAAGTTTAGGCAAATAGGCACTGCCTATTCCGACCCCTGCTTATGAGGGAATATTCCCCAGGGGTGCACTGAGAAGGGGTTTCTGGAAATTCATCCCCTAAGGGGTTCAAATAGGGGGGTTACGGGAAACTAATTCTGCACGAATGAAGTCGCGGCCGTCCTCTATTTATATTATGTAATGAACTGATGATACTGATGATAACAACGTAACTACAAAGCTATACATTTTGATCTAATGTAGATTAACTATTTCATCATTAGCATCGGGGAAACGGTGCAAAACTTTAACAAAACTTGTAAAATTGACATAAAGAACTTAAAAAAAAGAAAATAAGAATACTATTGGCAGATTAGTGTTCTATTTAAGTGTACAACAGTCTCGGATTTGGTATAAGAATATTAATGATTTCATGGCTGTAATGTAAGTTTTGTTAAAGCTTTGCACCTTTTTCTCCGATCAATGATCATTAGTAATGAATATTATTTCATGTGAATAAATTATTTTTAGTCACTAAGATCGTTGTTATAAAGCTACTAGCGACCCGCCAGCGGCTTCGCCCGCTGCAATATTTTTCTTTTATGTCACTTAGGGGTATGAAAAATAGACGTTGTCCGATTCTCAGACCTACCCGATATGCACACGAAATTTCATAAGAATCGGTCGAGCCGTTTCGGAGGAGTTCAATAACGTACACCGTGACACGAGAATTTTATATATTAGATAAAGCACTGAACTTTGGACGCCCCAACCGTCTCACTCGTCATTCGATCTTAACTTGGGAGAGGAACAGAGATACGGTAATTTCCAACTTGAATGAATATTTCACGTCATACCCTCATGCATAGGATACATCTAAATCGATTCAAAATTATGGCCTTTATTTCGCACATTGCTATCGCCTATCAAGTAAATAAGACCTATCAAAAATTGACTCTACCGTAACATGTCAAAGGCAATATTAAATAAAAAACTAAACAAAAAAAAAACTTAAGTTACAAATTTAGAATCTAAATCAGTAAAATAAATGGGTCATACAAGATGTAGGTTACCGTCTTTCCTGTGGACACGCCGGAAGTTAACGTTTTTAAAGCTTTATTTTCTGGCTAAGCCCATACCCGCATAAACGGCGTCAGGACTGCTTTAGACCTATCATATAAAAACACAACTTATATGCACACAAGCTATTGACCACAGGAAAGACAACTTTTGTTTTTAAGAGTGTGTATGACCCAAATATCAGGGGACAGTCTCACATACATTGACCTAGTCCCAAGCTATGCTCTAGACTTCTACTACGGGTACAAGGATGTTATTCCACACTGACTTTACACCTATTTTAATTGTATTGTCAAACGTTATGATACCTAGCAAAAAAACTTTGCACCAGCCACCTCCTACCAAATAACGAAGGAATACGCATAAGCACATCTTCATGAAACTCCTTATGAGTTCCATAAATAGAAAACATCAAATATACGTGTTTCGTGATTTAGCCAGTAGATTAGTCCCCGGGCCTCTTTTCTACCCGGTAAAACCATATTGCCTTTGACTTGCTATCGTATTAATGGAGACAGTACGGCCGAGTTGAAAACACCATAACACGTCAAAAGCAATAGTGGTTTTTACCCAGTTCAATAGAGGCCCTGATATAGTGAATAATCATAAGACCAGAGTATTTGGTCGAAAACTTACTTAATATCTAACTTTGATAACCTCTTTGGATGAGTCCCAGCGGCTCCACCATTCTACAATGAAGAAGGAGCTGGGATTTAAAAAATCTATATATTTTTAATTAAACGTTTATTTAACTAAAATATCGCAAAGCCACATTTGTTCTGATATAACAGTTAAATTTCACAGCCATTTATGTAATACCAATTATTAAATAATACATTTATGTATAACGCTAAAAATAGCGAAAACTATAGCCAAAGTAGAATTGCAAAAACAACAATGATAATATAAATCTAATCACGAATACATCAAGTTTATTTCGCACTATACATCCATGGTTAATAAATATAAGGCTTCTAATTAAGTATATTACGGTCAGCGATACACAAAACAAACCAAGACCATGTTTTGATTTAACCTTACGATTTACACAGAGAAACAGGACATAATCTTGTAGCCACTTTCAGTAAAAACATAGTTTAGCTTCTAGTCTAATGTAAACGAGTACAGTTAAGTCAAATAATAAATAAATATAACGCAGCAATCTGTCACAAATTGACCTAGTCTTGAATTGAACTCGAGGCTTGTTTTTACTATAATCACAGAAATACATACTTATGTAGATAAAAACATCCAAGACAATAACAAATACTCGCGCTCGTCACACATATATCTGCCCTTATTGGAGCTCGAACCTGGGACCACTAGCTTCGTAGGCAGGGCCACTAACGTGTCGTCACAATGTTGTGAGCTACCAGCCCGACATTAAGTTATTACGCTTAATGTTTAAGAGGTTAAAAATCTGACATAATATCACATTTAAAAACACTGTATACAAAACAGGCTATTTGACAGTGTAAAAAAATAATAATTATGTCTATTCGTATAAATTATGAGTTTTAAAAGTCATTTAAGGTATTCTAACTAAAAAACACGATTAAACTTGATATTTCTACCTGTAGCCATTTTATTGTTTGTTTGTTGACAGCCCTGTGCGACGCCATATTGTCCAAGACACCGTTTCGGCGGCATATTTAAAAAGTGAATTTTCATTTGCTTTTTATTTGAAGTAATACACGAAGGAATTAAAAATACCACTTTCGGAGTACTCAATAAACACCATCAAAAAATCTGAGATGGATTTTAGAAACCTGTCAAACGGCTTTTTATGGAGGGGGGAAGACAATCGAGCACACAGGCCAGCTGATGGTGAGTGGGGTCTGACACCCATACTCATTTAAATTTACAAGGCTACCAATCTTAAGACCTTAATACTTAGGAATCCTCTCGAAATGTTGAAGCTCATTTCACCAAAATCGTGTGTTCCTGTCGTTTCACCGAATTTAATTTCACCGAAAGCTACTTTCTGGAAATATTTTTAGGTTATCTTCAGCGTCTAGGTTACGTAGGTTAGGTTAGGTTAGACCTGTAACCGCCAACCAACCTGCCTGTCGTTGAAATGAAAATTCGGCGAAGTAAACCATTCGATGCAATGAGTGTCGACATTTCAAGGTAAACCTAATACTTTAAATGCGTTGCCAACCCTGAGGACCAAGATGGAATGCCTCTATGCTAGTTATTTCACCGGTTCTCTTATGTATACCGGAACACAACAATGCGAATAGGAACCAATGATTTGCGGTAGCTTAATAGATAAGATGGTGGCGTACGTTTAGGCTTTAGGTTAGGTAAGTAAACTAACATATATATTCCGATCGATCAAACAAGCGGGTGGGCGGGGATTTTGCGGGTGGTAGGACCTTGTGCAGGGTCCGTCCGGATCGCTACCACCATCTTATTCATTAACCTACCGCCAAACAGTAGTGTTCGCATTGTTGTGTTCCAGTGTGGGGATAAGACAGCCGGTGAAATTTCTAGCATAGAGGCATTCCATCTTAGTCCTTACGGTTGGCAACGCACTTGCAGTCTTAGGATTGCAGTCTTGTGAATGCGAATGTCTATGGGTCACAGTCTCCACTTACCATCAGGTGGCCTGTGAGCTCGGTTGCCTTCTCAATGCCATAAAAAAAAGAAAAAAAAATACATTCAGCACATAATCAATGCATTATTCTCGGACAGTATCGCTTGTAATTATAAGCACCTAATGAACCACTAATTCTTAATCTAGTTTCTTATAATATACATTAATAGACATTATTTCAGTAACAGCTCAAAAGTATAGCAATATTCCTTAAAATAACCGCATTTCAGCATTGCTCACGATTTGTATATTTAGTAATTAAACAAATCTTACTGGTGTACATAATACAATACAATACTATTGTATTGTATTGTATTGTATTGTATTATGTACTCTTTATAGAACACCAAAAATTAAAAAAAAAAAACAGAACATGGAACAGTACATTTAAATCATAGGTATACAACAGGCGGTCTAATAATATGCTATGAATGATTTAAATATTAAATGGTACACATTTTTTAATTATCACCTAAGGAATACTTTAGTGTGAGAATTCTAATAGCTCCGCTACATATTCGCTGCTATCGTAAATATTATCCAGAGGTCGATATAAAATAAGTTGGGGCAAGTTGGTCTATGGGGAAAGCGCGTCTACAAGCTCTCCTTTAGTCTTAAATCATTTTGCCGTGGTGACCGACAAAGCACTACATTTCCAAGAGACAGAGGATATAATTTTTGATAAAAATTGTTTTTTCATCATTTGTTTCCAATAATACAGTATATGTACGCATAAAATGTGCCTTTTATACGGTCAAGGACTTTAATTGTTATGCCACTATGGAACCCTGTCATAATGACCGCGTTAATCATTAATGTTTGCTTTCTTTCATGTGGTTTTACGCTGTCATTATGACAGGGTTCCATAGTGGCACAACAATTAAAGTCCTTGACTATACAATAACGTTTTTTTTAATAAGTAGATGTATACTAGATCGCTTAAATAAGAGATGTTGGCGGGAGAAGCACTTACCCCAACAAATGGTATCCTGTCCGTCACATCAAGTATGTAGGGTACATAATGTGTGATTTAGTAGCACTGATACTAATTTGGCACAGTCTACAACTCTTTGTTGAATTAATATACTTACTAAAAGGCCAACTTATTAAAATTTCTAAACAAGTAGTTACTTACACGCGATGCGAGCCAGCGAGGCCGTTCAATCACATCATCTCGAAGCAATTCGCTTAACGATACAACCATTTACAACTAGTAATAATAAGCTCCGAAACTATTAAATTTAAAACAACCGCTAGGGAAGACAGCAAGTAATATATCTACGAGCACAACAGGCACTAGACCTACCTACTTCAAATTTATTCTCAATAGCTTTTAGGCGGTATCTTTATGGCAACACACACTAACAGTCAGCTCCAAGAAGCTTATATATAACACTGGAGATTGCACGGCGAACAACGCCTTGAAGCCAAGAAAAGTGACCTTGAATGACGTCGCTTATGTTTTTTGTCCCTTTCTTTAGGATGAAAAGAAAGAGAAAGGTACAGATCTGACGCTTTCTTTTTAAGGCTCCTTCTATGCCTTTTGTTCTTATTCTATGTATCAGCCTGACCATAGAATAAGAACAATCATAGCATAGAAGCCGGACAACAAGATGAACTTTGCACCAGCCATCATTCTCTACTTTTTAGTTTACGTATTTCTTAAGCTAAAATGAAACAAAAACTCGACCGTTTCTCGTCGACTATAAGAACGGACTCTTCTTGGACCTTACAGCTGCAGGTCAGGCAGTGACAGATATTTTTTACCCTTGTGACGACCTACCAAATAGCAAAACTCTATATTGTACCTAACATCTTTATGTCATTAATGTCATTATTATATGCAATAAACGATTGAGTATTGAATATTGAGTAACGTATACGAAAACGCTAGGCACGGGCTGACGTCACTGGTTGGTTGTAGTGTTCCTAAGTCTTGGATATCTTCCAAGACTCATCTCGCAAATACATATTTGCCACTACTGGAAATCAACCCCGGGACCGCTAGCTTCGTAGGCAGGGTCACTAGCAACAAGCCAACAACGTCAACAATAATTCGAAAAGGAATTGCGAAGTGAGTGGTTTAGGGAATATGCATCGAAATCGCCTTACGGTGAGGCTCGTAGAAGCTCTGTATGTACAACTTTATACATTTTGACTTATTAGTTTGCTAAAGACGCAAATTACTGAATAAAGTATCTAAGCTGAAAATCCCTACGAGCATTCAATAGTAAGAGCAGTGAAAACGGGTCACTTACTACAGAATTTCCATAGAAAGTGACCCAACTTTCTACGTAGGCAGACCACTTTTTAAGGTTCGCAATGTCCGTCTGTCCGTCTGTCCGACTGTCCGACTGTCCGTCTGTCCGTCTGTCCCTCTGTCCGTCTGTCCGGCTGTCCGTCTGTCCGTCTGTCCGGCTTGTCGTCTGTCCGTCTGTCCGTCTGTCCGTCTGTCCGTCTGTCCGTCGGTCCGTCGGTCCGTCGGTCCGTCGGTCCGTCGGTCCGTCCGTCCGTCCGCTGTAATTTGGCATAGGGAGTCTCCATACAAGTAAAAAATTATTAATCTTCAGATTTGCGCGACCGTTTAAGAAATATTGAACTCAAAAAGTGTTACTTTCGCTGTAATTGGGCGCCGATCCCCACCTTAAGCCAAACAACGACAAGTACTAAAAAGATGAAAAATATCTTCAATTAATAATGAATAGACAAGGAAAAGTAAGTATCGCGACCAGGTAGACATGGTTGGTTCTTGAGAGACAGGCGATTAGGATAGCCAACCATCAAATAACCTTAAATAGAAAATTATTATTGTTGTTTTTTTAAATAGGATTTTATGTTTGTAGTACTTAATGGCTTCGGAACCCAACACTGAGCATGGTCCGACATGCTCTTGCCCGGTTTTTTAGCAAGTTTCGGAATTTCTTCCCATCGTGACTGCATTCTATTGATACTTGATCAGATAGCTTTACCGAGGATTCCCTCTTAGTCTAATATAAAAATAAGTTATAATTAAGTTGTAATTTTTTTTTAACTTTCTTTTTACGGACGGCGTTAGGAACTCAATATTATGGACAGATTTAAATTTGTAATTGAATATGCATCATTGCGAGATCAATATTATTGTTAAACATCGTAAGTCGCTGTTGATGTTAAACGATATCTCTTTGTTGTTTCTCTCAGTAATGTTAGGATTTCATAATAAGACGAGTTCAACAGATGTGGAATAATCAAATGTATAGTCGGTGTCAGTTAGAGTCTGTAAAGATGTAAAAAATCCAAACGAAACTATTGACCATTATTACTCGGTAATCACACGTGATGGCACGCCATTAGAGATCAAGTGAAGTCTTTGCATTGATTTATAGTACGAGTATTCACTTCATAATTTTTCTTGCTTATGATTAATTCAATATAAAGTGTTTACTTTAGTAGTTATTAAAATCAATGACCTATGTTATAAATAAATAAATAAATCACAGGACAATGTCACACAAATTGAACTAGTCCAAAACTAAGCTCAGGGCTTGTACTAAGGGGACTAGACAACGATAAAATTAATTACATAGAGAAATATATACTTAGATACATAGAAAACATCCAAGACTCAGGAACATACCTACTCGTGCTCATCACACAAATATTTTCCCTTACCAGGATTTGAACCCAGGACCCCTAGCTTCGATGGCAGGGTCACTATCAACTAGGCTAGCGTGTCATCAAATATAAATGTTTATTTGATTTCATGTTAACTAAAATTACTTATTAAAAATGAATACTTCTTTAAAATAAAACACGCTCGGTGAATAAGTGAAGTTGACGTGTCTAACTACAGGGGAAGCTGTTGTACGTTCAGTGAACAGCAAAAGTAGATGATCATTTTAGGACCTTGTCACTTTCACTAGATACTTTCACGCATCACAATCGTCGCAGTATTGTTACGTTAGTGCGATCAAGTACTAATATGACCATCTACTTTTGCTGTTGACTGTACCCGGACAGTTTTTTGCTCTTCGTTTTTTAAATCCGAGAAATCGAAAGTCTTTACAATAGAAGTATGGGCGAATATGTAAATCTATCTATTATTAAACTACATTCTGGGATATGACTTTACACTACTTTTTTGTTAGTTTAGTTTGGACAGGCTGATGGTAAAAAAAAACTAAAAGTGTTATACTATTACCTTACACATTTAGAATAAGTCATAAATTTAAATTAAATTAAAAATATAAGCAAAAATTTACATCACATTATAGTAAGTATTAGAAACCCCAAGACCTAGCTTAGCAAAAATCCAAGGAAGTTGTTCGTTAGTCGGTGTCCAAGGTAAAACAGCCCTCTTCTTTTAAAGCAAGTTTCTTTAAAAGCTTGTCATATAAAGTTCAAAATACTAACTTTTCGTAACAGGTTTTATATATTTTTTAATAACCTCGACTTACATACCACTCTCAAGTTTAGTGACTGTAAAATTCACATTTAATGATTCAAAACATACATTAATTAGTTTAAAGGAACGCGGCACCATAAAATCAACCGGTAAAACCATGTCCACGGTACACTAGTTTCCGCTGGCAAGTTTGTTTAGATGTTTCCCATTGATACCGAATAACTTTACTACGATAATTGATAAGCTTCCAGACTGCTAGAATACATAAGTATACCCCAAAAGTCTTGAGCAGCCCGGGCGCCTAGTACCTAGTCCTGGTCACTATTAAAAATATATTTACTGAAATTGGGCTCAACTATATCCGACCTCCGACAGTTCTATTTTAGCAAAAGCGGTCTGTGGCCCGAGACAAGGTGCATTCTGCGAACGTTATCGTTATTGAAAATGTATAGGATTGACGTGAGCTACGCTCGGTCGCGTCGGGCGCTTATGCTGGCCTCCCGAGTCCCCAGACTTTGGCATGTAACATAATGCCAAACATAAAACGCACTCTGTAGTTAATTCGTCAAGGTTGTAATTACATGGTTACAAAAAAAGCGGCCAAGTGCGAGTCGGACTCGCCCATGAAGGGTTCCGTAGCAGCAAGTAACATAATATAAAAGTTCGTTGTAGCTTTGATCAATGTTTTTATGACGTATTAAAAAAAAACTACTTACTAGATCTCGTTCAAACCAATTTTCGGTGGAAGTTTGCATGGTAATGTACATCATATATTATTTTTACATTTATCATTCCCTTATTTTAGAAGTTACGGGGGGGGGGACACACATTTTTCCACTTTGGAAGCGTCTCTCGCGCAAACTATTCAGTTTAGAAAAAAATTATAATAGAAACCTCAATATCATTTTTGAATACCTATCCATAGATACCCCACACGTATGAGTTTGATGAAAAAAAAATTTTTGAGTTTCAGTTCTAAGTATGGGGAACCCCAAAAATTTATTGTTTTTTTTCTATTTTTGTATGAAAATCTTAATGCGGTTCACCGAATACATCTACTTACCAAGTTTCCACAGTATAGCTCTTATAGTTACGGAATAAAGTGGCTGTGACATACGGACGGACAGACGGACAGACATGACGAATCTATAAGGGTTCCGTTTTTTGCCATTTGGCTACGGAACCCTAAAAAGGGTCTTACGAGGCGGATTCCATATGTTGTGACAATTATCGAATATCGCGAGCGTTACACATCTGGTCTACGGCCCTAGATATTATTTAATACCCATACATAAAATTTAGGGACAATCACACAACAATTGACCTTGTTCCAAACGAAACTGTAGCCTTTTACTATGTGTACTAGGGCCTCTATTCTACTGCGTTATGACGATATCGCGTTTGACGTGTTTTAGAGTCGTTTATGACTCGGTCACCATCATTCTAAATGAAAAAAGAGTTATCAAAACGTTGACAATACGGAAGCACGTCAAAGATGATATCGTTATTACCGTGTAGAATCCCAGCCCGAAGGATAAACCTACCATAACATCCAAGATTTAGGAAAAATACCCGCGTTCATCACGCATATACTTTGTCCTTACCGAGAATCGAACCTATGACCGCTAGCTCCGTACCTACTCCGGGTCGCAACCAACAGGTTAACAACGTCGTCAAATATGCTTGTTTAAAATAAAAATTGGTATCTATCCAGAACTAACGGACCTTTGGAAATGATTTTTTTAATCTAAGTACCTACTGATATGCAAAGGCTACTTACCCAGAGTACCTACCCACTAAGACTATGACTGTAAAGTGGAAAAGAATTCAATGCTCTGGTAGGAGTGGTAACGGCAGATCCTGGAAGTTTTCGGGCAGTGGTGGTAGAACGTTGCTCTCGAATTGCCCCGAAAAGTTTCCCGGGGGGGAGTAGTTCGCCACGACGATCAGCTTCCCAGCCCTGGAGCGAGCCTTGCCCACGCCGAAGAATCGGGTGGATACCCACACCATTTGGGTGAAGTGGCCTGAAACATTGAAGATCTTGGAGTCATTATCCCTTGAAATCTGTTTAAAAGGACCATGGTAACTTATGAACTCTAATAATAATAAATATAATAATAATCGTTCATTAAAGCAAAAATTATGTCACAATCATTACCAGGGGTCCTCACACTAGGCTGTGCCTGTATCGCGGGGAACCAATTAAGAATTAAACATCAGAGTAAGGTTACATTCTAATTGGTACATAATTTACATGATTTGACTAAGCAAAGCAAATAATTCTAAATCTACATGTCATCAAACTAACCTATGCAAAATAGCCTCGGTTTCTGTATAGTTCAGCGAGAGAAGGAATTTAAGTGAACGTTTTGTAGCTTCGGTTATAGTCTGGGTCCCAACAAGAGCCTATAGCCCTAAAATGCGTTTGCTAACTGCGTTTCGATTCGTTTCGTTTTTAAACCAATCGCGTCACAGGTAGATCACGTCATACGAATCAGGGAGCCTTCATAGGAAGCCTTTAAAAAGTCACAGTTGTAGGGAAATTGCATGGGAAGAGCACAAGCTTTTATAATTCGGAGTTCACGTGTGCTAACTCGAGGCACGTTCTACGGATTTGATATCGATAAATACGAGTAAGATGTCGATATACATGTTTATTTATAAAAAATCGTAAAAAAACCCATGTCCCAAAGTCCAGTCATTTAGTCATACTCTTATAAAAGCGTCATAAATTAAAATATCCTTCATGATTCACGAAACGGGGTTCAGTCATTTGAATTATTTGGAGAATGCCCCGTTGACTAGAGTGGACGTTGAGAGAACGTTTAGTTATTTAAAGAGGAAGGATTCATCTAGACGGCAATCGATACTAAGGACAAATCTGGAAAAATACATTGATTGTATACTATGAAAAAACATTACAAAATGAAAAAGTATCATTTGTTAAATGTTTTTATTTTAAAATGTAAAGAGAAAAAATAATTATTATTTCTGTTCAATAACCTCCTGGGCTCACCCTGTCTTGGCATAATCTATGTAGCCAGTTTGATTACGCAGAACTACGTTAGTCCGAATATTATTTAGTCATGTTTGTTGATACTCCGAATCATGTCTTCGCATAAATTAAATGAGCATAAAATTGTTTTGTCGAAAACTATCGTAACGTATCGTATCGAAAATATGTTTTTCACCTCAGCACCTCAAAAAGGGTGATTTTGCTGTTTAAAAACAGTAAGCAAAATACGATTTTGCTGCGAGCGTGAGACAAAGTAACTTTTTAATTTTTGTTCCGTGGCCGTGGTGCGGCGCACGGTCGGCCGGGGGATGTCGTTTTATTTTTATCATGGTGTTTTCTTTTTACCTTATAGTAGTTTATGTGACTGTTACATAACAACATCACACGAGTGTTTTAATGCCTAATTATGTACAGTTACAATCTACATACATATATAATATTAAAAGAAAACCAACTAAACTATTTTTGCAACAAGACAAATAGAACGTCAAAAAGCGGCCAAGTGCGAGTCGGACTCGCCCATGAAGGGTTCCGTAGCAGCAAGTAACATAATATAAGTTCGTTGTAGCTTTGATCAATGTTTTTATGACGTATTAAAAAAAAACTACTTACTAGATCTCGTTCAAACCAATTTTCGGTGGAAGTTTGCATGGTAATGTACATCATATATTATTTTTACATTTATCATTCCCTTATTTTAGAAGTTACGGGGGGGGGGACACACATTTTTCCACTTTGGAAGCGTCTCTCGCGCAAACTATTCAGTTTAGAAAAAAATTATAATAGAAACCTCAATATCATTTTTGAATACCTATCCATAGATACCCCACACGTATGAGTTTAATGAAAAAAAAATTTTCGAGTTTCAGTTCTAAGTATGGGGAACCCCAAAAATTTATTGTTTTTTTTCTATTTTTGTATGAAAATCTTAATGCGGTTCACCGAATACATCTACTTACCAAGTTTCCACAGTATAGCTCTTATAGTTACGGAATAAAGTGGCTGTGACATACGGACGGACAGACGGACAGACATGACGAATCTATAAGGGTTCCGTTTTTTGCCATTTGGCTACGGAACCCTAAAAATGGCGGCACCCGTAGTTTTTTTTTAATCAGAGACAAACTAGAGTCGGCCGCTCCTATCATATCGTTCGATATCAAGTAACAAGCGAGATTTGTCAAAATTGTATGCAATAATGACATTCCATTTCGAATAAAATGTCATCTCGAGTGATATTAGAATCGAGGTCAAATAAAATTGCTGTTTTTCAAAAATGTTCGAAATTTTAATGTAATATTGATTTCGAATTTGATGTTTAAGCTATAACAACATTTTCACAAATAAGAAATGTGTCTAACAAAACAGTTTATCTTTATACTAGTCGTAATTTGCGGTTTTTGAGCGCATTATAGATATGTGTGTAAGGTTATATTTTCTCGCTGCTAAGGTGAAAAATTGTACCTATGTGCAACACAAGACCAAAGTTATTTGCATCTCGTGTCTTTGAATCCCTCGCTGCACTCAGGATTCTAACCTAGAATGACTCGCTACGCTCGTGATTCAATTCTAGAATCCTTCGCTTGCTCGGGATTCAAAATCAACACTCGCAGCAAAAAACAACTTTGCTCTCTTGTTGCACTAATAACTATTGTCATAACCTAACCGATTTATTTGGTAGCAGTTAGTTTTTGATAAGGTCACAGTTTTAACCTAACCTAACCTACTTTTCTGGCATCAGTTCGTTTTTGCTATCGTCGCGCGCAGTTCTAACGTAACCCACTTTTCTGGTAGCAGTAAGTATGTCAAGTAAGTTTCGGTCAATCGATAAACCTAGCCTACCTTTTAACCGACTTCGAAAAAGGAGGAGTTTATACGTTTCATTGTGTTATTTTTTTTATATATTTTCACCGATTACTCCGTTAATTATGGACCAATTTTAAATATTTTTTTTTGGTTTGATAGAGTATACTTTTGAGATCGACCCATTGTCACCAAATCTAATTCTGATGAGGGGAACAGAGAGGAATTGAGAGAACTCTTCAAAACGGCAAACATATAGTGATTTTAGTATTTTTAGTAACAAATCGAGCATTTGCATTCAGAACGTATCACTTGGGGAAGTGGAACTGATGATGAAGACCACAGATGGCCATCGGGACTCATCAGCGGTACCTATTTCAAGGGTGGCGATCAGATATCTTGATTAATATAGTTGAGCGAATACAACAATGAATATTTACTTGTTGACATATGACTATGACTTTCCGGCGGCGTTGCTTGCGGCGCGCTTGAACCTTAAAGTTTCATATTAACTAATAAGTGGGACTATGGAACAGCGTATTAATAATCACTAAAAAGTACAAAATATTTTTATTTTTTTTATATAAACAAAAAACCACCTTTAAAAACGCAAGAAATAATTTATTTTAAAATTGTTGGCACCTACCTAATAGGTTATTCCAGCTGAAGTCGACGACCACAACATTTAAAAAAAAAAAGACGAGTTCAGTTGGAATAATCTATTAGGTAGGTGCCTACAATTTTAAAAGAAATTATTTTTTGCGTTTTAAAGGCGGTTTTTTGTTTTTATGGTATTAGGTGGTTTTTGTTATGGTCGCAGTTCTAACCTAACCTAACTTACTTTTCTAGTAACAGTTAAGTTTGTTTCGGACAATCGATAATATGCCGAATAAAACTATTCTAAACTTAATTATGAGTAAAAGTAATAGGATATACTTAATAAAAGTATGCGAACTTAATTTCGGACTAATCATTTTTCGAGATATCACAAAATATGCCAAAAAAAAAGGTTTCTGCCACATTCGGCGAAATCCGATTATGCCAAGTCTGTTATGCTTAAACAGTTTCGGACAATTCATGTTATGCCAAATACAAACCCAACCTCCTGGGCCCGTAGCATGGTCGCCTTTATCGATGTGGATAGATGTGTATCTGTCACTCTCGCACAGACTCACTGGTCAGAAAGTGACAGATGTGTTACCCAAGTTTACCCACATCGATAAAGGCAACCATGCTACGGGCCCAGATCTTGATAGTAACATCGATATAACGTACTGTTGCAAAAAAAAAATGCTAAGTCACTTTAGTATTTCGTCATAATATAGTATAAAGACGCAGTCGGTTATTTAAAGCTCGTTCGTGTTGGACTTCTCGCTCGCCATCCTTCATTGTGAATCCTCTTTTTGTTTTGTTAAGTAAATACGTAGTCTTAGAAACAAGAGCAAGATGGAATAAAATCTCACCAGCGTTGACGTTAGCATGTAAAATGTCAGGTTCCTTGAAGAACCTGTACTGCCGCACCGCCGCATACCAATACGAGGAAACTTCTTGCCCTGGAAGATAGCATAGCTTTGTGTGACAAGTATTAAGGAACCGGGCAAGAGCATGTCGGCCCATGCTCGGTGTAGGGTTCCGAAGCCGTTAACTACTACAAACATAAAAATCAACAAGTAATAACTAATTTTCTATTTAAAGTCAATTGGTGCCGTCTTAGATGTTTTTTTATTTATTTAATCTTTATTGCACAAAAACAAGTACAAATGGCGGACCTAATGCCAATTAATTAATGTGGATTTTAGGAGGTATAAACACTTTAATCGCCTGTATCTCAAGAACCAATGATGTCTACTTAGTCGTGATAGTTTTTCTTTAAAATTCGTTATATGCGCTTTCATTTAACATTTTTTCACATTTTTATTACTTGTATTTTTGGCTATAGGGGGGGGGAGGGGGGAGGAACACTTCGGGGGGGAGTCTAACAAAAATTAGCGCTTTAAAGCTTAATATTTCATAAGCGGATTACTTCATCGAAAAACCGTTTTTTTATGTTAAGGAGGAGGCACACGAGCCACCTGACGGTACGTAAGTGGAATCTGCGACACTTAGATATTTCCACAAACCAGTAATTTATGTATTTATCAGTGTGTAACGCTTGTAGATTCACAGCGTTTATTTGTTTCTTTGTCTATTAGCAACATTATAATGATAGCTTAAGTGAGTATTCATGTAAATAAATATTCCTTTATTTTTTTAAAGAAAAAAACTGCATTTCAAAATCTTCTTAAATTCGCTTGTCTTACCCGGGAATCGAACCAACAAAAAAAAAACACTATCCCTAATATCGCTATTTTACTATACGAACCGATAGGAATTTTATTCAGGATATTTTTTTCTAATAAACATTTGGTCTTTGAAATAAAAAAGTTAAAACTAATGATTATTTTATCATCAATACGAAAAACACTTAAACATGAAACATTTGTAAACGTAGACGGATATCAAGAAAATGATCTTAATAATTTAAGTGACAAGTTGCTTGAAATGCCCCCTCGTTCCGGAACGGAACACAAACGCACTATAAGTTGAAATTCGTTTCGTGTAGCCCTCTAATAAAAAAATCTACCGCAACCCTTACTTCTTGTTCAAGCTAGCGGTCCTGGGTTCAAATCCCGGTAAGGGGGCAGATGGCAGTGTGATGAGCACGAGTATTTGTTCCTGAGTCTTGGATGTTTTCTATGTATTTAAGTATATATTTCTCTATCTAAGTATGTTTATCGTTGTCTAGTACCCATAGTACAAGCCTAGAGCTTAGTTTGGGGCTAGCTCAATTTGTGTGAGAATGTCCCCTGATATTTATTTACCTACTTTATATTATATAAATAACAGTACCAGGTGTTGTTATTAAGAACTGGTAATAAATATTCAATTGCATAGGTATCTCGTACAGTGAAGGTCATAAATATGTATACACTTTAGTACCTTGTCTTTAATCGCTGTGACAATTTCATATGGCAGTTTAAACATGCCGTTAAATAGACAAGGTACTAAAGTGTATACATATTTATGACCTTGACTGTACAACAGATACGTGTAAGGAGAAACGTTTATATTATCCAACCGATACGTATACTAAATTAGCGAGTTATTTTTTTTAATTTTTAGTTGTGTCGATTGCCGGGTGAGCCAAGCCAATTTTAAAAGATCTTTGAATGCAGTTTTAAAGGAATGTTTCCTTTCAGTAAAACGAGCTAACTAAAGGATTGAAGGTAGTTCCCCTCCAGGGCCGGTAGATTTTTCCACCTGAATATATGTTTAAATTACCCGTTACATCCGGCTGAATCGCGCTCACGGGCCGCTGGTAGAGGTTCTGCCCCACGTCCCTGTCGTTCCTGTAGTAGAACCTATTGGTGTGAGCGAGATGGTTTGCCCAAGCTTGCGCGTAGTCGCATAGCTGTGAAAAGAAAGAACCGGTCAAGCGCGAGTCGGACTTGCACATGAAGCCTTCAATACCACGCCTTACGGTAGAGCAAGGTCCCAAACCACGTTTCTATATGATTTTTAAAATGATTATTAACTCTTTTATTTATTTTCTGCAAGTAAGATTTTGTACCTACTTACAATAAATATTCAAATGTAAAAATAAAACACACTATTTGTAATACAAAAATAATAAACACTATAAAAACGTAATCTACGGATGCCGCCGGCAGCGGGGCGGGGCTCTAGCTGCCGGTGGTTAGGGCTGCAGAGAGGGGAACCTCCTCACAACACGTGCCGTGTCGAAGAGAACTGCTTTATGCATATCATTTATTGTTTTAGCGGCAATGGAAATAAAGATTCTGTGAAAGTTGTCTACTTATTTTCACGAGAAAGACCTAACAGACAGACGGGCGAACAGACAGCGGAGGCGTAGTAATAGGGTCCTACCTACGGAATCCTAGAAACGTTATAAAATATAAAGTTAATAACACAACCTCGTGAGGCCCACGAAACTACCAACAGGGAGATCTTTGTGAAAGGGAACTATAACTCCTTGAATCTACCAGCAAGAGAATAAAGTTCAGTTACCTTTGCTCTTAACTGCTATGAAAATGAACTGTAATGGTTATTGAAATATATTTCAAATTAAATTGCCTTGATTATGAACAGTCAACCAACTTGACTCCTGTGTATGGACTAAGCCAACGTGACGTTGTCAACCGTTGTTTCCACGTTCTCATCAGAGATGGGCCCCTGTTCTAATATATCCTCGCTGTAGGACGGCTGCATTGGTGGCAGCGTTCGATACGCCGCTACGAAATGCTGGAACAATCTCCCCCCTCCGATTAGATATGCTTCTTCTTCATACCAGTTCAAAAATAAATTACAAACTCATTTACTTCATCTACAAAGAACTTACAACTACAACTGTAACAATCACCTACGTGGGTACATTAAATTATTGTATTTATAATAACTACATACATACATATTATCACGCCTTCATTCCCAGAGTGGGGTAGGCAGAGTTGCAGAAATACCAACAACTGCAACAAGAGTTTTGGCAATTCTGTAACCACATTTTGCACAAAAAGGCTAAGATGTTTACCAGTGTATTAGTGACAGGTTGCAAGCCCAACGCCTAACAGTACTACAAGCCCTCATTCCCCTAGTCGAATCTTACGACATCCACGGGAAGACATGGAGTGGCACTATTCTAACCCGGCAACCACACGGGCGGTATTTATTATAACTATTCCTTATATTATATGTTTATCTGCACTTTATTCCCGTTTCCATAATATCGATTCCTCTCCCTTTCTAACTATATTAGTAGCTAGTAGCATAGCATAGTGGCATAGCATAGTAGGTATGTCATGGTATATCATATTTACAAACCCAAAAATCCAAATAGATTTGACGCGTTCGCACGCACTACACGCGCACACTAATCCAATACATTAAACATAAGTATATTTCCAGTGCTGTCCCGTGTACCAGTGATGGATCCACGGAAGATCAGCGTCGAGACACTCCTGAGTGCCTCGACACCATGCTGAGTGGGTTCACTTTTCGCAATCTGTTACCAAACAGAATATAATCACTACGTTTTATCTGTTACATTAAATATAACATAATTAAAATCCTGCATAATAAGCTACCTTAAGTTTTTAATTAACCACAACTAGCTTTACTAGCTTTAATTAACTTTGTTAGCTTTAAGTAAAATGGTATCGTATTGCAGAAATAAAATTATTTTCTTCTCCTTCTTCTTCATCTTTCTTTGCCCCCGCGGCGACTTGAACAGCTACTACCGCGGGGATATGGCGTTTCCACGTGAAGTGATTTCGCCAGTGTCAAGTAAGTATATATAATTATAAATCAATATAGCAATAAAACACAATCCAATCTTCTCTAGGAAGATTGGGGGCAACGTTGTACGGTGATTTGTAGGTCAGAGGTCAAGATAGTTTTAACCTCTGCACCACTGCGAGTCCACTTGAAACGAGAAGAAAGATGCCAGATACACGAAATAAGTCCAAGAAACTTCGTTAGCGCGATGTAGCGCACTGTCAGATTTAGTTGCGCTGTCTGACGCTGGCGGCGCTGGCGAGTTGTTTGTTACAAGTTGTCAATAGATGCCGCCTGATGTGGCCTAGGAATCATCGAGTATAGATGAAATAATTAAAACAAGCAGTTGGCTTTATAAACCTAGGTTGTTGCTGGAGTTGTTGCGTGAGCGGCTGCGAGCAGCTGACCTGTACCTCAGGAGCCATGTACAGCTGAGGAGCCCCGTGGCGCTGGCGGTACACGTTGTGCCAGCAGAGGCACTCGGTGATGAAGTCGCTGTCCTGCCACGCGGTGCGGACCTCGCTCCACTGCACCACCATGCTCACGGGCTTGTTCCGGAGCACCTGGAACACCAACAAAAACAACTTGTAATGTTTTAAAGCACATAGGCTGTGGCAAGTGGGACCTGAGACCCAAGAAATAAAAAAATAAAAAAATTGAAAATTGTTCAACCCCTTATTTAAGACAACATTACGGTGATGATTCCTGGACAAAACTTTAGATTTTAGAGGTTAGCTTATAATGTATTTGAAATATTTTACCTAAACTCAATAAAAATATTAAACCAATCGCGTCACTGGCAGGTCACGTAATACGAAAAGTCACGTGATCTACCAGTGACGAGATTTACAAACATCCAAGAATCAGAAACAAATACTCGCACTCATCACACAAATATTTGCCCGTACCGGGAATCGAACCCGGGACCGCCGCTACGCGTTGTCAAATATTATACAAAAATAAAAATGTTATACTGCATACTATTAATTTAATTAGGTTACTTAATTACGTTAGTTTTCTTTTAATTAATTCTACATTTTTAGGGTTCCGTGCCCAAAGGGTAAAAATGGGACCCTGTTACTAAGACTCCGCTGTCTGTCTGTCTGTCCGTCTGTCACCAGGCTGTACCTCATGAACCGTGATAGCTAGACAATTGAAATTTTTAAAAACATAATAAATTAAATAGGGCTTCTCCCATACAACAACGTGATTTTTTTCCGTTGTTTGCTTAATTTTAATATAGACACCGTGGTAGAATAGATAATGGTACGGAACCCTTCGTGCGCAAGTACGACTCGCACTTGGCCGGTTTTTTTATATACATAGGCTAGGGGATGCCGAGACTGGGGCCTGCTGGTGTAGCTGGTGACGTGGTCAGTGGGGCCCTTAATAGCACCGCGAAGGTTTCCTATTTGTAACTCTGGCACGCGGCCACAGACAGAACAGTCACATATGTCATAAAAAGTAACACATGGCAACAAGATTTTTAAACGAAATAATATAAACATGCGTTTGGAAAAAAAATACAAATAAATTAAGAGTTCTAATTTAAATGAAATAAAAAATGAAATATATTTTTTTTAAGTGAAGTGTTGGGATGTACCTGTGGCCGAAGAGCAACGAGGTAACTTACATACATACATACTATCACGCCTTCATTCCCAGAGTGGGGTAGGCAGAGCTACAGAAATACCAACAACTACAAAAAGAGTTGTTGGTAATTCTGTAACCACATTTTGCATAAACAGGCTAAGATGTTTACCAGTGTATTAGTGACAGGATGCAAGCCCATCGCCTAGAACAGTACTAGAAACCCTTATTCCCTTAGTCGTCGCCTCTTACGACATCCACGGGAAGACATGGAATGGCACTATTCTAACCCGGCAACCACACGAGGTAACTTTATAAATCTCTTTTCTAGCAACCCGTACTGACTTTGCCCGGGTTGTATAATACACATACAATATGGCCGCCTACGTCCGTCTCTCAAACGGTGAAAGTATTTTCAAGAAGGTACAGTTATTTCGGAGATTACGCTTCACCAGGGGACTTATTTTTTCGTGATTTTATTTTACAACTTAGTCGACTTTATTTAAATGTATAACTATTCCGAATTATACAGATTTGTAGTACCGAAAGTCTCTAAGCTAACCCACGGCGTGACGGACAGAAGGACAGACGGACATGGTGACACTAGAAGGGGCCCATTACTTCGGAACCTTAAAAAAGTGCCGAGAAATACATGTACAAAAGCATAAAAGGCGACGTGAAAACAACCTGTTGATTTCGCAGTTACGGTTTATTAGTTTTATGTTTACTTATTTCAGAAGAATTCATCGCGTGAGCTGTCTACTAGAAGACTGAACACGTCTAAAGTCGAAGTAAGCCTTTTTGCTATGGATGGGTTTAAGTTAGTTTTTAAATCAGGGTTTAATGTGGATTAAAGAGGGCTTTATTCCACATAAAACCTTTAGTGAAAAATGGTCTAACTGACGGTGAACACCGCATCAGCATCCGTTGCGTAGTTTAGGAGAAGTTAGCGGATGCGGTTTATGTAATTCTCTTCGATCCACTTTCTCAGCTTTGTCAAACCTTTTCAGATGACCGACGCTCGAAAAACCAAACTTCACGGTTCAAAAATGTCATACAAACGTCCTAACAGCAACCAACTGTCAAGGAACGTGACGCGATCAATAAAGAAGCGAGACAGAAGATGCGCGTGCAGTAGGTGCTTGAAGGTGTCAAACACGAAGAGCTGTCAATTTACACAGAAGATCACGATGATCAACAGGAGGATCGGCACCGAGAGGTTGGTGTTTGCCAGCATTGAGTCGAGCGTTACTGAGCTTAAGGTGGCTAGAGGGGAAGCCGAACCGCTACAAACAGACGGAGAAGCAGCTAAAGAACACTTGACTTTAAGGGATACTCAAGCTGCGAAGGACGATGTCGACTCCGACACGAGCACGTCTGACAAAACAAGTGAGAAACCTAATAATAACAATGTGAGGGAAATAATAAACGACGTATTTGACAGTGACGGCAGCTCTCTGCCCGAGGAAGATAGAGAGAACCGATATTGAGGACTTATTGCTCGCTTACACAGGCGCTTACCCCTGTCCATAGCAAATACAGCAAATTGCCGCAAGACGCGCGCCGCCAGGCACTGTGGAACCCCTTAATTAATGGCTTTCATTTCGATTTGATTCTTCACCAAGGTGTATTTCGCCAATTTAGAGTTTTGACAATAGGTAGCCAAGAATTAATTAGCGAAATAAGTCGATGGATATCACACGCCAGGAATTGGTTTGTTAAAGAGTATTTACTCTGGTGGCCTCCACAGACGTACGCGGGGTGAGCTCCACGCGCTTCTGGCTAGCCCTAAGCTTCAGTGTAGTTTGCGAAGGCGTAATTAACTAAATACCTAGTCATTCTAAACTGCCCGAAAGATATATTTCAATCTGGCAGTAGGATAAAGTGCCCAGCGAATGAAGAAACGCATGTTACACATTATCAAATTAATTACGTGGTCTGTCATGTGACGGGATCTACGGTTGTACGGGAATTACTAGACAAAGACGTCGTCTCTTGCCGCGTATTACCTATTTCACCGAGTATTAAGACCGATTGACTCGCGCCGAAATGCTTGAAACGCTGGCGTCCGACGTCACAGACGCAGAAATGATGCGCTCGAATGTAATATTCCTTACATTTGCGCAGTATTTCTATCCGCCGCTCTGTCGCGGCGCTACTGACTGTAAATTAGACTGATTTTGCATAACAGATTTTTTAACGAAGGCTGCTGACGCGCAAACGTCGTTGACGCCACCGTCGACGAGCCGATGGCGCGCGGCGGCGGCTGGCCCCCCACTCCGACCAGCGCAAACAGCTCCCTGCGGCAAGACGAAGTCGCTCGCCGCCTTCGCCAGACGACCCTGTGTCAGCGAGCTTTTACAAAGCGTATCTTGTGATTGACTGGTTGCTCAAAGCCTTTACACGTTGGAAAGTGTTGAGAATGTTTTATGGTATTAAAATGACGTTTTGAAGTTTTGTTTTTATGGGTCTGTATGATGTGTCTGTCTTTGAAATCGAAGGTTCTAAATTTTGTGACCTTTTGAACGCCTTACGTCAAATACAAAAGCGTTACTCATACGCCAAATATGTATTAAAAGTTATGCAAAATGTAACTGAAACATGATAAGGGGTCTTAAAGCACGAGTGCGGTATAATTATGTACAGTTTCATCTACACACATATTCTAAGTGGTTGTACACTGTTTTACAGAAACACATTTCGTAGAATGAATCACTTCGGAGAATTTTCTTTTCACAGAAAGCTAATTAATTACTGCCACCTGTAGATGTAACCTTACTGTTTTCAAGGTTTTTTTTGGTGGTCACAGGTCTAACCTAACCTAACCTACATAACTCATGCTTAAGATAATCTCAAAACATTAAGGTTTCAGCAGAAATTAGCTTTCTATGAAATGAAAATTCTGCGAAGTGATACATTCTATGAAATGAGTTTCTGTAAATCAATGCGACACCATTCTAAGTATAAGATGGGTTCCGAATTTCAACTGATACTGGATTGGGGCCTATTTATTTAGAGTTGGTTTTGGAAGATGTTTTAAATTTGTAACTCATAACTTGATCATATTTGATATCGTTACAAGAATAGAATATTAAATTTTATTTGTGTAACGTAATGTTCTTAACGTTACCCCCATAACCACGACCACACCACACGGCAGTATTTTTTATAATGTAATGATGGTCATTGCTAATGTGTTCCGAACGCTGAAATAGAGAATATAATTGATATGTGTGTAGATAAAGAACTAAACCCATTCCTATTTTTTTATATCTAGTAAATTCACGAATTCATTCATTCATTCGAAGAGCTTTAATATCCGGCGGAACGAATGTCCGTGGTCGTCGGCTCGCGTACCGCGGCTTGCACTTGGCCGCTCTCCCGGGCATGTTTTGTTGCATCGTGTTTTTCGCCGATGCACTGTAGTATGCATGAGGGGTCAAGGTCGCGCCCTATTTTCGCATGAAGGGGAATTATGCAATCTTAAATGCGGAGTTCACTAACAATGAACTGTTTACTGATCATTAAATTGTTTACTGTTTAGGAAATAACGATTAAATATATAAAATCCCCCCGTGTCATGGCGACCCCTTCTTCTTAAAACCGAAAAGCTGAATAGTGCAGCCTCTGTGGTGGGCGCTACCTACGCTGCGCGAGCGCTGACAAGATGCCGCTGACATAGCGTTGAAGTTTTTACCCGTTTTTTCCAAATAACTCGTTTTTTATATAAAAAACTACAATTTCCTGCTCATATTTTTAATCTATAATCGCTATAATTTGCACCAACAAAGGGGCGACATCGACGACACGGAGGAAGAAACAGTTGAAATATGTGGCGAGATTGACAGTGAGTGACTATGAATAAATGGTCGTTATCCATGTTATATTTGTAAAAACCCGGCATTTTCAACACTCAAAAGGCGCTCTTATGATGGGGTCTTGCAAAATTGTAAATGCCAACGCCACCGCCACCTACTAGTAGTATTATTGCATAGTAACAATGCCATTTTATTTGTTCCAAGCGAAACTGAACGTTAATTACTCATAGTAAGGAAGTTAGGTGCCGCGCGCAAGATGGAAATACATAAGTGAACCCTGACAACATTACACTCCTTTTTTGGCAAGTCATATAGTAAAATAATGAGGTGGAAAATATTCAATGGCACAAAACAAACTGTATAATACATACATAACATCACGCCTTCATTCCCAGAGTGGGGTAGGCAGAGCTACAGAACTACCAACTCTAAAAAGACTTGTTGATAATTCTGTAACCACATTTTGCACAATCAGGCCAAAAAGTAATAAAATCGTTCAAACTGTGTTAACGTACATGCTGATCAAAATATCAGATTCCCGCAATACCAGTATGTCTATATATTATGTTCCATTTTTTATATCACTTGTATAAAATACCATATACTCAATACACCATGTTCCCTATAAAACCTTATGCCCAAAATATCAAATTTCGAAATCACAAGAACACTGAAATATTTATTAAGCTGTTTCGGAAAAAACAATTTTCTCGGAACAGCTTGATCTCACTTCAGCATTTTTCAAACAGCAGATTTTCGATAAACCAGAATTTTGATATACCAGGTTTTAGAACACCAGATCCCGGGAATACCAAATATCACACAAGTACGGTCAGGTGCACCCACGCAAACCTTTAGCAGAGTGTAAAAAATCACTTAGTCATTTAATTGTTTCTTCTTAGGCCGCTGCGGACACTATACCAGACATAAATGTACTTTTTGTTTTGCATTCACCCAACAAGCTTTAAACTGCGAATTCGTTTAAGTTAGTCACTCTTTCTTTTCTCTTTGGGGATGAGTTGAAAAAAATGGCCGTTTCCTCGTGGTCCTACTATTTTTGTCCTACTGACTTTCGACGGAGCCCCGCCGAAGGCGGGGCTCCTACTTCTAGGTGGTTTTGCCCTTCGGGCATCTGAAAATACCTAACGAACCTAACCTACCTACTTTTACAACCATAATTACTATTTAGTGATCAAATCTAGGTTCACTTTTTGACTAGTAGGACAAATTAGTAGGACCACGAGGAAGTAAGCAAAAAAATGCTGATTACTGTTAAATATAAAAATATTTTGAATTAATCAAGTATGTGTATTATTCAGACTGTATTTGCCAACTGCTAATGATAATGTACTGTAGTTATAAATAAAGGCAATTAATTTTTGATATTTACAGTTGGTTTTGTGGTCTAGCTGTACTTTTGTAATCATCTACCAAAGTAAAAATATGGTGTTTTAGGAATTTAGACATTTGGAAATCAAGTATAATCAGCATCTGGTGTATAGAGAATTAGGTAAACTGGCAATCTGGTATTTTGAACATCTAGTAGATTAAGAAGCAGGGTGATTCAAGTACATTGTGTTTTTCCAGCCTAGTGTTATCTATCAAAGTCTGGTATTATGGGAATTCGGTTTCAAAAGGAACGTGGTGTTTAGAGAACACGTTGTTCTGGCCCTAAATAATTCTAGTCCTGGGCGTTTTCCAAAAAAAGTGTAAATCGTTAAGGACAAAAGTTAAGAAAATATATTGCTATTTAATATTTAATTTTTGGGTGTGTTTTTAAGGTAATGGATTGATTTTGAACTGAAGTTTATTACTGTGCTTTTAATTTTATGAACGAGTGTTTTAAGAAGCCGAAATTTAAAACTATTTTTTGTCCATTTTCTATAAAATTTTACCAATTTCATATTTTTTTTACACAAAAAATATATACAAAGGTGGTAAAAAGTAATTCATACATTTTTTAGACAACTTTTACAGCTATCAATTGCTATTTTTTCATACCTTTAAGACGCCAAAACGATTCGTGAATATGCGATATTCTAAACCTCTTACAGCAAAACTCACGAAACAGTGGCCGGTTTCAGGTCGATTAATCAAAATTAAATAATAAAAACAAAAAAGTATTTCATACATTCGTTAAAAATCGAAATTATCTTTCGTGTTGCGCATTAAAATTTGTAGAAGTAAAGTATTTCAAGAGTAAAATCGCGTCTGTAAAATCACGAAAATCAGCGAAATCGGCAAAATTTCGTGTACGGCCTCTTAACTTTTGTCTTTAACGATGTACACTTCTTTTGGAAAACGCCCACCTAGCTTAGCTTGGCACCTACAGAAATGTTTCAGGAAGCAATAAGCTGGTAGCAATGCAGCCAATGCAGGTCATTCGCCTTCGGATTCTGAACCCAAGTCCTTATAAGTTTTAATATGTGTGAAGATACAATAATGGCTTACTACCTCGTGGTCCTACTAATTTGTCCTACTAGTCAAAAAGTGAACCTAGATTTGATCACTAAATAGTAATTATGGTTGTAAAAGTAGGTAGGTTAGGTTCGTTAGGTATCTTCAGATGCCCGAAGGGCAAAACCACCTAGAAGTAGGAGCCCCGCCTTGGGCGGGGCTCCGTCGAAAGTCAGTAGGACAAAAATAGTAGGACCACGAGGAAACGGCCCAATAATGTATGCAACTGTACACATAACTAGGCCTTAAAACACTCGTGTGCTCTATGTCTCGTAAGGTGTTAATAATAATGTGCAAATAATACATAACACACCACTAAGTTTATCATTTAAATAATAACCACTTGTCTGAGAAACTGTTACGGAGCTTAGAATGTTCGCGAGGCGGTTCCGCTGGGGTCTCTACACCCTCCAGCGGGTCAAGGACGCGACCCGTTTCCGGGTTGCATCCGAACACGTTCCGTCCGGTGTCGCTGATTGCCTCGGTGGAACGTTAACAGTTACTTAAATAGGGTTTTGCGTGCAACTCCATCGGCGTACATGCCGTTTATCGCTATTCCCTTGGGACCTGTCCAAATTTTCGGGATAAAAAGTAGTCTAAGTGCTATTCCAGGCTATACTTGGGAGTAACGAAATCGAGCCACTCTCCTGGAAATTGAGTACTAAGTGGCTCGATCTCTTTGCCCGCAAGTGTACCTAATAATCTATCTGTGCCAAATTTCATCCAAATACGTTTTGCCGTTTTAGCGAGGTTGAGAAACAAACATCATAATTTAGCATATGTATATATATATATATTGTTACCGTTCTACTGGGAACGTGGTCCCAGCAGACGCAGGTAATTAAATGATACAAAGTAATAAGGTACAGTTAAAACCAGTTTATTTCCACGGCTCTTGAGACGTTACAGACTTTAACATTAGGGCGTGGGGGCTCAGATGAGCGAGATAACTTTTGACTCCTTCCGAGTAGAAGTCGTTTATTGCAATTCCCTCTGGAACTGTCCAACTTTTTGGTACGAAATGTAGCCTATGTGCTATACCAAACTATAATTATCTCCGTGTATTCTGATTGTGTGACTAATTTTTCGTAACACATTGGGAGATAGTTAACTCCCACAAAAGTACTTTAATACGTACAATTTTCAAAATTCCCTTTGCACATACTTTTTGACTTAACAAATGAAGTGGCTGACTGTACGTACCTTTTGCAGTAGTTTCGGTCGACTGTCCATCGGCTCGGTGTCGTTGTCCGTCGGTTCGTTGCTGTTGCTTCGCGAGGAACGTCTGCAGCAAACACAAAACAGTGTTATGTTACAAACTCGTACTAAGTAACATGGCATCCTACCTTACAGGTGGGCCCTTTAGAATACACTTCGACCCCTTTAGGATCTTTCGTGCTATTACCCCACTCAGCTGTTGGAATGCGCAATTTTCCTCACGATGTTTTTCCTTCACCGTATGAGCATCGGGTAATGTAATGTACCTACTTAAATTAGAAAAAGTCATTGGTACCTGCGAACTTACGAGTAACATTTTGAGATTATCAGTGACGACACGTTCCTTCTATGTCCTTTCTCTACCCTCCCATACTTTAAAGGGGTGCAGACCCACCGTACCCCTAAACCGTACCACTGACCCAAAAATTGTATCATAAATATGAGGTGGGTTTAGGTTATGTTAGTTCTTCAGCAGGCCCGGAGGGCCAAACTACCCAGAAATAGGAGCTCTGCGACAGCAGAGCTCCGTCGACAACGTTAAATTCGATTTTAATAGTAATAATTGGTCAAAGTACCACCAGTGGTACGGCCGAGGGGTACGGTGGGTCTGGAAGGCATATAAAGTAGTTCAATATTATCTCGTGTGGGTTCTTGGAGTTGAAAGCCTTGCGATAGACAAGAAAACCACAACAGCTTACGTAAGTTGGCCTATAGCTGCCTATATATAGACGTCTCTTGTGCGATTCCCCCATTAGAGTGGGTGGCGGGTTGCGGGCTCTCATCAATGTGCACGCACGAAACTGAATTAGCATATTTCCGCCCAATAAAAGTTTAAAGCAACTTGCAAGTACTGGCTCGTGTATTTTGAAGTAACGTCTTGATAGTTCTTATTTATTTACTTGACTTTGTTATTGTTTTTAACGCGGCCGCTCGTTATCTATGCGGTAAATGATTCTGCTTTTGACAAGTATTGTATTGTTTTAAGAAGCCACATTGAAATACACTAATACACTAGTACATAAACTTTTGGCCTGATTGTGCAAAATGTGGTTACAGAATTATATTATCAACAAATCTTTATACATTTGTTGATATTTCTGTAGCTCGGCCTACCCCACTCTGGGAATGAAGGCGTGATGTTGTGTATGTATGTATGTATATTGATAAAGTCGGGAGTGTTCCGCGATCTGGTTGTTAATAACCATAACGCCTGTCTATTCTTTGGATATATTAAACAACTTGATCAAGTCAACTTCCCTGAGGCTGTTGAACGTGAAAAGACGATTAGAAACAAAATCGAAGAAGAGATAAGTTCGCCTTTGTTCGTTCCTATTCTGTGAATATTGTGTTTTAATTTCTGCGTTTTGTGCAATAGTGTTTGCAAACGTATACATATGCACTTTTTCACATGTTTTCGGTTGATTTTTCAAAACCCTACGATGTTTAACGATGATTCAATATTTGAGTATTTATAGCTAAGGAAACCATTTTTTAATATACTTATGTTGTGGTTTGAAATCGACAGCAATTATTTAAATTTGTCGCTGCTATCAAGTCGCGCGGAATGTATCTCCATCTCACGTTCATCGCGCGGAAGCACATAAAGCCAACCCTTTTTATTCTTGTGAGGGCGTGGCAGCATATGTGGCCTAAAAACATGCTCATAAGGGTCCGTTTACACAGACCGGCGAGGAGAGGAGAGCAGATTTTTATCACGTTGGAAACGGAGTTTTGAGTCATTGTGATTAGCTGATAAGGTTTATTTTGCATTAGCACCTCTTTTGTCATTAAGAATGCTTGAACTCGCTTCGTGTGTAATTAGAGGAGCCGACCGGCTGCTTGATGCGCTGTTCCGCGCTAGCGCAGCCGACCGGCTCCGCTCAGTGGGAAAAGAAGCGCGGGCCGATGCTCTCCGAGCCGGTCTATGTAAACGGACCCAATGCGCATTTATGGGATAGTTACCTATCAGATTGCAGCAGCGCGGGCGAAACTTTCTTCCTCAGGTTGGCCATGGCCGCGAGCTCCTCGCGCCTGCGCGACGGCGGCGGCGCGTTGCACAGCGTTACCATCGGCGCGGGCGCCGGCGCCGTGCCGCGCGACTGCAGGCTGCGTACACACAATCATTTAAACCTCTAGAAAGGGTCGTGCGAATACAAATGTCACATAGGTTTGACCAAACAATAAAAGCACCATCTCCATTCAGGCCTCTATTCTACTGCGTTAAAACTATGTTGCGTTTGACGTGTGAACGTTCGTTTCGAACGACGTTCAATTCTTCCAGAGTAGCATTTTTCATGTTGGGCCGGTTATTGTTCCGGTGGCCAACGGTTAGACGGCCGTTGAATTATCGACATTATCGTTATTTGTACAAAGCTACTTTGCCGCCCTACTTATAGCCGGCTCAAACAGTCCTCGACGGCCGACGAATGTTTCCCACAACTAGCCACCGCTACTATAATGTTGTTTTATTGAAGCCGGCGGGCCTCAGTTTATAAAATAGCGATAGCCCTCTGTACATTAATGCTTGAAAGGTTTTCAATCCTTGGAAGCATTTGCAATCCCACCGGCTCGCTACACACCACCCCGGAGGAGGAGGGGGGGCGCGGCGCCGTGGAGCCAAGAGAACAGAATCCATAGTAATCCATCCATCACATCACGCCTGCAGCCCCAGAGTGGGGCAGGCAGAGCCACATAAATACGTAACAGCAACTCTAAAAATACTCCATGATAATTCTGTAACCACATTTTGCACAAACAGGCTGAGATGTGTTCCAGTGTATATTAGTGACAGGTGGCAAGCCCATCGCCTAACGGTACTACATGTCCGGTTCCTGTATTCAAACCGCGGATAGATTAGGTTACTTTGAGTAAAAATTTGACAGTTGCCACGTGCAAAATGTGTCAAATTTTAACTCGAAGTAACATCTATCCGGATCTTTACTAATTTACTCTATTTACTTGACATTGGCGAAATCACTGCGGAATATTACGGTGGACCGCCATTAATATACCTAAAAGAAGAGGAACATCTATCCGCGGTTTAAATACAGGAATCGGCTGATAGTCGACTCCACGGGAGGACAAGGAGTGGCACTGTTCTAACCCGGCAACCACACGACACCATAGTAATCCTATATTATTAAACGAGCAATGTTTGTACATGTATTATATCTAGAACTTTTTTACTATACAAACAAAATCGGTTACTGCATCTGAATTTCCGTCTGTCAGTAAATCCGCTAACCTCTAAACCACGCAACGGTTTTGATGCAGTAAAATTAAACATCAGTTTGGTATTTTTGTCCCGGTAGCCTCCTGCAGCTCCGTTTCAAAGAGAGTACCTACTTAGTTTTCTCCGAAGACCCACTGTCCTAATATTAGAACAAATGAACTGAACGTCCAGACCAAAAATTGATCATAGTACAATCCTTCGGTAAGTTTGGGACTAGGTCAACTTCTCTGAGTCTGCCCCTGAATCCCCTGATATTATTTATTACCATTTTACTGCAACACGGAATAGCAACTGAGCAGACCCTCGGCTCCCTGTAGACCCTCGTGCACGTTTCTCCAAGGTCGAGAGACGGCATTGGCCTCATTTTGCGCAACAAAGGTTAAGAGGGGGTGGGAGGGGGAGGGGGGGAGGAGGGGGCGATTCGCAAAATGTTTTGGCTGCGGCCCACAAACGCCGCAATGTTCAATTTACATTACGGGTTACGATATCATGCAGTTGAAACTGGTCTGGGAGACAGGGACAGACAGCTCTGCAGTCCAACTTGAAAAACCATATTGCATATTGCTTTTAACATCGACCTCGACGTTATAGAAGGAATTCTATTTTGAGTCTTGACAGTAATGGCCGCCGGGTTGACATGTCAAAGGCATGGTTTTACGGCGTAGAATAGAGTGGGTCGATTATTGAGAAAAGATGAAACATGTCGCATGCAACAACCTGTACAGTCGGACTTGAACACTGAACTTGAGTTTCTGAAACGTCGCGACCGACGTTCGTGAAACCTAGCTAGATTAAATTAGTATTATTAAAAAAAAGTCGTCTAGACAAACAGATGCCACACAGACACACACACACACGAAACACAGATAGAACAAGAAATTTTTATTATGACACACCAAGAAACTTTACCTACAGAAAGACGGTAGGTAAGTATTAATATTTTGAGAAACAAATATATTAATATTATCTTGGTCTTGCTTAGTTTCTGAAATACAGGCGATTAAAATGTGTTTGTTTACTAAAATCGTCTTAGACAGCGCCTGAAATAACTTTAAATAGAATAATCGGTAGATACAAGTAGGTATTGTTTTTTAACATATTTGTGTTTGTATTAACGGCTTCGGAACCCTACACTGAGCCCCCTCCCCGTTCATTGAATGTCAGTTTCTTAAAATGGCAGATGTACAGTTAAGGAATATAACAATTAAATTCTGTTGAAATATTAAAAACGTAAAGTATGAGAACGAAAAAAGTTTTAAAATCTCAAAAGTCACAAAAAAATGTACCTACTGCGCGCGCCTACTACCAAATCTTGCGATTTATTCCTATTAAAAAACGTATGTTAAAGGGCTAAGCTGAAAAATAAATGTATTTAATTGCTTTCCTGCGTTAAAAGGTATAATGTAAAACGTAGGCAGGTTTAGGTTATTATACTTTTGCGGCAGGCCCGGAGGGCCAAACCACCTAGAAACAGGAGCTCAACGATAGCGGAGCTCCGTCCATAGATACTGTCTAATTTCAAATCAGTAAGTAAATTCCAATCTATGTATTTTGTAGGTAACTGTACAATATTTGCCGTTTTAAGAATCCGCCATTTCAAGAATCTGCCGACAAGGTTATCAGCCATTTCAAGAATCTGCCATTCAGGGAAGAAATGCGCGGAGCATGGTCCGACATGAAAGTGGCTCCTACAGGCACCGCGCTAACATTATCATGATATTAAGTGCTCTTTTAATTAGATTTTAGTCCCTTTAATTATCTCTGTAAATGCAAATGGCGTCAGATAATATGAAGGCTTTGACTCATTCAACGAAAGTATAATAATGCGGCTTATCTTACTAAAGCTAAACAAAATACTCAGAGCCTGTTATTATATGAAACAAAATACAACTAAAGGCTTTATTGAAGAACCCGATTAGATTAAGGCGCAGTTAGGTAAGCTATTATTAATTATTTAGATATCGTTAAATGAACACAAATGAACTTTAGAAAGTTTTTATGTGTCCGTTGTCAATAAGGAACTATTGTGTGTGTATGTTCGCCTGTCCGTTTGTCTGCGGTCCGCGGCAGAGATGTACATTAACATTACGCCGACAAAACTGTAAAAATATCATGAAAAACTATTTTTTTTTAGATTTTGTAGTCGATTGAGGTGTCATATTGTTAATGTTCGGTTTTGCGCGACCGTTTAGGAAATATTGTGTAATTTTCGCTAGAGTTTCGTGTTCACCCGCCGCCGTCCGTATTCACCTCGTAGAGTAAGGAGCATAAATGATTATGTTTAATCATTAAAGTCACTGAACGTCGTCGTCGCGCTCCTTCAAGCCGCAGCCCGCATCGAGCGGGCCTGCCCCCGAGCATCGTGTCGTAACCGAACGCGCAACCAGAATCTTCATAGACATATTAGATTGCCTTGTACTCGGACAACACCCAAGAACTAATACTGAGCAGAGGACGACGGAGCTCCTCTGCGCCACCTCCTACTTGGGCCCTCCTCCAAAACTAACCTGATCCATCTCCAGCTACATCCGTCTTTTTGTTATTATATATTATGATTATAATACCACATGAACATGACCCTTATGAGTGTCATAGATTTAGATTTTTATAAAACAAGCCTTTCAGACCTAAATACGTTAAACAGGGAATGAGTTGATTCATTACACACATACAAACATACAAATATTTCCTCTTTATAATATTACTGTACATGTAGATAAGCATTATACAGACAGTCTGTTATAACTTATAAGCAGCTTCTGATTTTGGAGCATGTGATAGTAAGATCTAGTTTTATTTGCTATATTATGAAACTAACGACCCGCCCTCGCTTCGCTCCGGTTTAAAGTATTATACATCCTTCATCTTCAATCACTCTATCATCTATTAAAAAAAACCGCATCAAAATCCGTTGCGTAGTTTTAAAGATTTAAGCATACAAAGGGACATAGGGACAGAGAAAGCGACTTTGTTTTATACTATGTAGTGATTATGAAATGATACCATTTGATTTTTAAATACGAGGACACTGGGATCAGCCGGACTAACCCAACAATGTCAATGTGATAACTATATAGTTTAAAACTTTAAATCAAAGAAATAGACGCACCGATTAGATAATAATTAAGAGGAAAAATCTTCTCTTCATTTTTATAATGTCTAAAATTAGATTGGCATCAAGTTCATAAAATAATATCAAAACTGGTGCGTTAAGATTTATTTCGCTCGACTTAGGCAATTAATTGCCAATTAACATATTTTTGTGGTGCAGAAACAAATTGTGGATTTATAATGTATATGTAAAAAAAAAAACAAAAATATCCCTAAATTATTTCAATAATTTGAATTATAAGTGGACGCTGCACATTATCGTAATAATGTCGGGATGTTCGTGACCGTTGGACACTTTTGATGCTTACAACTGTTAATTAGTTGGTGAGATAGGTTACCGCTTGCTCGCCGGCGTGCGCTTCGACAGCAGCGTGTAGTCATGCTGCGCTGCTGGTTGGTTGTTTTCTTCGCGGTTTGCGAGCGCCGACTTAAGCGGTAACAGCTCGACGTCGCGCGACATTCCGCATTCTGCCGGGCGCGTACTGACAAAAACAACGGAGATCGCGGCCTTAGGGCTGTGCAGTGTCTGTCGCGAGGAGCAACTGGAGTTGTCAACTGAGGATGAGTATATATTCGATTGAGGTTTGGATCACGCCGATCGCAAGAGCGAGGACAGGCGGATCGATGGAAAACTTCCTTGTTGCTCGACGGTCTCAACTGTCAACGCGGTGCATTCATTTTATGCTTACTCGTGACCTGCTTTAGCGTCGCGGCGCTCAACTCACACAACAGTAGAAAGGGGTGGCTTTATGTGCTTCCGCGCGAAGAACGGGAGACATGAAGAAAATGGAGAGCGTCAAATTGAAATAATTGCTATTTTCTTTGAAACCACAATAATTATTAAAAAACTGGTTTACCCTGGTAAATAAATACATGCAAAAGCTATAAATACTTTTAAATCAAACATAATAAAGATCGTCGGATGCAAAGATTCACATTCATTCAAAAATGGTGTCATGTCTGAAAAATGAAACTAAAGAGGATTTTTATCTAATCGTGTTTTTACGTTCAACTGTCTCAAGGAAATATGATCAAGTTTAATATATCCACAGAACTGACACATAGGCGTTACATTAATTGAGATCCTACCTATAGAAAAAAAAACGGGAAAGAGCATGTCAGACCATGCTCAGTGTATGATTCACTGAGCATGGTCCGGTCCATGGTCTTCGGAAACGTACACAGTGTAGGGTTCCAAAGCCGTTAAGTACCTACTACAAACATAAAAAACAAGAAGTATGAACTAATTTTCTTTTTAAAGTCATTAGTGTTATTACACTTTAATCGCCTGTATCTCAAGAACCAATGATGTCTCATGTGCTTGCATTTTAGATTTTTTCCGTCGCACTAGTCTCTAACGTAAAACTCTTTATAGCTTAATACTTCACAGACGAATCCCTTAATTCAAAAATTATACTCACAAACCCACAATATATTTTAAAGACCAATTTCATGTCACCCATGGGGTAGGCGAGAAAAAAACCCATCCCTATTGTTCAAGATTTTATTTTACCTCTTTGTTGGCATGCCCAATGACTGCTTTCTACTACTTACTAAGATTCTATGAGCCAAGCTGCGGACGGACGGACGGACATGGCGAAACTACCTATAAGGGTTCCTAGTTGGACTACGGAACCCTAAAAATGTATGGAATGACAGTTGTCCACGTGGTTTATTATAACGCATGAGAATTTCATCCCATACATTTTGTACGATAGAAAAGAGAAACGTTTATCGTTGTTTGTTTTTGTTAAGGCCCGCGGTGTCACGGAATGGTCACAACTCAGCGTTACACTGGTATTCAGTTTTACATATTCAAGGGGCATCCTCAGGCAGCGACGTCCCATCCCTACTGTGCATCTAGCCCGGAGCGAATTAGCTACCAGCCCGGGCGACGCCTGCGTACTGGACGACCCCTCCCTGAAGAAACACATGAGCAACCGTCTCCGTACTGCGTAGGGTTGGAACTGCACTGTTCCTGAAATGACTAATCCGCCATTTTTACTTGAAATGACGCCAAAAGCTGCGCACCAACTTTCATACCCTAAAATGCGGTCAACATAGCTCTTAAATGTAGATGGTTAAAGTTTGATTTCTTCAAGCTTATGTGTACATAGGTGGGTGAATATTTGAGGTGTGCATTGCACGAAACGTCAAAGTTGATGCAACATACTTACTGCTGTAATACCAAAGAAGGTGGCTTTTTAGGGTTCCGTAGTCCAGCTAGGTACCCTTATAGTTATGCCATGTCCATCCGTCAGTCCGTAGTCTAACTCAAGATTCTTTGTTAGTACAAAGAATCTTGAGTAGGAAGCTGTTATTTGGCATGAATATACATAATTAGTCGCGGCAACAAGTGGTAAAATAAAACCTTGAAAAAAGTGTTTAGTGAACTTACTCATAGTGCAAGGTGACCTATCCAAATAGGTCTTCAAAAATATTGAGGATTTGTAAACACAGTTTTTCGACTAAGGGATCTGTTAATGAAATATTAAGCATTAAAGCGCTAGCAACTACTAAAAATCTAAAAAATATCTTTGATGAAAGTGCATAACGAATTTATAAGGAAAACTATCACGACTAATTAGACATAATTAGTTCTTGAGAAACAGGCGATTCAAGTGTTTATATCTACTAAAATCATCTAAGACGGTACATACCAAATGAGTTTAAATAGAAAATTAGTTATTACTTGTTGTTATTTTATGTTGGTAGTACTTAACGATTTCGGAACCCTGCACCGAGCATGGTCCGACATGCTCTTGCACGGTTTTAAATTTACGGCTGCCAATATACTCAAACGCGTCGATTACCACAGTCATGGTTCTTATTAGATGAACTAAAAACTAAGAAATTTCGAGTCATTGTTATGGTAAATGTAACAAAAACTTATACCCAAAGGGTATTTCATTATTTTAGATTAAAACTGCTAAGTACCGATAACTGCTAATTTTTATATGTAGGTATAATAATTAGATGTTTTTCTAAGCTTTTGCTTACTGACATGAATAAAAACATTGCATGATTTGCATGTTGATAAAAGCCTTGTAAAAATTATGTCTTTACTTTGCAGTCAGCTACCCCGTTTTTGTTACTATAAATGGTCAAGTGTGAGTTGGGCTCGCGTAGATTAGATAAGAAATCGAATTCAAATCGGAACATAACGTACTGCGCGGCGGCGCGGAGCCCTCGGGGCGCGAGTTTCTCTTTGACCGGTTTCTTTGTCGTTATTTCTCGAGGCTCCAACGGCAATCCAAAACATTCAAGCGATTATTAATCCGTTTATGACTGGATCCGCAGCCTGCAGCTGGCCAGGGCCAGCCCCCACGAGAGCCCGCTCGAGCACGCGCGGCGGCGCGGGGTCATGGGGGTAGTGCATCGTCAATTTAATAAACCGTGTGTACCTCTGCAATATACCCCAGATAATATAACCCAGAAATTGCTCGCCCCATCGCCCTTATAAAGTACAGAGGGTTGAGATCAATCGCCGTTACATAAACACACACCTAGGTATAATGAATACGCTGTGCAGGTGGGTTTGGCTGACGCGAGAGCGAGCCAGCCGTCCGTGCCTTGCGCACGCAGTCGGATAAGGACCAAAAAATTGGCCACGCTAACTCACTCAATTAAGTTTCTATTAAACTTTTCCATTGTGACACGAAAATTAGCCATACATTTGTAGGGATAATTTTCATGTCACAACGGAACTTTTTTCACTTTTCTTGTTTGTATGGTTAACTACGCTTAACTGTGGTCGAACTATTTGGTCCTTAGCCAGTGACGGACATTAATTTAGGACCCATTTTAGGTCAAAGTCAACCTGTCACAGTCGCCATTATTGCAAATGACATAAGAGATATGAAACCGTTGACAATACGGAAACAGGTCAAATACGATATCGTTATCACCGTGTAGAATCCCAGCCCTGACTTCTACATCAATAAGGTTGAGTTTTTGAAGAACGTATGAAATAAAAAACCGGTCAAGTGCGAGTCGGACTCGCGCACGAAGGGTTCCGTACCATTATCTGTACAACCACAGTGTCTGTATTAAGATCGAGCAAAAATAGGGAAAAAAACACGTTTGTTGTATGGGAGCCCCCCTTAAACATTAATTTAATTTTAATTTCATTATTTATTCTTAAAGCGAATATACAACGAAATATTCTGTGAATATTTCAAGTGTCTACCTGTTGCCGTTATTAATATCGAGCAAAAAACGACAAAAAAATCACGTTTGTTGTATGGGAGCCCCCGTAAATATTTATTTTATTTTGTTTTTTGTATTTGCTGTTATAGCGGCAATAGAAACACATAATTTGTGAAAATTTTAACTGTCTAGCTGTCGCGGTTCTTGAGATACATCCTGGAGACAGACAGACGGACGGACAGACAGAGAAGTCTTAGAAATATAGTCCCGTTTTTAGGGTTCCGTAGTCAAACTAGGAACCCTTATAGTTTCGCCATGTCCGTCCGTCCGTCTGTCCGTCCGTCCGCAGCCTAGCAAATAATGTTTCATTATTTTTTTACATGACTTGTAGCTAGTAGTGGCAGGCAGACTGAAAATACTGGTTAAGATTTGGCTGTATACATTATTATCTCGGCTGTATTACATCATTTATTTTAAGTACCAGTCAAGAGAGCATTGAGCAAACATTACTTTGAGGTCTGTATCTATATAGTATAAATTAATTATTACTTTGAATTGTATTTCTTTACCAAACACAGAAGTATGGGAGTCCCGGACCTTTGGAAGGCATACAGCAGCAGCAGCTCCTTTTAGACAAGTTTAATTAAATAAAGATGGGAACATGTTTTATTTGGGGGATTCTCTAGTAGGTATTCTTGGTAGAAATACTCTGTCGATGAATAATGATTTCATCACTATCTAAATCAGTCCACATTGTTTTAATTACCTAATGTTTGGTTATTTTAAATATGTCTTTTAACAATAATATTGAGTTCAATCCACCCAAGTATAGTTTAGCCTGTAACTTTTACAAAGCTTCCGACCTTGGTAGGTTCAGGCTTGTAGAATACATGTAGTGTATTTAAAGTTTTTTTTTTTTTTTTTTAACTTTTATCAAACAAAAACCAGTTAACATGTTGAAATTAGCCACTGGTTGGTGACTAGTACCTGGTAATCCTTGTGATTTGTGAAATGTATACTGACAAGCTAGTGAACAAGAATAGCCCATAGAATACTAATATCATTTCTGTCTAAAAATTATATTAGTTTTTTGCTTTTATTTTAGGAATAACTATTTATAAGCCAATATCATACAGATGTTTACTAACAGTAATAATAATTATAAGTAACAATAGGTAAGTACCCGTTGATCAATCAAGTCATTTATTTGTGATTCAAATAACAACTGCCCGCAACAAGTGTTCATAGTATTTTGATTAAAAAACAAAAATCTACAAAAATTACTATCTGGATTTTATTGAAACAATTTTGACATTCTTAACAGCTTTATTGATCACTACAGATATTAAAAAAAATACAGTGAAATCACACACACACACAAAATTATGGCAACGAAAGTTAGACAAAAAGTTCTAGAATTAAGAGTACTGTTTTAGGGTTCACAAGCTAATACTTAGTTCATCCATATAAAGCAGTTGAGTTGCCGAGCAAACGTGATGTTTACATAGACGGTGGCAGCCTTATTATTTTCTCTTCTGTTTTGGCAAGCTGTACTTACTTCCATCCTTTAAGCCTAATATCAACAAACCAGTAGTTCACTACTCTACATCACTATGTATTTTTTAGGTAAATCTAATGACATATTTCTATAAAACAACCCATTCATTCCAGTTCTTGGAGAGAAGTACCGGCGCAGAACCTCCTGTACTTCAGCCACAGTTATGGCTGGCACGCCCTCACATCCCGACTTGATATACACAGCATTATTCAAACCTGGTGGGTTACAAAAGTGACCGCCTTCAAACTTGCTAAACGGATCACCACTTCTCTTTTTAGCATCTTGCCGGATCAAAAATACAGCATCAACTATTTCTGCTACAGTTTCATATGCCAAGAAACACAGAACTTCCAGAGCGAACAAGGTTATTTTCAACTCTTTTTTAGGGTTAATCCAGCGTTCAAATTTCGTGAAACCCTTGGACAAGTAGCTACCTGAGCGGAACGAGCTGCACCTTGCTTTGTGGTATGCTTCATACTTCTCATATGTCATAGATTCTGTTAATCTAGCCGCCCTTACCTTTCGCTTGTAATCTATGGAATCGAATTTGATTAGGCTTACTTCATCAAATTCATCGAGTTCATTTATAATGTTGATGTGTGTCCTTCGCTTCTTCTTTCTTGGTTGCACATCTTCTTCAAGCAGTAAAGTGTTCACAGATTCAGCGGATTGCCTGCTTTTCTCAATGTAATCCAACTTGAGTTGGTAGTCGTGCAACCTCCTCAGCTTTACCGTGTTCTTCCTCATCAAGTAAATGACTTCATAGTTCGTGACCGCCCTGGTAGCTCTTGTGGTGCAGAGGGACGATGCCTCTTGCAGCATGTTCCTAATTTGTTGCGAGACCACAGTTTCGATCAATAACACTGTGGCAGCGTTCGGGTTAGGATTGTCTCCGAAGCCGTGCATCATGTTTGAGATTTCCTTTTGGAAGTTGGTTCCATCGCCCGAAGCGTCCAGTGTAAAATAGGATACCATGGCTAATGGCAAAACTTGTCCAGTTTAAAATGTAAAAATAGGACAGACAATTTGCTACACAGATTAAGTGTATTCATTTGTCTTATTCTTCTGTAATTGTTTAACGGTCGCCACCGGTCCGGTCCCGGGTCCACCGTGGTTCCGTGTTCCGTTCCGCCGCCAATCAATATTTTGCAAACTTTAGCTCGCTTGATGACGCTTAAATCGCGTTTAGTTTACAATAACAATTTTCAAGATTATGACGTACATCTTGGCAAAATTAACTATTGTAAGTTTGTTTTAAGTGGACACTAAACCAAACGCAATACTAGCCACAGAATTGCGATCATAAAGCTGGCACTATACTTTCAACCAACACAACATCGTCCAACCGTCAACGTGTAATGCATCCGAACACGACTGTGTTGGACGATGTGTAGTACCAGCGTAAAGGGTGGTCCGGACGCGCTGGTTTGAGATATGGCTATGGACTACTAAAGCTTGCCCTGATTTAGCCAAAAGTTGGAAATTTGGATGTTATCATCTAGCTACTAACTAGCATTCAAAGACTTTTTACCCGAACTGGACTGATCACCGCTAGAAAAAGTATGACCGACAAAGTAACCCATTGTGAGATGTTCATCTCTTTCTATAAGGGTGACCAACTTTATCCGCGGGCAGAAATAGTTTTTCTTGACGATCTGCAAGAAGTTTATATATAAGCTTCACCAACGTGACCCACCCGTGACGGAAAACATGTTTCTGTGTTTGTAAACCAAAACATTTCGGCTACACCCCTTTTCTGTTCGAAAAACATGTTAGATGTTTACAAACATCGAAAACGCGGCGCAGCGGACGTGGCTTTAATACCTGTATGTAAACATATTCATACATTATTACGTCAAGATGATAATAATAACGTTAGTACTTAGTTACTTTTCCACTTTTCTCGCTCTACTCAAACGTTATTAATTGAAAATATGTTATTATTGTGTGCATGACTTTTTAATGGATAATATTTAATAATACCTAAGATTAAAAAAAAACATACATTTATATGACATGTATATTATTTGTATGCCAACTGGCAGTTTATAGGTACTAAAGTGTATACATATTTATGACCTTGACTGTACATCCTTTTATGATTATTATGACCTATGAACACAAATAAATTGATTGATTTGATTTTGATTTGGGATTAAATAATCCCTAGGGACAAACATACGGACAGATAGCGGGAAGCGACTTTGTTTTATACTATGTAGTGATTTTTAAGTCCAGTTACTTATCTGCCTGCGTATAAATAAAATCGTAACTGACGTAAGTACATGATAGTGGAGCATGACCAAGGCCTGTATTAATAAACTGATCTCGGTTTAAATACCCGTCTCAATATACTTCAAAAATGACAGTTTTCTATAGTTTGACGTTTACTTTGACGTATCTTGAGATGGGCATTTAAACTGAGACGAGATTGCCGGTAGCCTTCTTCTTTAGGGGAGGGAAGATGGCTGATTAAAAAATGCCCGGCTTTTACTTTTGATTTATTCTGTTTACTGATTTACTCTATTCACTTGACATTGGCGAAATGACTGTGTGGACCGCCATTAATTAAAAAAGAAGAAGAAGAAACTGAGACGAGTTTATTAATACGGCCATAAGCGACTTAGGTAGAAATGACTGTGTTGTGGCGTGTCGTGACGCATTGTGTCGTGACGATGGGTGTCCGGCAACAGGGACGAGTAGAAACTTGAAATATTTACTGAGTGTTTAGTTGTATATACTTTTCAAAAATAAATTATTAAATTAAAATAAAATAAATTAACCTCCCATAAACACAACAAAAGAGTTAATTTTCTCGATCTTTACACAGACACCGTGTGGTTACAGACGGACACCGGGACAGGTGAAACTAAAAAAGAGGTTATAATGTAGTGTAATGTTGTGTAGATAATGGTAAGGAACCCTTCGTGCGCGAGTCCGACTTGCACTTGGCCGGTTTTTTTTTTTTTTTTTTTTTTTTTTTTTTTTTTTTTTTTTTTTTAAATGAAATATTCCAGCGGGACAGGAATGTGTTTTATATTACAACTAGGAAAAAAAAAAAAAAACCCGACCAAGGCAAAGCAAAGGAAGAGTAATGATTTTGACACCCCATGTATGTTTCTATGTATGTATGTAATATACGTATATATATATGTTCCACTCTAGTGTCGTTCCTAATGAGTTGATTTTAGTTTTAGTTTCGGCTATTTTGTTTCTTTATAAAATTAACATGGAAATGGAATTTACAAAAATTACATTAATAGACTTCGAGGACCATCTAGCGGGCAGTGGCGGTACAACGCTTATGATGTGACCGGTACTTAGTTCCGCTACCGGACGGTAGATGGCGTAGATAAGCAATGTTTTGTAAGACTATTTATTATGATCTTAAGACAAATGTATAGTTTTTAGACTCTTCATTATAATTGTAATATAAGACGGTGTAACTTGCCAAATTTCACAGTTCTAGGTCAAAGAAATATATCCAACCTATTTCGCTAGTTATCAATCTAATGGCACAAAATATTTCTTTGATAATATTAGTTTTCAACTACGCCGATAGATAGCGCTAAAAGGCAATTAATAATAGTTCCGCTACCGGATGTTAGATGTCGTAGGTAATCAATATTTGCGTCGTCTTTTCAAAGTAGGTGTAACTTATTTTTCATGTATTTAAAGTTGAATAACTATGTGTGGTTGAAAATCGACAAAAACCAGATTCAGTCCTGTCCACACTTGATGTTGGGCCGTGGCTAATTCAGTTTCGGTTAATCGGAGTCATGGATCCGTACAGCCAGTGCAGTACGAAAACTACTTACTAATATGCAGTAGTACACCTTAGTGCAGATAGTGAGAAAGTAAGAAAAGAAAGCGCGCCATCTTGTTGAATTTTCTTTGTGCCATCACGTGCGATTGTGCTGTCTGTAGTAGTGATTGCTCAATTTACCGTTTAATTACTTCTTCTTTAATTAAATTATCAGCGCAATTGCAGCAGCCAAATCCTTGTTCATCAGACATCATTCATAATATCTCAATGTAGCTGTTTTTCACGTGACTTTGAACCTGATAACTCAGTTTTAGTTTTAATAGATCATAGACCATAGATCATAATGATTGATGATTGACTCAATCAATTGACACGTGTAGGGGCAGAACCTGTTTCAATCAGATTGTACAAAAATACGATTGCGCAAACATTTGGGCCCAAGAGTGACAAGCCATCCCCAAGCATCTTCCACATACACCATAGACCTAGAGGAGAGTTTTGTATCGATTGATATTTTGATCGAATATACAGATCTCCCTAAGTTACCGCTTAGAAAAATATTAAAATATAAATAAAACGCGTCTAATACGATTATATAAATAAATGAGTAGAAAATAATTTCATTGTAGACAAAATTAGTTCCCAAATGCACACAAGCGGCAGCACTGAGACATCGGTAAGAGTCGCAACCTACCTCTTCCTCTTATTCTCCAGAGATGGCGCTACTAAGTAACATAGGTACCGAAAAAGTACCAAGCTTATAAAATAACGCGGTGCTCAGGGCATTTTGCCACATGGAAGGAAAAAACCTTGAATATTGTAGATGGAACATTTTACTGAAAGAAGACATTATTTTAATTTAAAAAACAATTTAAACTGCATTCATACATATTTCAATAATTACGTGGTTAAACCGGGAATCGAACCCGTTACACGAGAAAAATAATTACCCTGTAGCTTTATCATACCGATCGAAATAACCAATAAAATCTATGTATATTAAATATTACTTTCAAAAGCCGATATACGTAGATACTGAGGTATATATTTATACATCAATATACATACTTAGACTTCCATAAACTACAAATATATATACATTTTTGTAAAGGAAAGTTTTATTCCTCGTGTGTTCGGCACAGTTGCTATATAACCAACAATGAAAACACTCGCAGGCAATCCAGTTATCAGGAAATAAAGTTTCTATAATGAATCCGTTTATTGTACTCAGGATAAAATATTTTAATTTGATAACGAACTGAACTTCTGAGATTATTTCTAAATCCCAGGTATAAGCTACCTCCATTCCAAATAAATTTCCTCCAAATCCGTCCAGCCGATGAAGCGTAAAAAAAAAAAAAAAAAAAAAAAAAAAAAAAAAAAAAAAAAAAAAAAAAAAAACCATCCATCTATCCGCAACACACATCCAGATTGGCCGATTTGATTGTTAGTCAAGGATTGTTCAACATTTTATAGATATGGGGGAGAGCCGAAGGACGGTTAATAATAAACATTATCATCCTATTCCCTTCGACAAACGACAACTAGAAAAGGTTCAGGCAAAGTGTGTTCTTCAAGCCAATCTTTAAAAAGAAGCCAACTGAAAACTATTATGGCAGGTCGGGTAGCTAAATCCTACAGAGAGCATAGAAAACAGTTTAACTGTGATGGTAAAATAGTATTTGGATATCTGCAAATAATGTAATAAGATTAATATTATTGAAAAATAATTTAAACAAACACATTACATAATATAATTAATAGGTAAATTTGTCGCCTACCATTCGGATTTCAAGATTGAAAGCATCCCTCTAGCGTAGCAGTGGATCTACTGATCAACGCCCCGGCGTTGCTTAAAACTCAACCTTACACAAAATCCAATATGTTGCCAAAAACAGCAATAGATGGCGCTACCTGTAGATTAACTCGCGCAATCGTTTGTATACCCGAGATTTTATATAGTAACTGTGCCGAACACTTTATACCTTCGGTAGGTTAGGTTAGGTTAGGTTAGGTTAGGTTAGGTTAGGTTAGGTTAGGTTAGGTTAGGTTAGGTTAGGTTAGGTTAGGTTAGGTTAGGTTAGGTTAGGTTAGGTTAGGTTAGGTTAGGTTAGGTTAGGTTAGGTTAGGTTAGGTTAGGTTAGGTTAGGTTAGGTTAGGTTAGGTTAGGTTAGGTTAGGTTAGGTTAGGTTAGGTTAGGTTAGGTTAGGTTAGGTTAGGTTAGGTTAGGTTAGGTTAGGTTAGGTTAGGTTAGGTTAGGTTAGGTTAGGTTAGGTTAGGTTAGGTTAGGTTAGGTTAGGTTAGGTTAGGTTAGGTTAGGTTAGGTTAGGTTAGGTTAGGTTAGGTTAGGTTAGGTTAGGTTAGGTTAGGTTAGGTTAGGTTAGGTTAGGTTAGGTTAGGTTAGGTTAGGTTAGGTTAGGTTAGGTTAGGTTAGGTTAGGTTAGGTTAGGTTAGGTTAGGTTAGGTTAGGTTAGGTTAGGTTAGGTTAGGTTAGGTTAGGTTAGGTTAGGTTAGGTTAGGTTAGGTTAGGTTAGGTTAGGTTAGGTTAGGTTAGGTTAGGTTAGGTTAGGTTAGGTTAGGTTAGGTTAGGTTAGGTTAGGTTAGGTTAGGTTAGGTTAGGTTAGGTTAGGTTAGGTTAGGTTAGGTTAGGTTAGGTTAGGTTAGGTTAGGTTAGGTTAGGTTAGGTTAGGTTAGGTTAGGTTAGGTTAGGTTAGGTTAGGTTAGGTTAGGTTAGGTTAGGTTAGGTTAGGTTAGGTTAGGTTAGGTTAGGTTAGGTTAGGTTAGGTTAGGTTAGGTTAGGTTAGGTTAGGTTAGGTTAGGTTAGGTTAGGTTAGGTTAGGTTAGGTTAGGTTCCCCCCCGATTGTGCTGCCACCTTGCCGTGGTGGGGGGGCTTGCGTGTCTCTATGATCCCCGTGGCTATACCGGACAGGGCTACCCATACCGGAAAGGCTCGGGGTGAGGGGCCAGACTAAGAGCGGCACGTCCCTATCCCATTCCCACCTTCCCGATTGCCCATTCCTTCCCAGCTCCCATCCTTCCCCCCTTTTCCACCGAACCAGTGGCGGGATATCCACTTTCCAGGGCCAGCGCGGGCCCGGGGAACCAAATACTCCCCAAAAGAGCGCACATGAGGGGGGCGACGAGGGGGAGTTTGAAGGGACGGAGCTCGGGTAGGTGTCCCCGTATCCCGTTCCCGGAAAGCGACCCTGGTTCGCCCAGACGTGAGTCTCGTCTCGGGTCTAGTGACCTCTGTTTTCAGAGGACATTTTAGACCTGAGACAGGTGTAGTGTGGGTGTTTGAAGGAACGTGGACTTACCCCGGTCACTGCGACTGGGGGGAATAGCCTGCCGGAAAACACCCTACACTCCATGCAGGCTGTGAAGGGAAGGCGAACCCAGCTTTTGCTGATCGCCTGAACTTCATGGGGAGCCACGTGGGTGAAGGGCCCACATTGCACGGCTCCCCCAGCTTGGGGAGATCGCTGTGTGCGTACGCAGTCGTCTCCTCCTTTGGCGGTGTGCTCTTCGGAGCGGGCTGGGAGGCGCCCAGCGGGCAATGCTTTGGTGGTACCGCGGCGTCTCCGTTAACCAGCCAGGAGGGTTACGCCGGAGTGGTTTTAAACGGTAGTTCGCTAAGGTGAGAGTCCGTTATACCCCCCATTGCACGGTCATCCTTAGGCCATCGGGGGGATGCGTAAATGCATTTCCACTTCGTCATCAAAAAAAAAAAAAAAAAAAAAAGGTTAGGTTAGGTTAGGTTAGGTTAGGTTAGGTTAGGTTAGGTTAGGTTAGGTTAGGTTAGGTTAGGTTAGGTTAGGTTAGGTTAGGTTAGGTTAGGTTAGGTTAGGTTAGGTTAGGTTAGGTTAGGTTAGGTTAGGTTAGGTTAGGTTAGGTTAGGTTAGGTTAGGTTAGGTTAGGTTAGGTTAGGTTAGGTTAGGTTAGGTTAGGTTAGGTTAGGTTAGGTTAGGTTAGGTTAGGTTAGGTTAGGTTAGGTTAGGTTAGGTTAGGTTAGGTTAGGTTAGGTTAGGTTAGGTTAGGTTAGGTTAGGTTAGGTTAGGTTAGGTTAGGTTAGGTTAGGTTAGGTTAGGTTAGGTTAGGTTAGGTTAGGTTAGGTTAGGTTAGGTTAGGTTAGGTTAGGTTAGGTTAGGTTAGGTTAGGTTAGGTTAGGTTAGGTTAGGTTAGGTTAGGTTAGGTTAGGTTAGGTTAGGTTAGGTTAGGTTAGGTTAGGTTAGGTTAGGTTAGGTTAGGTTAGGTTAGGTTAGGTTAGGTTAGGTTAGGTTAGGTTAGGTTAGGTTAGGTTAGGTTAGGTTAGGTTAGGTTAGGTTAGGTTAGGTTAGGTTAGGTTAGGTTAGGTTCACCGAACCAGTGGCGGGATATCCACTTTCCAGGGCCAGCGCGGGCCCGGGGAACCAAATACTCCCCAAAAGAGCGCACATGAGGGGGGCGACGAGGGGGAGTTTGAAGGGACGGAGCTCGGGTAGGTGTCCCCGTATCCCGTTCCCGGAAAGCGACCCTGGTTCGCCCAGACGTGAGTCTCGGGTCTAGTGACCTCTGTTTACAGAGGACATTTTAGACCTGAGACAGGTGTAGTGTGGGTGTTTGAAGGATCGTGGACTTACCCCGGTCACTGCGACTGGGGGGAATAGCCTGCCGGAAAACACCCTACACTCCATGCAGGCTGTGAAGGGAAGGCGAACCCAGCTTTTGCTGATCGCCTGAACTTCATGGGGAGCCACGTGGGTGAAGGGCCCACATTGCACGGCTCCCCCAGCTTGGGGAGATCGCTGTGTGCGTACGCAGTCGTCTCCTCCTTTGGCGGTGTGCTCTTCGGAGCGGGCTGGGAGGCGCCCAGCGGGCAATGCTTTGGCGGTGCCGCGGCGTCTCCGTTAACCAGCCAGGAGGGTTACGCCGGAGTGGTTTTAAACGGTAGTTCGCTTAGGTGAGAGTCCGTTATACCCCCCCATTGCACGGTCATCCTTAGGCCATCGGGGGGATGCGTAAATGCATTTCCACTTCGTCATCAAAAAAAAAAAAAAAAAAAAAAAAAAAAAAAAAAAAAAAAAAAAAAAAAAAAAAAAAAAAAAAAAAAAAAAAAAAAAAAAAAGGTTAGGTTAGGTTAGGTTAGGTTAGGTTAGGTTAGGTTAGGTTAGGTTAGGTTAGGTTAGGTTAGGTTAGGTTAGGTTAGGTTAGGTTAGGTTAGGTTAGGTTAGGTTAGGTTAGGTTAGGTTAGGTTAGGTTAGGTTAGGTTAGGTTAGGTTAGGTTAGGTTAGGTTAGGTTAGGTTAGGTTAGGTTAGGTTAGGTTAGGTTAGGTTAGGTTAGGTTAGGTTAGGTTAGGTTAGGTTAGGTTAGGTTAGGTTAGGTTAGGTTAGGTTAGGTTAGGTTAGGTTAGGTTAGGTTAGGTTAGGTTAGGTTAGGTTAGGTTAGGTTAGGTTAGGTTAGGTTAGGTTAGGTTAGGTTAGGTTAGGTTAGGTTAGGTTAGGTTAGGTTAGGTTAGGTTAGGTTAGGTTAGGTTAGGTTAGGTTAGGTTAGGTTAGGTTAGGTTAGGTTAGGTTAGGTTAGGTTAGGTTAGGTTAGGTTAGGTTAGGTTAGGTTAGGTTAGGTTAGGTTAGGTTAGGTTAGGTTAGGTTAGGTTAGGTTAGGTTAGGTTAGGTTAGGTTAGGTTAGGTTAGGTTAGGTTAGGTTAGGTTAGGTTAGGTTAGGTTAGGTTAGGTTAGGTTAGGTTAGGTTAGGTTAGGTTAGGTTAGGTTAGGTTAGGTTAGGTTAGGTTAGGTTAGGTTAGGTTAGGTTAGGTTAGGTTAGGTTAGGTTAGGTTAGGTTAGGTTAGGTTAGGTTAGGTTAGGTTAGGTTAGGTTAGGTTAGGTTAGGTTAGGTTAGGTTAGGTTAGGTTAGGTTAGGTTAGGTTAGGTTAGGTTAGGTTAGGTTAGGTTAGGTTAGGTTAGGTTAGGTTAGGTTAGGTTAGGTTAGGTTAGGTTAGGTTAGGTTCCCCCCCGATTGTGCTGCCACCTTGCCGTGGTGGGGGGGCTTGCGTGTCTCTATGATCCCCGTGGCTATACCGGACAGGGCTACCCATACCGGAAAGGCTCGGGGTGAGGGGCCAGACTAAGAGCGGCACGTCCCTATCCCATTCCCACCTTCCCGATTTCCCATTCCTTCCCAGCTCCCATCCTTCCCCCCTTTTCCACCGAACCAGTGGCGGGATATCCACTTTCCAGGGCCAGCGCGGGCCCGGGGAACCAAATACTCCCCAAAAGAGCGCACATGAGGGGGGCGACGAAGGGGAGTTTGAAGGGACGGAGCTCGGGTTGGTGTCCCCGTATCCCGTTCCCGGAAAGCGACCCTGGTTCGCCCAGACGTGAGTCTCGGGTCTAGTGACCTCTGTTTTCAGAGGACATTTTAGACCTGAGACAGGTGTAGTGTGGGTGTTTGAAGGAACGTGGACTTACCCCGGTCACTGCGACTGGGGGGAATAGCCTGCCGGAAAACACCCTACACTCCATGCAGGCTGTGAAGGGAAGGCGAACCCAGCTTTTGCTGATCGCCTGAACTTCATGGGGAGCCACGTGGGTGAAGGGCCCACATTGCACGGCTCCCCCAGCTTGGGGAGATCGCTGTGTGCGTACGCAGTCGTCTCCTCCTTTGGCGGTGTGCTCTTCGGAGCGGGCTGGGAGGCGCCCAGCGGGCAATGCTTTGGCGGTACCGCGGCGTCTCCGTTAACCAGCCAGGAGGGTTACGCCGGAGTGGTTTTAAACGGTAGTTCGCTTAGGTGAGAGTCCGTTATACCCCCCATTGCACGGTCATCCTTAGGCCATCGGGGGGATGCGTAAATGCATTTCCACTTCGTCATCAAAAAAAAAAAAAAAAAAAAAAGGTTAGGTTAGGTTAGGTTAGGTTAGGTTAGGTTAGGTTAGGTTAGGTTAGGTTAGGTTAGGTTAGGTTAGGTTAGGTTAGGTTAGGTTAGGTTAGGTTAGGTTAGGTTAGGTTAGGTTAGGTTCTTCCCCGATTGTGCTGCCACCTTGCCGTGGTGGGGGGGCTTGCGTGTCTCTATGATCCCCGTGGCTATACCGGACAGGGCTACCCATACCGGAAAGGCTCGGAGTGAGGGGCCAGACTAAGAGCGGCACGTCCCTATCCCAATTTCCCGATTTCCCATTCCTTCCCAGCTCCCATCCTTCCTCCCTTTTCCACCGAACCAGTGGCGGGATATCCACTTTCCAGGGCCAGCGCGGGCCCGGGGAACCAAATACTCCCCAAAAGAGCGCACATGAGGGGGGCGACGAGGGGGAGTTTGAAGGGACGGAGCTCGGGTAGGTGTCCCCGTATCCCGTTCCCGGAAAGCGACCCTGGTTCGCCCAGACGTGAGTCTCGGGTCTAGTGACCTCTGTTTTCAGAGGACATTTTAGACCTGAGACAGGTGTAGTGTGGGTGTTTGAAGGAACGTGGACTTACCCCGGTCACTGCGACTGGGGGGAATAGCCTGCCGGAAAACACCCTACACTCCATGCAGGCTGTGAAGGGAAGGCGAACCCAGCTTTTGCTGATCGCCTGAACTTCATGGGGAGCCACGTGGGTGAAGGGCCCACATTGCACGGCTCCCCCAGCTTGGGGAGATCGCTGTGTGCGTACGCAGTCGTCTCCTCCTTTGGCGGTGTGCTCTTCGGAGCGGGCTGGGAGGCGCCCAGCGGGCAATGCTTTGGCGGTACCGCGGCGTCTCCGTTAACCAGCCAGGAGGGTTACGCCGGAGTGGTTTTAAACGGTAGTTCGCTTAGGTGAGAGTCCGTTATACCCCCCATTGCACGGTCATCCTTAGACCATCGGGGGGATGCGTAAATGCATTTCCACTTCGTCATCAAAAAAAAAAAAAAAAAAGGTTAGGTTAGGTTAGGTTAGGTTAGGTTAGGTTAGGTTAGGTTAGGTTAGGTTAGGTTAGGTTAGGTTAGGTTAGGTTAGGTTAGGTTAGGTTAGGTTAGGTTAGGTTAGGTTAGGTTAGGTTAGGTTAGGTTAGGTTAGGTTAGGTTAGGTTAGGTTAGGTTAGGTTAGGTTAGGTTAGGTTAGGTTAGGTTAGGTTAGGTTAGGTTAGGTTAGGTTAGGTTAGGTTAGGTTAGGTTAGGTTAGGTTAGGTTAGGTTAGGTTAGGTTAGGTTAGGTTAGGTTAGGTTAGGTTAGGTTAGGTTAGGTTAGGTTAGGTTAGGTTAGGTTAGGTTAGGTTAGGTTAGGTTAGGTTAGGTTAGGTTAGGTTAGGTTAGGTTAGGTTAGGTTAGGTTAGGTTAGGTTAGGTTAGGTTAGGTTAGGTTAGGTTAGGTTAGGTTAGGTTAGGTTAGGTTAGGTTAGGTTAGGTTAGGTTAGGTTAGGTTAGGTTAGGTTAGGTTAGGTTAGGTTAGGTTAGGTTAGGTTAGGTTAGGTTAGGTTAGGTTAGGTTAGGTTAGGTTAGGTTAGGTTAGGTTAGGTTAGGTTAGGTTAGGTTAGGTTAGGTTAGGTTAGGTTAGGTTAGGTTAGGTTAGGTTAGGTTAGGTTAGGTTAGGTTAGGTTAGGTTAGGTTAGGTTAGGTTAGGTTAGGTTAGGTTAGGTTAGGTTAGGTTAGGTTAGGTTAGGTTAGGTTAGGTTAGGTTAGGTTAGGTTAGGTTAGGTTAGGTTAGGTTAGGTTAGGTTAGGTTAGGTTAGGTTAGGTTAGGTTAGGTTAGGTTAGGTTAGGTTAGGTTAGGTTAGGTTAGGTTAGGTTAGGTTAGGTTAGGTTAGGTTAGGTTAGGTTAGGTTAGGTTAGGTTAGGTTAGGTTAGGTTAGGTTAGGTTAGGTTAGGTTAGGTTAGGTTAGGTTAGGTTAGGTTAGGTTAGGTTAGGTTAGGTTAGGTTAGGTTAGGTTAGGTTAGGTTAGGTTAGGTTAGGTTAGGTTAGGTTAGGTTAGGTTAGGTTAGGTTAGGTTAGGTTAGGTTAGGTTAGGTTAGGTTAGGTTAGGTTAGGTTAGGTTAGGTTAGGTTAGGTTAGGTTAGGTTAGGTTAGGTTAGGTTAGGTTAGGTTAGGTTAGGTTAGGTTAGGTTAGGTTAGGTTAGGTTAGGTTAGGTTAGGTTAGGTTAGGTTAGGTTAGGTTAGGTTAGGTTAGGTTAGGTTAGGTTAGGTTAGGTTAGGTTAGGTTAGGTTAGGTTAGGTTAGGTTAGGTTAGGTTAGGTTAGGTTAGGTTAGGTTAGGTTAGGTTAGGTTAGGTTAGGTTAGGTTAGGTTAGGTTAGGTTAGGTTAGGTTAGGTTAGGTTAGGTTAGGTTAGGTTAGGTTAGGTTAGGTTAGGTTAGGTTAGGTTAGGTTAGGTTAGGTTAGGTTAGGTTAGGTTAGGTTAGGTTAGGTTAGGTTAGGTTAGGTTAGGTTAGGTTAGGTTAGGTTAGGTTAGGTTAGGTTAGGTTAGGTTAGGTTAGGTTAGGTTAGGTTAGGTTAGGTTAGGTTAGGTTAGGTTAGGTTAGGTTAGGTTAGGTTAGGTTAGGTTAGGTTAGGTTAGGTTAGGTTAGGTTAGGTTAGGTTAGGTTAGGTTAGGTTAGGTTAGGTTAGGTTAGGTTAGGTTAGGTTAGGTTAGGTTAGGTTAGGTTAGGTTAGGTTAGGTTAGGTTAGGTTAGGTTAGGTTAGGTTAGGTTAGGTTAGGTTAGGTTAGGTTAGGTTAGGTTAGGTTAGGTTAGGTTAGGTTAGGTTAGGTTAGGTTAGGTTAGGTTAGGTTAGGTTAGGTTAGGTTAGGTTAGGTTAGGTTAGGTTAGGTTAGGTTAGGTTAGGTTAGGTTAGGTTAGGTTAGGTTAGGTTAGGTTAGGTTAGGTTAGGTTAGGTTAGGTTAGGTTAGGTTAGGTTAGGTTAGGTTAGGTTAGGTTAGGTTAGGTTAGGTTAGGTTAGGTTAGGTTAGGTTAGGTTAGGTTAGGTTAGGTTAGGTTAGGTTAGGTTAGGTTAGGTTAGGTTAGGTTAGGTTAGGTTAGGTTAGGTTAGGTTAGGTTAGGTTAGGTTAGGTTAGGTTAGGTTAGGTTAGGTTAGGTTAGGTTAGGTTAGGTTAGGTTAGGTTAGGTTAGGTTAGGTTAGGTTAGGTTAGGTTAGGTTAGGTTAGGTTAGGTTAGGTTAGGTTAGGTTAGGTTAGGTTAGGTTAGGTTAGGTTAGGTTAGGTTAGGTTAGGTTAGGTTAGGTTAGGTTAGGTTAGGTTAGGTTAGGTTAGGTTAGGTTAGGTTAGGTTAGGTTAGGTTAGGTTAGGTTAGGTTAGGTTAGGTTAGGTTAGGTTAGGTTAGGTTAGGTTCACCGAATCAGTGGCGGGATATCCACTTTTCAGGGCCAGCGCGGGCCCGGGGAACTAAATACTCCCCAAAAGAGCGCCCCCTGTAAGCGGTAGGTGCGCGGCGCCTGCAGGGAGACTGTGGTAGGAAGACCGCAAACAGCCGTTGTGTGCGGCTTTAAACAGCACAAAAATGCAGGTTGCTAAAAATTTATTACCCCAGGAGGGTACCGGTCTCTCTGAGACCGGAGAATCCCTCCCCGCGTCTTCGGGCGCGGGCTGCCCCTCGTATTCTGGGGGGGGCAACAACCGCATCGTGGGCCGGCACTCTGCCGGCTCTCGTGAACACAACAATGGCTTTGCAACGGACACCGATTCTCGCACGTTAACATTTAATGTTGACGAAATGGTACGGAGGAAGGGGAAAAAAAAAGAGGCGTTACCGAGGGGGGGGGTAGTCATCTCCGACCCCAGTTCGGAGTCGGAGGTAGATGACCCCGGTTCAACTGGCCAAGACGCGCCCCAACCGACTAAGAGGTCTCTAGAGGAGACGGGGGAAATGGAGGAGGTGGTCCCCACCAAATTTAACACCGCGCGGAGGGGGATGCCCAAGGGGGCATACGCGGGGTTGGCTGCGGCGAGGCTGAGGGCAAAGCTATACCAGCTGGAGCCTCAGTTTGAGGAGGGGCTGGAGACTGAGGCCGACGCCGCAGCCATCTACAGGCGGGATTTCCCGGAGCTCCGCCCCAAGGGGGTGAAGCGGGGGAAGGGGGGGAGGGCGAGCGCCAGTGACGACCGGCGCTCCCGTTCGGGCTCGCGCTCCCCCATAGACATGGAATGTGTTGTGGATCGGCAGGAGGCCGACCCACTGGACGCGGCCCGCATGGCTGCTAAAGACATCCTAGAGGCGGCTAGGGTGTCGAGCAACCTCAAGGGCGAAATCAAGGGCAAGATGTACCGAGCCTGCCAGACCATCCTTGGGTCCATGGATGAGGCGGAGGCGGCTCGGTCCGAAAGTGAGGAGGTCCGCCGCTTGAAGGCGGACAATAAGCGGATGCGGGAGGAGCTCGCGCTCAACACGGCGGAACTAAAGGCACTCCGCACCGCCTTTAGTGAGCGCGAGATCCCGGCGGCTCCTGCTCCGGCCCTTCTCCAGTTCGGTACGGCTGAATTGACCGAGGCCATCCAGGAGATGAAGCGGGACCTCTTCCTGAGCCTCGGTCGAATGATCAATGACCGGATTGAGGAGGTGAGCAGGCGCCTCCCACCGGAGCCCATCCTCCGCCCCCCGCTTGCCCACGAGAGGCGGGCCGCCGCCGCCGCTGCCGCTGCCCCGAAAACCCCGCGGGCCGATAGGGCCGTAAGAGCCGATCCGCCATCCCCGGCCCAGGTTAGGGCCCCTGCCCCGGAGCCGGAGGCCAGGGCAAGGCTCGGCGACGGCCGGCAAAAAGTGAAATCGGCCAAGAAGGTGGCGACTCCGACCCCCGCCCCTCCTAGCCGCCCGCAGAAGCCCGCCAAGGCGTCCAAAGCCGCCCCGGCCTCGAGAGCCAACCGGCCCTCGGAGAGTGGACCCGGCCCATCGGGCCAAGCACCACCTCCGCCCGCGAACGTGTCGTGGTCGGAGGTGGTAAGAAGAAAGGGAAAGGGAAAGAAGGCCAAGGCCTCCCCCCCTCCCCCCAGCAAGAACTCCCTCAAAGGGAGGAAGGCGGCAGCCACGCGTCCCGCAAAGTTGGCCGTCCCAAAGACGGCAGCGGTGGTGGTGACGTTAAAAAAGGACGCCACCACGACCCTCCAGGCCACCATGGCTAAGGCCATCAACGGCCTTAGCCTTAGGGAGGTGGGCCTGGAGCATGTCCGGGTCAGGACCTCTATGACCGGGTCCCGGGTCATTGAGGTCCCCGGGGAGGACGGCCCCGCACGAGCGGACACCCTGGCAGCCAGGCTGCAGGCCCTAGTGGGCGATGTCGCTGACGTCAGCCGACCCGTAAAAATGGCCGGCGTCCAAATTGCCGGCCTTGACGAGTCTGCCACAAAGGACTCAGTGGCGCAGGCCGTGGCGGCTGCGGGGGGCTGCCTGGCGGCCCAGGTGCGGGTGGGGGCGGTGCGCTCCCTGTACGATGGCACTGGATCGTGCCTGATCCAGTGCCCCGTGACGGCCGCGCTGGCCCTTAAAAAAGTCGGTAGGATCCTGGTCGGATGGGCCTCCGCCAGGGTCACTACGGTGGGGCCGACACCGATGAGGTGCTTCAGGTGCTTCGGTGTCGGCCACGCGCGGGAGTTGTGCCCCTCCAAAGAGGACCGGACTAGCTGCTGCTTCCGGTGCTCAAAGAAGGGGCACACGATGAATGAGTGCTGGGAGAAGCCCTGGTGCGCGGTCTGCGCCCAGGCCAAACTCCCGGCCGACCACCACCTCGGGGGGAGGAGTTGCTTCCCCCCGGAAACCAAGGGCCGGGACGCTAGGCCCCAGCGTCCCCGCCCAGCGGCACCAGGTCTGAATAATAACGCCCCCCCGACGAATGTCGCCGACCGGGCCGAGGAGGGAACCAGCATGGAACTCTAAATGCCAGCACACCGGCATTTAGAGTTCCTGCAGGCCAACATCAACCACTCCGCCAGAGCACAGGATCTGCTCATGCAGACCATGGCGGAGTGGTCGATAGACGTGGCGGTGGTTGCGGAGCCCTACTTTGTCCCGCCCCTACCCAATTGGGTAGGGTCAACGGACAGTAGGGTTGCCGTAGTGGTTCCGGCGGTCGGCGACGGTCCCCCCCTGGTAGGCCTCGAAACGGGCCTGGGGTTCGCGGCGGCCAAATGGGGGAACGACACCGCCCTATTGGCGGTGTACTTCTCCCCCAACAGTTCGCTTGCGGACTTTGAGGCCTACCTGGGGGTCCTTGGGGGGGTGTTAAGGAGGGTGGCCCCGCGCCAAACAGTGGTCCTGGGGGACCTCAACGCCAAGAGTGCTGCGTGGGGTTCCCCCGTAACGGACGCGCGCGGGGCGGCGTTGCGGGATTGGGTGGCGGCATCGGGCCTGGTCGTCCTAAACCAGGGCTGCGCCAACACGTGCGTGCGGCGGCAGGGGGGGTCCATCGTGGACATAACGTTCGCGACCCCTGCCATTGCCGCACGCCTCACCGACTGGCGCGTCCTGGAGGACGTGGAGACCCTCTCAGACCACCTGTATATCAGGCTGAGGGTCTCCAGAGGGGGGCAGCCGCCACCCGTCCCGAGGGGGGGGGGAGTAGGAGGAGGAGGGAGAAGGGAGGAGTTCCCCAAGTGGTCCCTGTCCCATCTGGACAGGGCCAGGGCGGATGAGGCGGCGATGGTGGAGGCCTGGTGTGCCGCCCCACCCGCCGCCTCGGGAGTGGAGGAGAGGGCGCGCCGGTTTCGCTCCGCACTACAGGCTGTGTGCGGAGCGTCTATGCCCCGGGCGCGGCGCCTCTTCTCCCGGAGGAGGGTGTACTGGTGGTCCGCTGAAATTTCGGCCATGCGGACCACCAGCAACTGTGCCCGCCGCGCCTACCAGCACTGTAGGCGCAGGCGGCACACGGCGGAGGAGGAGGAGGGGCTCTACAGGGCCCTCAAAGTCGCCAAGGGGGCCCTCCAGCTGGGCATAGCCAAGGCCAAGGACGAGGCGCACGCCTCGTTCTTGGCCACGCTGGACCGGGATCCGTGGGGGCGGCCGTATAGGGTGGTACGCAACAAAATGCGTACCGCCCCCCCCATGGACTCCTTGGAGCCCCCCCTCCTCAGGAGGGTCATCGAGGGGCTGTTTCCGCCAGCCCCCTCGATAACTCCCCCGGTGATGACCGAGCCACCGGGGGACTTGGAGGACCCGACCGAACTCGTCGTCGCGCCGGTAAGCGACGACGAGTTCGAGAGGGCGGTGGACCGGCTCCGGGGCTGCAAGAAAGCCCCGGGGCCCGACGGAGTACCAGGTCGGGTACTCCCCATCGCCCTTAAACACCTCGGGAACCGACTCAGGCAGATCATGGACGATTGCCTGAGGGAGGGACGGTTCCCGAGAGTGTGGAAGGAGGGGAGGTTGTGCCTCCTGCGGAAGGAGGGTCGACCCCCGGACAGTCCGTCCGCGTATCGCCCCATCGTGCTGCTGGATGAGGCCGGGAAGATCTTCGAGAGAATCCTGGCCTCCCGGATCCAGCAGCACCTAGGGACCGCCGGCCCGGACTTGTCGGAGCGACAGTTCGGGTTCCGTGAAGGGCGGTCCACGCTCGACGCGTTGAAGTCGCTAAGGGACTTCTGCGAGCACGCGTCGAGCAGAGGGGAGGGTGTAGCGGCGGTGTCGCTCGACATCGCCAACGCGTTTGGTACCCTCCCCTATGGGGTGATAAGGGAGGCGCTTCGATATCACGAGGTGCCTCCCTACCTGCGGCGGGTCGTGGAGCACTACCTCACCGAGAGGGTAGTGCTCTACGAGCGGGCGGACGGTCGGCGGGGGTCGACGGGGATGGCCTGTGGTGTGCCCCAGGGTTCCGTGCTCGGTCCACTCTTATGGAACCTGGGGTACGACTGGGCCATCAGGGGGGTAGTGCTCCCACGGACGGCCACCATCTGCTATGCAGATGACACAATGGTGGCCGTGCGTGGGACCGAGGCGAGAGAGGTGCTTTGCCGGGCGGAAGCGGCGGCCGAGCTGATGATTTACCGGATCAGTCAGCTCGGCCTGAAGGTGGCCCTCCCGAAGACTGAGGCGATAGTCTTCGGGGGGCGGGGGAGGGGGTGGAGGCTGCCGGCGGGCGCGGCGCTCACGCTGGGGGGGGAACCGGTCCAACTAAAGCCCCATATCAAGTACTTGGGGCTTGTCTTGGACCGGAAGTGGGACTTCGGGGAGCATTTCTCCCAACTTGCTCCCCGAATCGTGGGCGCCGCGTCGGCGCTGGGTCGGCTTCTGCCGAACGTGGGTGGGCCTGGCTCCTTGTGCCGCCGGTTGTACGCCGGCGTCACGAGGAGCATGGCTCTGTACGGGGCCCCCATATGGGCGGACAAGCTGTCCGCCCGCAACAGGGCCCTGCTACAGAGGCCGCAGCGGGTGGTGGCCCTCCGTATCGTGAGGGCCTACGTCACGGTGGCCCACGCCGCGGCTTGCCTCCTCGCCTGCACCCCGCCGTGGGAGTTGGATGCGGAGGTGCAGGCTGAGACCTACGCTGTTAGGTCCAGGGCCCGGGCGCGGGGCGAGCGCCCGGACCCTGAGGAGGTAGAGGAGACGCGCCGGATGACGGAGCGTCGACTGCGGGACAGGTGGAAAGCGCACCTGGAGGACGCTCCCTATGGAACTCGGACCATAGGGGCGATCCTCCCGTCGTTTGACACCTGGTTGGGGAGGGCAGTCGGCGCTACGTCGTACCGGCTTGTGCAGGTACTGACCGGACATGGGTGCTTCGGTCACTACCTGCACAAAATTGGGAGGGAGCCCGGCCCGCAGTGCCATCACTGCGGCGATCCGGACGACACGGCTCAGCACACCCTCGCGGTGTGCGACCGTTGGAGTGCGGAGCGCTGCAGTATGGCACTGGCCATCGGGCAGTGGGACCTCTCCCTGCACAGCGTTGTGTCTGCAATGCTGTGCAGCGACAGGTCCTGGAGGGCTGTGGTCTCCTTCTGCGAGTGTGTCATCTCGCAGAAGGAGACCGCGGAGCGTGAGCGCGAAGAGTCTCCTCTCGCGCATCCGCTCCGGCGCAGACGGCGGGGATTGAGGCGCAGGCGTTTTGCCGCCCGCCTCAATCCTTAGTGGCTGCGGGCGGGGGATGGGAGTCCCCTTCCCGCCGTAGGTGATAGCCACTTGGCGGTCTGGGAGGGAGGCCACGCGTGCTCGGCCTCCCTCTCCTTTGGCGCGGGTAGCCCCAGCGGTGTTTGGCTGGGGCTGCCGGAAGGCGTCGTGGGCAGTGCTTCGGCGGTACCACGGCGCCTTGCCTAACCGGCATGAGGGTACGCCAGGGTGGTTTTTAGTGGGTAACGCTCCTCCCCCCTCTCGCTCTGAGAGGGGGGGCGCATAGGGGTGAGTCCCACATACCCCCCCGCCACTCCCATGGTGGGGGGCATGCGTAACGCATTTTCCACCCTGTCAAAAAAAAAAAAAAAAAAAAAAAAAAAAAAAAGGTTAGGTTAGGTTAGGTTAGGTTAGGTTAGGTTAGGTTAGGTTAGGTTAGGTTAGGTTAGGTTTTTTTTTTTTTTTTTTTTTTTTTTTTTTTTTTTTTTTTTTTTTTTTTTTTTTTCGGAGGAGGTGGAGAATACTCATGTATACAGTGGGCCGGTCCCAGCTGCATGCCCGACTCATCTGGGAATTTACCCAGACGCCTACGGACTAAACTCCACCCCCAGTATAGTGTGAGTGTATGGAATAATGCTATAGGACACGCGGTGCTATCGGTTTACACGTTGTGCCCCTAAGCATGTTTTGAATTGGTGAGTTCTGTGTTGCTTTGGAAGGTTCCGGTAAAGCAGTGTTGAAAAATAGTATAATGTGTGTGTTTGGAGACATAATTCGGGTTAGGTTAGGTTAGGTTAGGTTAGGTTAGGTTAGGTTAGGTTCCCCCCCGATTGTGCTGCCACCTTGCCGTGGTGGGGGGGCTTGCGTGTCTCTATGATCCCCGTGGCTATACCGGACAGGGCTACCCATACCGGAAAGGCTCGGGGTGAGGGGCCAGACTAAGAGCGGCACGTCCCTATCCCATTCCCACCTTCCCAACTTCCCATTCCTTCCCAACTCCCATCCTTCCCACTTCCACCGAATCAGTGGCGGGATATCCACTTTTCAGGGCCAGCGCGGGCCCGGGGAATTAAATACTCCCCAAAGAGCGCCCCCTGTAAGCGGTAGGTGCGCGGCGCCTGCAGGGAGTCTGTGGTAGGAAGACCGCAAACGGCCGTTGTGTGCGGCCTAAAACAGCACAAAAATGCAGGCTGTCAAAAAATTATTACCCCAGGAGGGTACCGGTCTCTCTGAGACCGGAGAATCCCTCCCCGCGTCTTCGGGCGCGGGCTGCCCCTCGTATTCTGGGGGGGGCAACACCTGCACCGTGGGCCGGCACTCTGCCGGCTTTCGTTAAGACAACCTTGGCAACGGACATATGGACACTGAAGCGCAACGATTACGATTTGATGTTGAGAAGATGGTGAGGAAGGGTAAGAAAAAAAAACAGGAGGTCTTACCGAGGGGGGGGGTAGTCATCTCCGACCCCAGTTCGGAGTCGGAGGTAGACGACCCCGGTTCAACTGGCCAAGACGCGCCTCAAACCACAAAGAGGGCCCTAGAGGAGACGGGGGAAATGGAGGAGGCGGTCCCCGTCAAATTCAACACAGCACGGAGGGGGATGCCCAAGGGGGCATACGCGGGGTTGGCTGCGGCGAGGCTGAGGGCCAAGTTATACCAACTTGAGCCTCAGTTCGAGGAGGAGTTGGTGGCCGAGGCCGACGCCGCAGCCACATATCACCGGGACTTCCCCGAGCTCCGTTCCAAGGGGGCGAAGGGGGGGAAGGGGGGGAGGGCGAGCGCCGGTGAGGACCGGCGCTCCCGTTCGGGCTTGCACTCCCCCGAAGAAATGGAATGCATCGAGGGTCAGCAGGAGGCTGACCCACTGGACGCGGCCCGTATGGCCGCAAAAGACATCCTAGAGGCAGCTAGGGTGTCGAATAATCTCAAGGGCGAGATTAAGGGGAAGATGTACCGAGCCTGCCAGACCATCCTCGGGTCCATAGATGAGGCGGAGGCGGCTCGGTCGGAGAGCGAGGAAATCCGCCGCTTGAAAGCGGATAACAAGCGGATGCGGGAGGAGCTCGCGCTCAACTCGGCGGAGCTGAAGGCCCTACGCACCGCCTTTAGCGAGCGCGAGATCCCGGCGGCTCCTGCGACGGCTCCCCTCCAATTCGGGACTGTCGAGCTGACCGAGGCTATACAGGAGATGAAGAGAGACCTCTTCCTTAGCCTCGGTCGCATGATTAATGACAGGATCGAGGAGGTGAACAGGCGCCTCCCGGCGGAGCCCATCCTCCGCCCCCCGCTTGCCCACGAGAGACGGGCCGCCGCTGCCACTGCCCCGACTGCCCAGCGGGCTGAGAGAGCCATAAGGACCGCTCCGCCGCCCCCAGCCCAGGTTAGAGCCCCTGCCCCGGAGCCGGAGGCCAGGGCCAGGCTCGGTGATGGACGGCCAAAAAACAAAGCGGCGAAAAAGGCGACGGCCCCGACCCCTGCCCCTCCCAGCCGCCCGCAGAAGCCCGCCAAGGCGTCCAAAGCCGCCCCGGCCCCGAGAGCCAACCGGCCCTCGGAGAGTGGACCCGGCCCATCGGGCCAAGCACCACCTCCACCCGCGAACCTGTCGTGGTCGGAGGTGGTAAGAAGAAAGGGAAAGGGAAAGAAGGCCAAGGCCTCCCCCTCTCCCCCCAGCAAGAACTCCCTCAAAGGGAGAAAGGCGGCAGCCGCGCGTCCCGCAAAGCTGGCCATCCCAAAGACGGCAGCGGTGGTGGTGACGTTAAAAAAGGACGCCACCACCACCCTCCAGGCCACCATGGCTAAGGCCATCAACGGCCTTAGCCTTAGGGAAGTGGGCCTGGAGCACGTCCGGGTCAGGACCTCTATGACCGGATCCCGGGTCATTGAGGTCCCCGGGGAAGATGGCCCCGCACGAGCGGACACCCTGGCAGCCAGGTTGCAGGCCCTAGTGGGCGACGTCGCTGACATCAGCCGACCCGTCAAAATGGCCGGCGTCCAAATTGCCGGCCTCGACGAGTCGGCGTCGAAAGACTCGGTGGCGCAGGCCGTGGCAGCCGTTGGGGGCTGCCAGGTGGCCCAGGTGCGGGTGGGGGCCGTGCGCGCCCGGTACGATGGCACTGGATCGTGCCTGATCCAGTGCCCCGTGACGGCCGCACTGGCCCTAAAGAAGGCGGGTAGGATCCTGGTGGGATGGGCCTCCGCCAGGGTCACTACAGTGGGGCCGACACCGATGCGGTGCTTTGGGTGCTTCGGTGTCGGCCATACGAGGGAGTTGTGCCCCTCCAAACAGGACCGGACCGGGTGCTGTTTCCGGTGCTCGAAGGAGGGGCACTTAATGCGGGACTGCTGGGAGAAGCCCTGGTGCGCTGTCTGCGCCGAGGCCAAACTCCCGGCCGACCACCACCTCGGGGGGAGGAGTTGCTTCCCCCCGGAAACCAAGGGCCGGGACGCTAGGCCCCAGCGTACCCGCCCAGCGGCGCCAGCAGGTCAAAGTGGAAACGCCCCCCCGACGAATGTCGCCGACCGGGCCGCGGAGGGAACCAGCATGGAACTCTAAATGCCAGCACACCGGCATTTAGAGTTCCTGCAGGCCAACATCAACCACTCCGCCAGAGCACAGGATCTGCTCATGCAGACCATGGCGGAGTGGTCGATAGATGTGGCGGTGGTTGCGGAACCCTACTTTGTCCCGCCCCTACCCAATTGGGTAGGGTCAACGGACAGTAGGGTTGCCGTAGTGGTTCCGGCGGTCGGCGACGGTCCCCCCCTGGTAGGCCTCGAGACGGGCCTGGGGTTCGCGGCGGCCAAATGGGGGAACGACACCGCCCTATTGGCGGTGTACTTCTCCCCCAACAGTTCGCTGGCGGACTTCGAGGCCTACCTGGGGGTCCTTGGGGGGGTGTTGAGGAGGGTGGCCCCGCGCCAAACAGTGGTCCTGGGGGACCTCAACGCCAAGAGTGCTGCGTGGGGTTCCCCCGTAACGGACGCGCGCGGGGCGGCGTTGCGGGACTGGGTGGCGGCATCGGGCCTGGTGGTCCTTAACCAGGGCTGCGCCAACACGTGCGTGCGGCGGCAGGGGGGGTCCATCGTGGACATAACGTTCGCGACCCCTGCCATTGCCGCACGCCTCACCGACTGGCGCGTCCTGGAGGACGTGGAGACCCTCTCAGACCACCTGTATATCAGGCTGAGGGTCTCCAGAGGGGGGCAGCCGCCACCCGTCCCGAGGGGGGGGGGAGGAGGAGGAGGAGGAGGGAGTGGGGAGGAGTTCCCCAAGTGGTCCCTGTCCCATCTGGACAGGGCCAGGGCGGACGAGGCGGCGATGGTGGAGGCCTGGTGTGCCGCCCCACCCGCCGCCTCGGGAGTGGAGGAGAGGGCGCGCCGGTTTCGCTCCGCACTACAGGCTGTGTGCGGAGCGTCTATGCCCCGGGCGCGGCGCCTCTTCTCCCGGAGGAGGGTGTACTGGTGGTCCGCTGAAATTTCGGCCATGCGGACCACCAGCAACTGTGCCCGCCGCGCCTACCAGCACTGTAGGCGCAGGCGGCACACGGCGGAGGAGGAAGAGGGGCTCTACAGGGCCCTCAAAGTCGCCAAGGGGGCCCTCCAGCTGGGCATAGCCAAGGCCAAGGACGAGGCGCACGCCTCGTTCTTGGCCACGCTGGACCGGGATCCGTGGGGGCGGCCGTATAGGGTGGTGCGCAATAAAATGCGTACCACCCCCCCCATGGACTCCCTGGAGCCCCCCCTCCTCAGGAGGGTCATCGAGGGGCTGTTTCCGCCAGCCCCCTCGATAACTCCCCCGGTGATGACCGAGCCACCGGGGGACTTGGAGGACCCGACCGAACTCGTCGTCGCGCCGGTAAGCGACGACGAGTTCGAGAGGGCGGTGGACCGGCTCCGGGGCTGCAAGAAAGCCCCGGGGCCCGATGGAGTACCAGGTCGGGTACTCCCCATCGCCCTAAAACACCTCGGGAACCGACTCAGGCAGATCATGGACGATTGCCTGAGGGAGGGACGGTTCCCGAGAGTGTGGAAGGAGGGGAGGTTGTGCCTCCTGCGGAAGGAGGGTCGACCCCCGGACAGTCCGTCCGCGTATCGCCCCATCGTGCTGCTGGATGAGGCTGGGAAGATCTTTGAGAGAATCCTGGCCTCCCGGATCCAGCAGCACCTAGGGACCGCCGGCCCGGACTTGTCGGAGCGACAGTTCGGGTTCCGTGAAGGGCGGTCCACGCTCGACGCGTTGAAGTCCCTAAGGGACTTCTGCGAGCACGCGTCGAGCAGAGGGGAGGGTGTAGTGGCGGTGTCGCTCGACATCGCCAACGCGTTTGGTACCCTCCCCTATGGGGTGATAAGGGAGGCGCTTCGATATCACGAGGTGCCTCCCTACCTGCGGCGGGTCGTAGAGCACTACCTCACCGAGAGGGTAGTGCTCTACGAGCGGGCGGACGGTCGGCGGGGGTCGACGGGGATGGCCTGTGGTGTGCCCCAGGGTTCCGTGCTCGGTCCACTCTTATGGAACCTGGGGTACGATTGGGCCATCAGGGGGGTAGTGCTCCCACGGACGGCCACCATCTGCTATGCAGATGACACAATGGTGGCCGTGCGTGGGACCGAGGCGAGAGAGGTGCTCTGCCGGGCGGAAGCGGCGGCCGAGCTGATGATTTACCGGATCAGTCAGCTCGGCCTGAAGGTGGCCCTCCCGAAGACTGAGGCGATAGTCTTCGGGGGGCGGGGGAGGGGGTGGAGGCTGCGCGCGGGCGCGGCGCTCACGCTGGGGGGGGAACCGGTCCAACTAAAGCCCCATATCAAATACTTGGGGCTTGTTCTGGACCGGAAGTGGGACTTCGGGGAGCATTTCTCCCAACTTGCTCCCCGAATCGTGGGCGCCGCGTCGGCGCTGGGCCGGCTTCTGCCGAACGTGGGTGGGCCTGGCTCCTTGTGCCGCCGGTTGTACGCCGGCGTCACGAGGAGCATGGCTCTGTACGGGGCCCCCATATGGGCGGACAAGCTGTCCGCCCGCAACCGGGCCCTGCTACAGAGGCCGCAGCGGGTGGTGGCCCTCCGTATTGTGAGGGCCTACGTCACGGTGGCCCACGCCGCGGCTTGCCTCCTCGCCTGCACCCCGCCGTGGGAGCTCGATGCGGAGGTGCAGGCTGAGACCTACGCTGTTAGGTCCAGGGCCCGGGCGCGGGGTGAGCGCCCGGACCCTGAGGAGGTAGAGGAGACGCGCCGGATGACGGAGCGTCGACTGCGGGACAGGTGGAAAGCGCACCTGGAGGACGCTCCCTATGGAACTCGGACCATAGGGGCGATCCTCCCGTCGTTTGACACCTGGTTGGGGAGGGCAGTCGGCGCTACGTCGTACCGGCTTGTGCAGGTACTGACCGGACATGGGTGCTTCGGTCACTACCTGCACAAAATTGGGAGGGAGCCCGGCCCGCAGTGCCATCACTGCGGCGATCCGGACGACACGGCTCAGCACACCCTCGCGGTGTGCGACCGTTGGAGTGCGGAGCGCTGCAGCATGGCACTGGCCATCGGGCAGTGGGACCTCTCCCTGCACAGCGTTGTGTCCGCAATGCTGTGCAGCGACAGGTCCTGGAGGGCTGTGGTCTCCTTCTGTGAGTGTGTCATCTCGCAGAAGGAGACTGCGGAGCGGGAGCGCGAAGAGTCTCCTCTCGCGCACCCGCTCCGGCGCAGACGGCGGGGATTGAGGCGCAGGCGTTTTGCCGCCCGCCTCAATCCTTAGTGGCTGCGGGCGGGGGATGGGAGTCCCCTTCCCGCCGTAGGTGATAGCCACTTGGCGGTCTGGGAGGGAGGCCACGCGTGCTCGGCCTCCCTCTCCTTTGGCGCGGGTAGCCCCAGCGGTGTTTGGCTGGGGCTGCCGGAAGGCGTCGTGGGCAGTGCTTCGGCGGTACCACGGCGCCTTGCCTAACCGGCATGAGGGTACGCCAGGGTGGTTTTTAGTGGGTAACGCTCCTCCCCCCTCTCGCTCTGAGAGGGGGGGCGCATAGGGGTGAGTCCCACATACCCCCCCGCCACTCCCATGGTGGGGGGCATGCGTAACGCATTTTCCACCCTGTCAAAAAAAAAAAAAAAAAAAAAAAAAAAAAAAAGGTTAGGTTAGGTTAGGTTAGGTTAGGTTAGGTTAGGTTAGGTTAGGTTAGGTTAGGTTAGGTTAGGTTAGGTTAGGTTAGGTTAGGTTAGGTTAGGTTAGGTTAGGTTAGGTTAGGTTAGGTTAGGTTAGGTTAGGTTAGGTTCCCCCCCGATTGTGCTGCCACCTTGCCGTGGTGGGGGGGCTTGCGTGTCTCTATGATCCCCGTGGCTATACCGGACAGGGCTACCCATACCGGAAAGGCTCGGGGTGAGGGGCCAGACTAAGAGCGGCACGTCCCTATCCCATTCCCACCTTCCCGATTTCCCATTCCTTCCCAGCTCCCATCCTTCCCCCCTTTTCCACCGAACCAGTGGCGGGATATCCACTTTCCAGGGCCAGCGCGGGCCCGGGGAACCAAATACTCCCCAAAAGAGCGCACATGAGGGGGGCGACGAGGGGGAGTTTGAAGGGACGGAGCTCGGGTTGGTGTCCCCGTATCCCGTTCCCGGAAAGCGACCCTGGTTCGCCCAGACGTGAGTCTCGGGTCTAGTGACCTCTGTTTTCAGAGGACATTTTAGACCTGAGACAGGTGTAGTGTGGGTGTTTGAAGGAACGTGGACTTACCCCGGTCACTGCGACTGGGGGGAATAGCCTGCCGGAAAACACCCTACACTCCATGCAGGCTGTGAAGGGAAGGCGAACCCAGCTTTTGCTGATCGCCTGAACTTCATGGGGAGCCACGTGGGTGAAGGGCCCACATTGCACGGCTCCCCCAGCTTGGGGAGATCGCTGTGTGCGTACGCAGTCGTCTCCTCCTTTGGCGGTGTGCTCTTCGGAGCGGGCTGGGAGGCGCCCAGCGGGCAATGCTTTGGCGGTACCGCGGCGTCTCCGTTAACCAGCCAGGAGGGTTACGCCGGAGTGGTTTTAAACGGTAGTTCGCTTAGGTGAGAGTCCGTTATACCCCCCATTGCACGGTCATCCTTAGGCCATCGGGGGGATGCGTAAATGCATTTCCACTTCGTCATCAAAAAAAAAAAAAAAAAAAAAAAAAAAAAAAAAAAAAAAAAAAAAAAAAGGTTAGGTTAGGTTAGGTTAGGTTGAGTTGGTTTCTCGGGTGCTATCAGTAGGAGTTTCGTGCGTTTTGGTGTCAGGATATTACATTTTTTTGGCTATTCATAACGGTTTTCGATTCTCTCCTATCACGTGACACTTGCTTGTTTTTTGGATTTTTCTTTTTGCGGTTGGTTTTTTGTTGCTCGGATTTGTTGTACTTTTGTCTTTTTTGTTTGGTGTGTTGCCGATATCGTACCGACCCCATTTTGGGGTAGGAAGGTAGCGGCAATCCCCGTCTTTAACGTGGTGTAGTTCCCTTTAGTAGCCAGGACGAAAGTTCTGGAGCTAGAGGGCTCCCCAAAAGGTAAATTTTAACCCTCTATTTTTCTTAAAATATTGGGTTTGTTTACCTTTTTGCTTTTTAATTTAGTCGGTGTTGCCAACACCCCACCTTGCTCAGTTTTTGGGCGAAGGTAGCGGCAACGGTCCCGCTTCGTGTGGTGTCGTTTGTTTTGTGGGCTTTGCTGGAAAATTTTTGAGAAATTTGTTTTTGAAAAAATCGAGTTTTCTGCTCGAATTTTTCAAAAACACTTGCCGACTTTTTCCAGTTTGGTCAAAGTTTAAAATTAGTTGCGATCTACGCAGCTGTTTTAAATTTTGAGGGGGGGTAGTTAAGTTTGTTTTTTAAATCGTGGGGTGGTTTTTGTAATTTTTTGGCTTTTAGGTCAAAAGTTATTACGGGTACAAGGTACCGAGGTAGGGAGGGTTAGAAGATTTACAAACTTAAGGGTCATCCGAAAGTTTGTAAATAGAAAATCTTTTAACCTATTAACCTTTCTCCACATTTTTTAATTTGGTAATTAGGGGGCAATTGCGCTGCACCTTTTGGTGTTTCTCCCGTCGCGCTACGACCCCGGGAAGTGCGCCAAATCTGGGGACAAAGTTTCCCCAGATTGCTATTAGGAAAATTTCAGGCGCTTTTTCCTCTTTAGTATAGGAAAGTCGAAATCCGACTCGCACTTGACCAGTTTTAGTTAGGTTTCTGGCTAACTCTGGTCCTAGCGGTTGGATTTCGGCCGTTTTCGGGGGGGAGGTAGGGGGGGCCACAATGGCCTCGCCTACGAGAAATAGCAGGGTTTTACCGAGGGGGGGGGGAGTTATCCCCGACTCTAGTTCGGAGTCGGAGGTGGATGACTCGGAGTTCATAGAGGTGGGCGAGAGCGCCCCTCAGCCCTCCAAGAGGGCTCTAGAGGAGACAGGGGAGGTGGAGATTGTTGTCCCCGTTAAAGTCAATACGGCAAGGAGGGGGAAGCCCAAAGGGGCATACTCCGGATTGGCTGCGGCGAGGCTGAGGGCCAAGCTGTACCAGCTTGAGCCTCAGTTCGAGGAGGGCTTGGAGGCCGAGGCCGATGCCGCAGCCTTGTACCGCCGGGACTTCCCCGAGCTCCGCCCCAAGGGGGCAAAGGGGGGAAAGGGGGGGAGCGCGAGCGCCGGTAATGACCGACGCTCCCGTTCGGGCTCGCGCTCCCCAGTGAGCATGGAATGTGTTGAGAGTCGGCAGGAGGCCGACCCATTGGACGCGGCCCGCATGGCGGCGAAAGATATCCTAGAGGCGGCTAGGGTATCGAGTAACCTGAAGGGGGAGATTAAGGGCAAAATGTACCGGGCCTGCCAAACCATCCTCGGATCGATGGACGAGGCGGAGGCGGCCCGGTCCGAAAGCGAGGAGGTCCGCCGATTAAAGGCGGACAACAAGAGAATGAGGGAGGAGCTCGCGCTCAACACAGCGGAGCTGAAGGCACTCCGCACCGCCTTCAGCGAGCGCGAGATCCCGGCGGCGCCTGCTCCGGCCCCTCTTCAGTTTGGAACGGTTGAACTGACCGAGGCCATCAACGAGATGAAGAGGGACCTCTTCCTGAGCCTCGGTCGGATGATAAACGACCGGATTGAGGAGGTGAGCAGGCGCCTCCCGGCGGAGCCCATCCTCCGCCCCCCGCTTGCTCACGAGAGGCGGGCCGCCGCTGCCGCTGCTGCCGCCGCTGCCACCGCCCCGACTGCCCCGCGGGCTGACAGGGCCATTAGGGCCGCTCCGCCGCCCCCGGCCCAGGTTAGGGCCCCTGCTCCGGAGCCGGAGGCCAGGGCCAGGCTCGGCGACGGCCGGGCCAAAGTAAAACCGGCCAAGAAGGCGGCGGCCCCGACCCCCGCCCCTCTTAGCCGCCCCCAGAAGCCCGCCAAGGCGGCCAAAACCGCCCCGGCCCCGAGAGCCACCCGGCCCTCGGAAAGTGGACCCGGCCCATCGGGCCAAGCACCACCTCCGCCCGCGAACGTATCGTGGTCGGAGGTGGTAAAGAGGAAGGGGAAGGGGAAGAAAAAGGCTAAGGCCTCCCCCCCTCCCCCCAGCAGGAACTCCCTTGAAGGGAGAAGGGCGGCGGCCACGCGCCCAGCCAAACTGGCCGTTCCCAAAACGGCGGCGGTGGTGGTGACATTAAAAAAAGACGCCACCACCACCCTCCAGGCCACCATGGCTAAGGCCATAAACGGCCTTAGCCTAAAAGAGGTGGGCCTGGAGCACGTAAAGGTTAGGACCTCTATGACCGGGTCCCGGGTCATAGAGGTCCCCGGGGAGGACGGCCATGCGCGGGCGGACACACTGGCCGCCAGGCTGCAGGCCCTGGTGGGCGACGTCGCCGAGGTGAGCCGGCCCGTCAAAATGGCCGGCGTTCAGATTGCCGGCCTCGATGAGTCGGCATCAAAGGACTCGGTGGCGGAGGCCGTGGCGGCTGCGGGGGGCTGCCAGGCGGCCCAGGTGCGGGTTGGGGCGGTGCGCTCCCTGTACGACGGCACTGGATCGTGCCTGATCCAGTGCCCCGTGACGGCCGCACTGGCCCTTAAAAAGGTTGGTAGGATCCTGGTGGGATGGGCCTCCGCCAGGGTCACTACGGTGGGGCCGACGCCGATGCGCTGTTTCAGGTGCTTTGGTGTCGGCCACGCACGGGAGTTGTGCCCCTCCAAAGAGGACCGGACCAACTGTTGCTTCCGGTGCTCTAAGAAGGGGCACTCGATGGTTGAGTGCTGGGAGAAGCCCTGGTGCGCGGTCTGCGCCCAGGCCAAACTCCCGGCCGACCACCACCTCGGGGGGAGGAGTTGCTTCCCCCCGGAAACCAAGGGCCGGGACGCTAGGCCCCAGCGTCCCCGCCCAGCGGCACCAGCAGGTCAAAGTGGAAACGCCCCCCCGACGAATGTCGCCGACCGGGCCGCTGAGGGAACCAGCATGGAACTCTAAATGCCAGCACACCGGCATTTAGAGTTCCTGCAGGCCAACATCAACCACTCCGCCAGAGCACAGGATCTGCTCATGCAGACCATGGCGGAGTGGTCGATAGATGTGGCGGTGGTTGCGGAACCCTACTTTGTCCCGCCCCTACCCAATTGGGTAGGGTCAACGGACGGTAGGGTTGCCGTAGTGGTTCCGGCGGTCGGCGACGGTCCCCCCCTGGTAGGCCTCGAGACGGGCCTGGGGTTCGCGGCGGCCAAATGGGGGAACGACACCGCCCTATTGGCGGTGTACTTCTCCCCCAACAGTTCGCTGGCGGACTTCGAGGCCTACCTGGGGGTCCTTGGGGGGGTGTTGAGGAGGGTGGCCCCGCGCCAAACAGTGGTCCTGGGGGACCTCAACGCCAAGAGTGCTGCGTGGGGTTCCCCCGTAACGGACGCGCGCGGGGCGGCGTTGCGGGACTGGGTGGCGGCATCGGGCCTAGTGGTCCTTAACCAGGGCTGCGCCAACACGTGCGTGCGGCGGCAGGGGGGGTCCATCGTGGACATAACGTTCGCGACCCCTGCCATTGCCGCACGCCTCACCGACTGGCGCGTCCTGGAGGACGTGGAGACCCTCTCAGACCACCTGTATATCAGGCTGAGGGTCTCCAGAGGGGGGCAGCCGCCACCCGTCCCGAGGGGGGGGGGAGGAGGAGGAGGAGGGAGTGGGGAGGAGTTCCCCAAGTGGTCCCTGTCCCATCTGGACAGGGCCAGGGCGGACGAGGCGGCGATGGTGGAGGCCTGGTGTGCCGCCCCACCCGCCGCCTCGGGAGTGGAGGAGAGGGCGCGCCGGTTTCGCTCCGCACTACAGGCTGTGTGCGGAGCGTCTATGCCCCGAGCGCGGCGCCTCTTCTCCCGGAGGAGGGTGTACTGGTGGTCCGCTGAAATTTCGGCCATGCGGACCACCAGCAACTGTGCCCGCCGCGCCTACCAGCACTGTAGGCGCAGGCGGCACACGGCGGAGGAGGAAGAGGGGCTCTACAGGGCCCTCAAAGTCGCCAAGGGGGCCCTCCAGCTGGGCATAGCCAAGGCCAAGGACGAGGCGCACGCCTCGTTCTTGGCCACGCTGGACCGGGATCCGTGGGGGCGGCCGTATAGGGTGGTACGCAACAAAATGCGTACCGCCCCCCCCATGGACTCCCTGGAGCCCCCCCTCCTCAGGAGGGTCATCGAGGGGCTGTTTCCGCCAGCCCCCTCGATAACTCCCCCGGTGATGACCGAGCCACCGGGGGACTTGGAGGACCCGACCGAACTCGTCGTCGCGCCGGTAAGCGACGACGAGTTCGAGAGGGCGGTGGACCGGCTCCGGGGCTGCAAGAAAGCCCCGGGGCCCGATGGAGTACCAGGTCGGGTACTCCCCATCGCCCTAAAACACCTCGGGAACCGACTCAGGCAGATCATGGACGATTGCCTGAGGGAGGGACGGTTCCCGAGAGTGTGGAAGGAGGGGAGGTTGTGCCTCCTGCGGAAGGAGGGTCGACCCCCGGACAGTCCGTCCGCGTATCGCCCCATCGTGCTGCTGGACGAGGCTGGGAAGATCTTTGAGAGAATCCTGGCCTCCCGGATCCAGCAGCACCTAGGGACCGCCGGCCCGGACTTGTCGGAGCGACAGTTCGGGTTCCGTGAAGGGCGGTCCACGCTCGACGCGTTGAAGTCCCTAAGGGACTTCTGCGAGCACGCGTCGAGCAGAGGGGAGGGTGTAGTGGCGGTGTCGCTCGACATCGCCAACGCGTTTGGTACCCTCCCCTATGGGGTGATAAGGGAGGCGCTTCGATATCACGAGGTGCCTCCCTACCTGCGGCGGGTCGTAGAGCACTACCTCACCGAGAGGGTAGTGCTCTACGAGCGGGCGGACGGTCGGCGGGGGTCGACGGGGATGGCCTGTGGTGTGCCCCAGGGTTCCGTGCTCGGTCCACTCTTATGGAACCTGGGGTACGATTGGGCCATCAGGGGGTTTAGTGCTCCCACGGACGGCCACCATCTGCTATGCAGATGACACAATGGTGGCCGTGCGTGGGACCGAGGCGAGAGAGGTGCTCTGCCGGGCGGAAGCGGCGGCCGAGCTGATGATTTACCGGATCAGTCAGCTCGGCCTGAAGGTGGCCCTCCCGAAGACTGAGGCGATAGTCTTCGGGGGGCGGGGGAGGGGGTGGAGGCTGCGCGCGGGCGCGGCGCTCACGCTGGGGGGGGAACCGGTCCAACTAAAGCCCCATATCAAATACTTGGGGCTTGTTCTGGACCGGAAGTGGGACTTCGGGGAGCATTTCTCCCAACTTGCTCCCCGAATCGTGGGCGCCGCGTCGGCGCTGGGTCGGCTTCTGCCGAACGTGGGTGGGCCTGGCTCCTTGTGCCGCCGGTTGTACGCCGGCGTCACGAGGAGCATGGCTCTGTACGGGGCCCCCATATGGGCGGACAAGCTGTCCGCCCGCAACCGGGCCCTGCTACAGAGGCCGCAGCGGGTGGTGGCCCTCCGTATTGTGAGGGCCTACGTCACGGTGGCCCACGCCGCGGCTTGCCTCCTCGCCTGCACCCCGCCGTGGGAGCTCGATGCGGAGGTGCAGGCTGAGACCTACGCTGTTAGGTCCAGGGCCCGGGCGCGGGGTGAGCGCCCGGACCCTGAGGAGGTAGAGGAGACGCGCCGGATGACGGAGCGTCGACTGCGGGACAGGTGGAAAGCGCACCTGGAGGACGCTCCCTATGGAACTCGGACCATAGGGGCGATCCTCCCGTCGTTTGACACCTGGTTGGGGAGGGCAGTCGGCGCTACGTCGTACCGGCTTGTGCAGGTACTGACCGGACATGGGTGCTTCGGTCACTACCTGCACAAAATTGGGAGGGAGCCCGGCCCGCAGTGCCATCACTGCGGCGATCCGGACGACACGGCTCAGCACACCCTCGCGGTGTGCGACCGTTGGAGTGCGGAGCGCTGCAGTATGGCACTGGCCATCGGGCAGTGGGACCTCTCCCTGCACAGCGTTGTGTCCGCAATGCTGTGCAGCGACAGGTCCTGGAGGGCTGTGGTCTCCTTCTGCGAGTGTGTCATCTCGCAGAAGGAGACTGCGGAGCGGGAGCGCGAAGAGTCTCCTCTCGCGCACCCGCTCCGGCGCAGACGGCGGGGATTGAGGCGCAGGCGTTTTGCCGCCCGCCTCAATCCTTAGTGGCTGCGGGCGGGGGATGGGAGTCCCCTTCCCGCCGTAGGTGATAGCCACTTGGCGGTCTGGGAGGGAGGCCACGCGTGCTCGGCCTCCCTCTCCTTTGGCGCGGGTAGCCCCAGCGGTGTTTGGCTGGGGCTGCCGGAAGGCGTCGTGGGCAGTGCTTCGGCGGTACCACGGCGCCTTGCCTAACCGGCATGAGGGTACGCCAGGGTGGTTTTTAGTGGGTAACGCTCCTCCCCCCTCTCGCTCTGAGAGGGGGGGCGCATAGGGGTGAGTCCCACATACCCCCCCGCCACTCCCATGGTGGGGGGCATGCGTAACGCATTTTCCACCCTGTCAAAAAAAAAAAAAAAAAAAAAAAAAAAAGGTTAGGTTAGGTTAGGTTAGGTTAGGTTAGGTTAGGTTAGGTTAGGTTAGGTTAGGTTAGGTTAGGTTAGGTTAAGGCAGGCAACAAGGAGGCCCAGCCTCCTAAAGCAGGACAAAAACCTAAAAAGGGGAAACAGGCGAGGAAATCAAAAAGGGTTATGACTTTAATTCCTCCCACCTCATCGGCTGTAGTCTTAACACTGCAGCCGGATGCAGTAGCCAAAGGTGTGACCTATCTAATGGCCATAGCTGAGGCCAAGAGTAGGATTAATCTTCCTGACCTTGGGATCGAGCGACTCAACTTCCGGGTGTGCGTGACTGGGGCGCGCATGCTTGAGGTCCCAGGCGCAGACAGTGGAGGCAAAGCTGACGCCCTCGCGAAGAGACTAACAGAGGTGCTCACTCCGGAGATGGTTCAAGTGTCTAGGCCGTGTAAGAGCGCGGATATCCGTGTCTCTGGTTTAGACGACTCCATCACCCAAGCAGAAATTTTAGCTGCTGTGGCTGATGCAGGTGGTTGTGCCGAAGAGGCGATAAAATGCGGTGAAATTGTCCGGAACCAAGCGAGGAACGGTCACGTTTGGGTCCGATGCCCCGTTGCGGCGGCTAAGACGATCAGCGAGAGTGGCACACTGAAGCTGCCATGGATCCTGGCTCCGGTGAAGTTACTGGAGCCCAGACCCATGCGTTGTTTTAGGTGCCTAGAGAAAGGTCACGTGGCTGTACAGTGCAAAGCCGAAGTTGATCGTAGCGGCATGTGCTACCGCTGCGGTGAGATGGGGCATAAGGCGGCGCAGTGCTCAGCAAAGCCACACTGCGTAGTATGTGCTGCTCGCAGTAACGCAGCGGAGCATATCTTGGGCAGCAAGGCTTGCCACGCCCCAAACAAGAGGAGAAGGACAACTGTACTGGCAAAACAGTCCAGCCGGCCGCCTGCAACATCAGCGGCGGCAACCAACATGCAGGTTGATCCACCAGTGGTGGATCTGGTGTCCAGGGTGTAGGAAGCAGAGTAAGCCTCCCTCCCTGGAACAATGCCTGAGCGATGGACCTGGGGAAGTCTGTTGCTCTCAAAGGCTTGAGATGGCGTGGCGCGTGTTTCCGCGCGCCTCTCAGAAGGATACCAAAGCCGGGGCCCTGTCAAATGGGCCACCACTGCTGTGTGCGTGATAGAATGTTCGCGGTCTCACACACACAGCATACCGTGGACCGCAGGAACGCCGTTGAGTTTTAGTCGGTAGGAGTCCGACATAACCCACCGCCCTCCCCTAGACGGTGGGTATCCATGAGGATTTCTCAACGTTAAAAAAAAAAAAAAAAAAAAAAAAAAAAAAAAAAAAAAGGTTAGGTTAGGTTAGGTTTTTTTTTTTTTTTTTTTTTCGGAGGAGGTGGAGAATACTCATGTATACAGTGGGCCGGTCCCAGCTGCATGCCCGACTCATCTGGGAATTTACCCAGACGCCTACGGACTAAACTCCACCCCCAGTATAGTGTGAGTGTATGGAATAATGCTATAGGACACGCGGTGCTATCGGTTTACACGTTGTGCCCCTAAGCATGTTTTGAATTGGTGAGTTCTGTGTTGCTTTGGAAGGTTCCGGTAAAGCAGTGTTGAAAAATAGTATAATGTGTGTGTTTGGAGACATAATTCGATTGGTATGAGTCCAAACAGACACTTGGTGTGTGCATATCTTCGGTTGAGTTGGCGCGCGTGTTGTCACACGATGGCGCCCCCTCAAGCGAACATTTGCATGCGAGTGTGTATATAGATGTTGCGAGTGATGTTGTGACTGATGTGTTGTTGGGTGTGTTGTTGAGTGTACCTAAGAGTGATTGATATACGACCTGCATGAATATATAAGAGATTAACTTATGTGTATGTGTGTGTAATAAGTGTTTAAAAAGAGAAGTTAATAGGTAAGTTATATAATTTATGTGTTATTAAATGATTTTAAATTAACTACGATATGTTCTATAAGTTGGTAAAGAGAATTAGTTGATGACTCCTTGGAGAAAATGTCAGGGAAGTGGGAAGGATTGAGGTTAAGGTTATTGCAGATTTGAATGAGATTGTGACGTTTTGGGGCAAAACGAGGACAGTAAAACAGTAGGTGTTCAAAAGATTGAGTGGTAGTGTTATCGCACGGGCAGAGGTTATCACCAATGATTTTAAAACGATGTAAGTATTGTTTGTGATACCCGTGATTGGTTAAGAATTGAGTTTTTGAAAAGGTAAGTCTATAGTTTGATAAGTGTTTGTTGAGAATTTCGTGGGTGGGGAAAATCCGTTTAATGTATTCAAGGTGTGTGTCGGGGTTGTCATAGTAGTCGGCAATGTCCTGTCTGAGTTTTAGTTTGAGCTGGTGTTTGAAAAAGCTTATAGGGATATTGCTGAAGTCAGGCGCCTTGTGCTGAAAGGCAGCCAACTTTGCGGCTTGATCCGCCAGCTCATTGCCCTCCAGGCCACAATGAGCTTTGATCCAGAATATGGAAATGTTAATGTCGGGATTGTGATGTAAGAGTTTTTGTATTTGATTAGCAAGTTTATTGTAGCTTCTCGGATTTGTGATTTCAGAAAGGCCAGATTTACAATCAGAGAATAATAGGATGTTGTTTGTTTTAAGTTTTATTGCATATGTTAAAGATTGTAGAATTGCCAGAAGCTCGGCCTGATATACCGAGCAGCAGTCGTGTAGTTTGAGTTTCTTGGTGATTTTAGAGCCATCAGGTAGTAGCACGACAAAGGCCGATCCGACTTTATCATCATGACGGCTGCCGTCCGTGAAGACTTGGCACGTGTCCAACTGTGCCTGCTCCGCGGTTAGGTTAGGTTAGGTTAGGTTAGGTTAGGTTAGGTTAGGTTAGGTTAGGTTAGGTTAGGTTAGGTTAGGTTAGGTTAGGTTAGGTTAGGTTAGGTTAGGTTAGGTTAGGTTAGGTTAGGTTAGGTTAGGTTAGGTTAGGTTAGGTTAGGTTAGGTTAGGTTAGGTTAGGTTAGGTTAGGTTAGGTTAGGTTAGGTTAGGTTAGGTTTTAAATACTCCCCAAAAGAGCGCCCCCTGTATGCGGTAGGTGCGCGGCGCCTGCAGGGAGAAAGTAGGAGGAAGACCGCAAACGGCCGTTGTGGGCGGCCCTAAACGTCACAAAAATGCAGTCTGATAAAAATTTACTACCCCAGGAGGGTACCGGTTCTACCGGAGAATCCCTCCCCGCGTCTTCGGACGCGGGCTGCCCCTCGTATTCTGGGGGGGGCACCAGCTGCATCGTAGGTCGCCAAGCTGGCGACCTTCGTGAACACGACCTTGGCTTTGGAGATATGGACACCGAATCGCGCACATTGATATTCAATGTGGACAAAATGGTACGGAGGAAGGAAAGGAACCGGGGGGTTTTACCGAGGGGGGGGGTAGTTATCTCCGACTCCAGTTCGGAGTCGGAGGTAGACGACCCCGGTTCGATCGAGATGGGCGAGGACGCGCCTCAGCCCGCAAAAAGGGCGTTGGAGGAGACGGGGGACGTCGAGGTGGTCGTCCCCGTCAAGGTAAATACGGCGCGGAGGGGCATGCCCAAGGGGGCATATGCGGGACTGGCTGCGGCAAGGGCGAGGGCAAGGCAGTACCTCCTCGAGCCGCACTTCGAGGAGGGGCTGGAGGCCGAGGCCGACGTCGCAGTCAACTACCAGAGGGACTTCCCGGAGCTCCGCCCCAAGGGGGCAAAGGAGGGGAAGGCGAGGAAGGCGAGCGTCGATGATCACCAACGCTTCCGCTCGGGCTCGCGTTCCCCCGACGCGATGGAGGTTGGTGAAGGTCTGGAGGAGGCTGACCCACTAGACGCGGCCCGCAAGGCGGCCAAGGACATCCTGGAGGCGGCCAGGGTGTCCAGCAACCTAAAAGGGGAGGTGAAAGGCCGCATGTACCGGGCCTGCCAAACGATCCTCGGATCTATGGACGAGGCGGAGGCGGCCCGGTCCGAGAGCGAGGAGGTCCGCCGATTAAAGGCGGACAACAAAAGGATGAGGGAGGAGCTCGCGCTCAATACGGCGGAGCTGAAGGCGCTCCGCACCGCCTTTAGCGAGCGCGAGATCCCGGCGGCGCCTGCTCCGGCCCCTCTTCAGTTTGGAACCGTTGAACTGACCGAGGCCATCAACGAGATGAAGAGAGATCTCTTCCTTAGCCTCGGTCGGATGATTAACGACCGGATTGAGGAGGTGAACAGGCGCCTCCCGGCGGAGCCGATCCTCCGTCCTCCGCTTGCCCACGAGAGGAGGGCCGCCACTGCCGCCGCTGCCACCGCTGCCGCCGCTGCCGCCGCCCCGGAAGCCCCTAGGGCTGATAGGGCCGTTAGGCCCGCTCCGCCGCCCCCGGCCCAGGTTAGGGCCCCTGCCCCGGAGCCGGAGGCCAGGGCCAGGCTCGGCGATGGCCGGGCCAAAGTGAAACCGGCCAAGAAGGCGGCAGCCCCGACCCCCGCCCCTCGCAGCCGCCCCCAGAAGCCCGCCAAGGCGGCCAAAACCGCCCCGGCCCCGAGAGCCACCCGGCCCTCGGAAGGTGGACCCGGCCCATCGGGCCAAGCACCACCTCCGCCCGCGAACATGTCGTGGTCGGAGGTGGTAAAGAGGAAGGGGAAGGGGAAGAAGAAGACTAAAGCCCCCCCCCCTCCCCCCAGCAGGAACTCTCTCGAAGGGAGAAAGGCGGCGGCCGCGCGCCCGGCCAAATTGGCCGTCCCCAAGACAGCGGCTGTGGTGGTGACACTTAAAAAGGACGCCACCACCACCCTCCAGGCCACCATGGCGAAGGCCATAAACGGCCTTAGTCTTAGAGAGGTGGGCCTGGAGCACGTCCGGGTCCGGACTTCTATGACCGGGTCCCGGGTCATAGAGGTCCCCGGGGAGGACGGCCATGCGCGGGCGGACACCCTAGCCGCCAGACTTCAGGCCCTGGTTGGCGACGTCGCCGATGTTAGCCGGCCTGTCAAAATGGCCGGCGTACAGATTGCCGGCCTTGATGAGTCGGCAAGCAAAGAATCGGTGGCGGAGGCCGTGGCGGCTGCGGGGGGCTGCCAGGCGGCCCAGGTTCGGGTGGGGGCGGTGCGCTCCCTATACGACGGCACTGGATCGTGCCTGATCCAGTGCCCCGTGACGGCCGCACTGGCCCTTAAAAAGGTTGGTAGGATCCTGGTGGGATGGGCCTCCGCCAGGGTCACTACGGTGGGGCCGACACCGATGCGCTGTTTCAGGTGCTTTGGTGTCGGCCACGCGCGGGAGCTGTGCCCCTCCAAAGAGGACCGGTCCGGCTGCTGCTTCCGGTGCTCTAAGAAGGGGCACACGATGAGCGAGTGCTGGGAGAAGCCCTGGTGCGCGGTCTGCGCCCAGGCCAAACTCCCGGCCGACCACCACCTCGGGGGGAGGAGTTGCTTCCCCCCGGAAACCAAGGGCCGGGACGCTAGGCCCCAGCGTCCCCGCCCGGCGGCACCTGTAGGTATTAGTGGAAACGCCCCCCCGACGAATATCGCCGACCGGGCCGAGGAGGGAACCAGCATGGAACTCTAAATGCCAGCACACCGGCATTTAGAGTTCCTGCAGGCCAACATCAACCACTCCGCCAGAGCACAGGATCTGCTCATGCAGACTATGGCGGAGTGGTCGATAGACGTGGCGGTGGTTGCGGAACCCTACTTTGTCCCGCCCCTACCCAATTGGGTAGGGTCAACGGACAGTAGGGTTGCCGTAGTGGTTCCGGCGGTCGGCGACGGTCCCCCCCTGGTAGGCCTCGAAACGGGCCTGGGGTTCGCGGCGGCCAAATGGGGGAACGACACCGCCCTATTGGCGGTGTACTTCTCCCCCAACAGTTCGCTTGCGGACTTTGAGGCCTACCTGGGGGTCCTTGGGGGGGTGTTAAGGAGGGTGGCCCCGCGCCAAACAGTGGTCCTGGGGGACCTCAACGCCAAGAGTGCTGCGTGGGGTTCCCCCGTAACGGACGCGCGCGGGGCGGCGTTGCGGGATTGGGTGGCGGCATCGGGCCTGGTCGTCCTGAACCAGGGCTGCGCCAATACGTGCGTGCGGCGGCAGGGGGGGTCCATCGTGGACATAACGTTCGCGACCCCTGCCATTGCCGCACGCCTCACCGACTGGCGCGTCCTGGAGGACGTGGAGACCCTCTCAGACCACCTGTATATCAGGCTGAGGGTCTCCAGAGGGGGGCAGCCGCCACCCGTCCCGAGGGGGGGGGGAGGAGGAGGAGGGAGAGGGGAGGAGTTCCCGAAGTGGTCCCTGTCCCATCTGGACAGGGCCAGGGCGGATGAGGCGGCGATGGTGGAGGCCTGGTGTGCCGCCCCACCCGCCGCCTCGGGAGTGGAGGAGAGGGCGCGCCGGTTTCGCTCCGCACTACAGGCTGTGTGCGGAGCGTCTATGCCCCGGGCGCGGCGCCTCTTCTCCAGGAGGAGGGTGTACTGGTGGTCCGCTGAAATTTCGGCCATGCGGACCACCAGCAACTGTGCCCGCCGCGCCTACCAGCACTGTAGGCGCAGGCGGCACACGGCGGAGGAGGAAGAGGGGCTCTACAGGGCCCTCAAAGTCGCCAAGGGGGCCCTCCAGCTGGGCATAGCCAAGGCCAAGGACGAGGCGCACGCCTCGTTCTTGGCCACGCTGGACCGGGATCCGTGGGGGCGGCCGTATAGGGTGGTACGCAACAAAATGCGTACCGCCCCCCCCATGGACTCCCTGGAGCCCCCCCTCCTCAGGAGGGTCATCGAGGGGCTGTTTCCGCCAGCCCCCTCGATAACTCCCCCGGTGATGACCGAGCCACCGGGGGTCTTGGAGGACCCGACCGAACTCGTCGTCGCGCCGGTAAGCGACGACGAGTTCGAGAGGGCGGTGGACCGGCTCCGGGGCTGCAAGAAAGCCCCGGGGCCCGACGGAGTACCAGGTCGGGTACTCCCCATCGCCCTAAAACACCTCGGGAACCGACTCAGGCAGATCATGGACGATTGCCTGAGGGAGGGACGGTTCCCGAGAGTGTGGAAGGAGGGGAGGTTGTGCCTCCTGCGGAAGGAGGGTCGACCCCCGGACAGTCCGTCCGCGTATCGCCCCATCGTGCTGCTGGATGAGGCTGGGAAGATCTTCGAGAGAATCCTGGCCTCCCGGATCCAGCAGCACCTAGGGACCGCCGGCCCGGACTTGTCGGAGCGACAGTTCGGGTTCCGTGAAGGGCGGTCCACGCTCGACGCGTTGAAGTCCCTGAGGGACTTCTGCGAGCACGCGTCGAGCAGAGGGGAGGGTGTAGTGGCGGTGTCGCTCGACATCGCCAACGCGTTTGGTACCCTCCCCTATGGGGTGATAAGGGAGGCGCTTCGATATCACGAGGTGCCTCCCTACCTGCGGCGGGTCGTAGAGCACTACCTCACCGAGAGGGTAGTGCTCTACGAGCGGGCGGACGGTCGGCGGGGGTCGACGGGGATGGCCTGTGGTGTGCCCCAGGGTTCCGTGCTCGGTCCACTCTTATGGAACCTGGGGTACGATTGGGCCATCAGGGGGGCAGTGCTCCCACGGACGGCCACCATCTGCTATGCAGATGACACAATGGTGGCCGTGCGTGGGACCGAGGCGAGAGAGGTGCTTTGCCGGGCGGAAGCGGCGGCCGAGCTGATGATTTACCGGATCAGTCAGCTCGGCCTGAAGGTGGCCCTCCCGAAGACTGAGGCGATAGTCTTCGGGGGGCGGGGGAGGGGGTGGAGGCTGCGCGCGGGCGCGGCGCTCACGCTGGGGGGGGAACCGGTCCAACTAAAGCCCCATATCAAATACTTGGGGCTTGTTCTGGACCGGAAGTGGGACTTCGGGGAGCATTTCTCCCAACTTGCTCCCCGAATCGTGGGCGCCGCGTCGGCGCTGGGTCGGCTTCTGCCGAACGTGGGTGGGCCTGGCTCCTTGTGCCGCCGGTTGTACGCCGGCGTCACGAGGAGCATGGCTCTGTACGGGGCCCCCATATGGGCGGACAAGCTGTCCGCCCGCAACCGGGCCCTGCTACAGAGGCCGCAGCGGGTGGTGGCCCTCCGTATTGTGAGGGCCTACGTCACGGTGGCCCACGCCGCGGCTTGCCTCCTCGCCTGCACCCCGCCGTGGGAGTTGGATGCGGAGGTGCAGGCTGAGACCTACGCTGTTAGGTCCAGGGCCCGGGCGCGGGGTGAGCGCCCGGACCCTGAGGAGGTAGAGGAGACGCGCCGGATGACGGAGCGTCGACTGCGGGACAGGTGGAAAGCGCACCTGGAGGACGCTCCCTATGGAACTCGGACCATAGGGGCGATCCTCCCGTCGTTTGACACCTGGTTGGGGAGGGCAGTCGGCGCTACGTCGTACCGGCTTGTGCAGGTACTGACCGGACATGGGTGCTTCGGTCACTACCTGCACAAAATTGGGAGGGAGCCCGGCCCGCAGTGCCATCACTGCGGCGATCCGGACGACACGGCTCAGCACACCCTCGCGGTGTGCGACCGTTGGAGTGCGGAGCGCTGCAGTATGGCACTGGCCATCGGGCAGTGGGACCTCTCCCTGCACAGCGTTGTGTCTGCAATGCTGTGCAGCGACAGGTCCTGGAGGGCTGTGGTCTCCTTCTGTGAGTGTGTCATCTCGCAGAAGGAGACTGCGGAGCGGGAGCGCGAAGAGTCTCCTCTCGCGCACCCGCTCCGGCGCAGACGGCGGGGATTGAGGCGCAGGCGTTTTGCCGCCCGCCTCAATCCTTAGTGGCTGCGGGCGGGGGATGGGAGTCCCCTTCCCGCCGTAGGTGATAGCCACTTGGCGGTCTGGGAGGGAGGCCACGCGTGCTCGGCCTCCCTCTCCTTTGGCGCGGGTAGCCCCAGCGGTGTTTGGCTGGGGCTGCCGGAAGGCGTCGTGGGCAGTGCTTCGGCGGTACCACGGCGTCTTGCCTAACCGGCATGAGGGTACGCCAGGGTGGTTTTTAGTGGGTAACGCTCCTCCCCCCTCTCACTCTGAGAGGGGGGGCGCATAGGGGTGAGTCCCACATACCCCCCCGCCACTCCCATGGCGGGGGGCATGCGTAACGCATTTTCCACCCTGTCAAAAAAAAAAAAAAAAAAAAAAAAAAAAAAAAAAAAAAAAAAAAAAAAAAAAAAAAAAGGTTAGGTTAGGTTAGGTTAGGTTAGGTTAGGTTAGGTTCCCCCCCGATTGTGCTGCCACCTTGCCGTGGTGGGGGGGCTTGCGTGTCTCTATGATCCCCGTGGCTATACCGGACAGGGCTACCCATACCGGAAAGGCTCGGGGTGAGGGGCCAGACTAAGAGCGGCACGTCCCTATCCCATTCCCACCTTCCCAATTTCCTATTCCCTCCCAACTCCCATCCTTCCCACTTCCACCGAATCAGTGGCGGGATATCCACTTTTCAGGGCCAGCGCGGGCCCGGGGAACTAAATACTCCCCAAAAGAGCGCCCCCTGTAAGCGGTAGGTGCGCGGCGCCTGCAGGGAGACTGTGGTAGGAAGACCGCAAACAGCCGTTGTGTGCGGCTTTAAACAGCACAAAAATGCAGGTTGCTAAAAATTTATTACCCCAGGAGGGTACCGGTCTCTCTGAGACCGGAGAATCCCTCCCCGCGTCTTCGGGCGCGGGCTGCCCCTCGTATTCTGGGGGGGGCAACAACCGCATCGTGGGCCGGCACTCTGCCGGCTCTCGTGAACACAACAATGGCTTTGCAACGGACACCGATTCTCGCACGTTAACATTTAATGTTGACGAAATGGTACGGAGGAAGGGGAAAAAAAAAGAGGCGTTACCGAGGGGGGGGGTAGTCATCTCCGACCCCAGTTCGGAGTCGGAGGTAGATGACCCCGGTTCAACTGGCCAAGACGCGCCCCAACCGACTAAGAGGTCTCTAGAGGAGACGGGGGAAATGGAGGAGGTGGTCCCCACCAAATTTAACACCGCGCGGAGGGGGATGCCCAAGGGGGCATACGCGGGGTTGGCTGCGGCGAGGCTGAGGGCAAAGCTATACCAGCTGGAGCCTCAGTTTGAGGAGGGGCTGGAGACTGAGGCCGACGCCGCAGCCATCTACAGGCGGGATTTCCCGGAGCTCCGCCCCAAGGGGGTGAAGCGGGGGAAGGGGGGGAGGGCGAGCGCCAGTGACGACCGGCGCTCCCGTTCGGGCTCGCGCTCCCCCATAGACATGGAATGTGTTGTGGATCGGCAGGAGGCCGACCCACTGGACGCGGCCCGCATGGCTGCTAAAGACATCCTAGAGGCGGCTAGGGTGTCGAGCAACCTCAAGGGCGAAATCAAGGGCAAGATGTACCGAGCCTGCCAGACCATCCTTGGGTCCATGGATGAGGCGGAGGCGGCTCGGTCCGAAAGTGAGGAGGTCCGCCGCTTGAAGGCGGACAATAAGCGGATGCGGGAGGAGCTCGCGCTCAACACGGCGGAACTAAAGGCACTCCGCACCGCCTTTAGTGAGCGCGAGATCCCGGCGGCTCCTGCTCCGGCCCTTCTCCAGTTCGGTACGGCTGAATTGACCGAGGCCATCCAGGAGATGAAGCGGGACCTCTTCCTGAGCCTCGGTCGAATGATCAATGACCGGATTGAGGAGGTGAGCAGGCGCCTCCCACCGGAGCCCATCCTCCGCCCCCCGCTTGCCCACGAGAGGCGGGCCGCCGCCGCCGCTGCCGCTGCCCCGAAAACCCCGCGGGCCGATAGGGCCGTAAGAGCCGATCCGCCATCCCCGGCCCAGGTTAGGGCCCCTGCCCCGGAGCCGGAGGCCAGGGCAAGGCTCGGCGACGGCCGGCAAAAAGTGAAATCGGCCAAGAAGGTGGCGACTCCGACCCCCGCCCCTCCTAGCCGCCCGCAGAAGCCCGCCAAGGCGTCCAAAGCCGCCCCGGCCTCGAGAGCCAACCGGCCCTCGGAGAGTGGACCCGGCCCATCGGGCCAAGCACCACCTCCGCCCGCGAACGTGTCGTGGTCGGAGGTGGTAAGAAGAAAGGGAAAGGGAAAGAAGGCCAAGGCCTCCCCCCCTCCCCCCAGCAAGAACTCCCTCAAAGGGAGGAAGGCGGCAGCCACGCGTCCCGCAAAGTTGGCCGTCCCAAAGACGGCAGCGGTGGTGGTGACGTTAAAAAAGGACGCCACCACGACCCTCCAGGCCACCATGGCTAAGGCCATCAACGGCCTTAGCCTTAGGGAGGTGGGCCTGGAGCATGTCCGGGTCAGGACCTCTATGACCGGGTCCCGGGTCATTGAGGTCCCCGGGGAGGACGGCCCCGCACGAGCGGACACCCTGGCAGCCAGGCTGCAGGCCCTAGTGGGCGATGTCGCTGACGTCAGCCGACCCGTAAAAATGGCCGGCGTCCAAATTGCCGGCCTTGACGAGTCTGCCACAAAGGACTCAGTGGCGCAGGCCGTGGCGGCTGCGGGGGGCTGCCTGGCGGCCCAGGTGCGGGTGGGGGCGGTGCGCTCCCTGTACGATGGCACTGGATCGTGCCTGATCCAGTGCCCCGTGACGGCCGCGCTGGCCCTTAAAAAAGTCGGTAGGATCCTGGTCGGATGGGCCTCCGCCAGGGTCACTACGGTGGGGCCGACACCGATGAGGTGCTTCAGGTGCTTCGGTGTCGGCCACGCGCGGGAGTTGTGCCCCTCCAAAGAGGACCGGACTAGCTGCTGCTTCCGGTGCTCAAAGAAGGGGCACACGATGAATGAGTGCTGGGAGAAGCCCTGGTGCGCGGTCTGCGCCCAGGCCAAACTCCCGGCCGACCACCACCTCGGGGGGAGGAGTTGCTTCCCCCCGGAAACCAAGGGCCGGGACGCTAGGCCCCAGCGTCCCCGCCCAGCGGCACCAGGTCTGAATAATAACGCCCCCCCGACGAATGTCGCCGACCGGGCCGAGGAGGGAACCAGCATGGAACTCTAAATGCCAGCACACCGGCATTTAGAGTTCCTGCAGGCCAACATCAACCACTCCGCCAGAGCACAGGATCTGCTCATGCAGACCATGGCGGAGTGGTCGATAGACGTGGCGGTGGTTGCGGAGCCCTACTTTGTCCCGCCCCTACCCAATTGGGTAGGGTCAACGGACAGTAGGGTTGCCGTAGTGGTTCCGGCGGTCGGCGACGGTCCCCCCCTGGTAGGCCTCGAAACGGGCCTGGGGTTCGCGGCGGCCAAATGGGGGAACGACACCGCCCTATTGGCGGTGTACTTCTCCCCCAACAGTTCGCTTGCGGACTTTGAGGCCTACCTGGGGGTCCTTGGGGGGGTGTTAAGGAGGGTGGCCCCGCGCCAAACAGTGGTCCTGGGGGACCTCAACGCCAAGAGTGCTGCGTGGGGTTCCCCCGTAACGGACGCGCGCGGGGCGGCGTTGCGGGATTGGGTGGCGGCATCGGGCCTGGTCGTCCTAAACCAGGGCTGCGCCAACACGTGCGTGCGGCGGCAGGGGGGGTCCATCGTGGACATAACGTTCGCGACCCCTGCCATTGCCGCACGCCTCACCGACTGGCGCGTCCTGGAGGACGTGGAGACCCTCTCAGACCACCTGTATATCAGGCTGAGGGTCTCCAGAGGGGGGCAGCCGCCACCCGTCCCGAGGGGGGGGGGAGTAGGAGGAGGAGGGAGAAGGGAGGAGTTCCCCAAGTGGTCCCTGTCCCATCTGGACAGGGCCAGGGCGGATGAGGCGGCGATGGTGGAGGCCTGGTGTGCCGCCCCACCCGCCGCCTCGGGAGTGGAGGAGAGGGCGCGCCGGTTTCGCTCCGCACTACAGGCTGTGTGCGGAGCGTCTATGCCCCGGGCGCGGCGCCTCTTCTCCCGGAGGAGGGTGTACTGGTGGTCCGCTGAAATTTCGGCCATGCGGACCACCAGCAACTGTGCCCGCCGCGCCTACCAGCACTGTAGGCGCAGGCGGCACACGGCGGAGGAGGAGGAGGGGCTCTACAGGGCCCTCAAAGTCGCCAAGGGGGCCCTCCAGCTGGGCATAGCCAAGGCCAAGGACGAGGCGCACGCCTCGTTCTTGGCCACGCTGGACCGGGATCCGTGGGGGCGGCCGTATAGGGTGGTACGCAACAAAATGCGTACCGCCCCCCCCATGGACTCCTTGGAGCCCCCCCTCCTCAGGAGGGTCATCGAGGGGCTGTTTCCGCCAGCCCCCTCGATAACTCCCCCGGTGATGACCGAGCCACCGGGGGACTTGGAGGACCCGACCGAACTCGTCGTCGCGCCGGTAAGCGACGACGAGTTCGAGAGGGCGGTGGACCGGCTCCGGGGCTGCAAGAAAGCCCCGGGGCCCGACGGAGTACCAGGTCGGGTACTCCCCATCGCCCTTAAACACCTCGGGAACCGACTCAGGCAGATCATGGACGATTGCCTGAGGGAGGGACGGTTCCCGAGAGTGTGGAAGGAGGGGAGGTTGTGCCTCCTGCGGAAGGAGGGTCGACCCCCGGACAGTCCGTCCGCGTATCGCCCCATCGTGCTGCTGGATGAGGCCGGGAAGATCTTCGAGAGAATCCTGGCCTCCCGGATCCAGCAGCACCTAGGGACCGCCGGCCCGGACTTGTCGGAGCGACAGTTCGGGTTCCGTGAGGGGCGGTCCACGCTCGACGCGTTGAAGTCGTTAAGGGACTTCTGCGAGCACGCGTCGAGCAGAGGGGAGGGTGTAGCGGCGGTGTCGCTCGACATCGCCAACGCGTTTGGTACCCTCCCCTATGGGGTGATAAGGGAGGCGCTTCGATATCACGAGGTGCCTCCCTACCTGCGGCGGGTCGTGGAGCACTACCTCACCGAGAGGGTAGTGCTCTACGAGCGGGCGGACGGTCGGCGGGGGTCGACGGGGATGGCCTGTGGTGTGCCCCAGGGTTCCGTGCTCGGTCCACTCTTATGGAACCTGGGGTACGACTGGGCCATCAGGGGGGTAGTGCTCCCACGGACGGCCACCATCTGCTATGCAGATGACACAATGGTGGCCGTGCGTGGGACCGAGGCGAGAGAGGTGCTTTGCCGGGCGGAAGCGGCGGCCGAGCTGATGATTTACCGGATCAGTCAGCTCGGCCTGAAGGTGGCCCTCCCGAAGACTGAGGCGATAGTCTTCGGGGGGCGGGGGAGGGGGTGGAGGCTGCCGGCGGGCGCGGCGCTCACGCTGGGGGGGGAACCGGTCCAACTAAAGCCCCATATCAAGTACTTGGGGCTTGTCTTGGACCGGAAGTGGGACTTCGGGGAGCATTTCTCCCAACTTGCTCCCCGAATCGTGGGCGCCGCGTCGGCGCTGGGTCGGCTTCTGCCGAACGTGGGTGGGCCTGGCTCCTTGTGCCGCCGGTTGTACGCCGGCGTCACGAGGAGCATGGCTCTGTACGGGGCCCCCATATGGGCGGACAAGCTGTCCGCCCGCAACAGGGCCCTGCTACAGAGGCCGCAGCGGGTGGTGGCCCTCCGTATCGTGAGGGCCTACGTCACGGTGGCCCACGCCGCGGCTTGCCTCCTCGCCTGCACCCCGCCGTGGGAGTTGGATGCGGAGGTGCAGGCTGAGACCTACGCTGTTAGGTCCAGGGCCCGGGCGCGGGGCGAGCGCCCGGACCCTGAGGAGGTAGAGGAGACGCGCCGGATGACGGAGCGTCGACTGCGGGACAGGTGGAAAGCGCACCTGGAGGACGCTCCCTATGGAACTCGGACCATAGGGGCGATCCTCCCGTCGTTTGACACCTGGTTGGGGAGGGCAGTCGGCGCTACGTCGTACCGGCTTGTGCAGGTACTGACCGGACATGGGTGCTTCGGTCACTACCTGCACAAAATTGGGAGGGAGCCCGGCCCGCAGTGCCATCACTGCGGCGATCCGGACGACACGGCTCAGCACACCCTCGCGGTGTGCGACCGTTGGAGTGCGGAGCGCTGCAGTATGGCACTGGCCATCGGGCAGTGGGACCTCTCCCTGCACAGCGTTGTGTCTGCAATGCTGTGCAGCGACAGGTCCTGGAGGGCTGTGGTCTCCTTCTGCGAGTGTGTCATCTCGCAGAAGGAGACCGCGGAGCGTGAGCGCGAAGAGTCTCCTCTCGCGCATCCGCTCCGGCGCAGACGGCGGGGATTGAGGCGCAGGCGTTTTGCCGCCCGCCTCAATCCTTAGTGGCTGCGGGCGGGGGATGGGAGTCCCCTTCCCGCCGTAGGTGATAGCCACTTGGCGGTCTGGGAGGGAGGCCACGCGTGCTCGGCCTCCCTCTCCTTTGGCGCGGGTAGCCCCAGCGGTGTTTGGCTGGGGCTGCCGGAAGGCGTCGTGGGCAGTGCTTCGGCGGTACCACGGCGCCTTGCCTAACCGGCATGAGGGTACGCCAGGGTGGTTTTTAGTGGGTAACGCTCCTCCCCCCTCTCGCTCTGAGAGGGGGGGCGCATAGGGGTGAGTCCCACATACCCCCCCACCACTCCCATGGTGGGGGGCATGCGTAACGCATTTTCCACCCTGTCAAAAAAAAAAAAAAAAAAAAAAAAAAAAAAGGTTAGGTTAGGTTAGGTTAGGTTAGGTTAGGTTAGGTTAGGTTAGGTTAGGTTAGGTTAGGTTAGGTTAGGTTAGGTTAGGTTAGGTTAGGTTAGGTTAGGTTAGGTTAGGTTAGGTTAGGTTAGGTTAGGTTAGGTTAGGTTAGGTTAGGTTAGGTTAGGTTAGGTTAGGTTAGGTTAGGTTAGGTTAGGTTAGGTTAGGTTAGGTTAGGTTAGGTTAGGTTAGGTTAGGTTAGGTTAGGTTAGGTTAGGTTAGGTTAGGTTAGGTTAGGTTAGGTTAGGTTAGGTTAGGTTAGGTTAGGTTAGGTTAGGTTAGGTTAGGTTAGGTTAGGTTAGGTTAGGTTAGGTTAGGTTAGGTTAGGTTAGGTTAGGTTAGGTTAGGTTAGGTTAGGTTAGGTTAGGTTAGGTTAGGTTAGGTTAGGTTAGGTTAGGTTAGGTTAGGTTAGGTTAGGTTAGGTTAGGTTCCCCCCCGATTGTGCTGCCACCTTGCCGTGGTGGGGGGGCTTGCGTGTCTCTGTGATCCCCGTGGCTATACCGGACAGGGTTACCCATACCGGAAAGGCTCGGGGTGAGGGACCAGACTAAGAGCGGCACGATCCCGTCCCATTCCCACCTTCCCGACTTCCTATTCCTTCCTAGTTCCCATCCTTTCCCCTTTTCCACCGAATCAGTGGCGGGATATCCACTTTCTAGGGTCAGCGCGGGCCCGGGGAACTAAATACTCCCCAAAAGAGCGCCCCCTGTAAGCGGTAGGTGCGCGGCGCCTGCAGGGAGAACGAAGGAGGTAGACCGCAAACGGCCGTTGTGTGCGGCCTTAAACAGCACAAACATGCAGGCGGGCAAAAATTTATTACCCCAGGAGGGTACCGGTTCCTCCGGAACCGGAGAATCCCTCCCCGCGTCTTCGGACGTGGGCTGCCCCTCGTATTCTGGGGGGGGCAACCACTGCACCGTAGGTCGCCAAGCTGGCGACCTTCGTAAACACGACTTTGGCAAACACATTACGGATTCCGATAACGACACAGAAAGATTTAGGACCATGGCTCGACAAAAGGACAACGAGAATTTCGAGGAGATGTTGGCGGAGTTGGATGCCTCTGACTCCTCTCTGCCGTCTGTGCACATGACTGGCGGGGCAGGCTCTGCCGCCAAGCCAAGCGAAAAGGGAAACTCCAGTTCCGGCTCCGATCTGGAAACCGATGATCGGCGCTGGATGGAAACTGATGACGGAGGTCCCCAGACCTCTAAAAGATGTTATGAGGAAGAGGGGGAGGAAAAGAGGCCAGTAAAGTTCAATACAGCCCGTCGAGGCAAGTTTAAGGGAGCTTACGCGGGGCTGGCTGCGGCCAGGGCTAAGCTCTTGGAACTGGGGCCCGACCAGAGTGGGGAGGCAGCTGATGCGGCGGCTAACTATAGAAGAGAGGTAGCTGGTGCCGCGGCCAGCTATAAATTGAACTTTCCCGAGCTCCGCCAGAAGAACAATGGGGGGAAGAAAAAAAAGAAGGTAGCTGATCGAGACAAATCGCGGTCGCGGTCGCACTCGCGCCCGAACTCTCCCTTGATCCCGGAAGTCTCGGAGGATCAAACCTACACCGACCCGGTCCAGACAGTCCGTCAAGCGGCTCGGGACATTTTGGAAGGGGCCAGAAGATCTGGGAATATTAAGGGGGACATACGAGGTCGTATGAATCGGGCGTGCCATACGATCCTCAACTCCTTGGACGAGATAGAAACCAGGACGGAGAGCGAGGAGATCCGCATCCTAAAGGCGGATAATAAAAGGATGCGGGAGCAACTCGCTCTGTTCGTCGCTGAAGTAAAGTCGCTCCGCACAGCCTTCTCAGAGCGGGAGGTCCCGGCGGCCCCGGCCCAAGTACCAATGCAGTTTGGCACGGCGGAGCTAACGGAGGCCATTAATGTAATGAAACGGGATCTGTTCCTCTCTTTGGGGAACATGATTAACGCCCGCCTGGAAGATATCAATCAGCGCCTTCCACCAGTGCCAATCCTCCGCCCCCCGCTGGCGGCTGACAGGAGGGCTGCACCACCCGCCATGCCGGGCCCCTCCCAGCCAAGAACGGCACGGCCGGCCCCACCGACCCCTGCCCAGGCGAAGGCAGTGGAGCCAGAGGCCAGGGCCAGACTGGGCGACGGGAGGCCCAAGAAGAAGCCAAAGACTGGCAAAAAAGTGGCAGCCTCCACCCTCCAACCCACGGAGACTGCCGCCCCGGTAACCAGACCTACCCCGGCCCCGAGAGCCGTTCGATCCTCAGAGGGAGGACCCGACCCTACTCTTACTGCAAAAGAATCGTGGTCGGAGGTGGTAAGGCGGAAGAAGAAGGGGAAGGCCAAGGCCCCTCCACCCCCGGAGAAGAATAACCCTGCGAGGAAAAGAGTGCCTAAACCCAAGGCGCTGTCCGTCCCGAAGACGGCAGCGGTAGTGGTCACTCTCAAAAAGGGTGCCACTACCACTCTGCAGGCCACCATGGCTAAGGCCATTAATGGCCTTAGTCTGCAGGAGGTGGGCCTGCAACATGTCAAAGTCCGGACCTCGATGACGGGATCCAGGGTGATCGAGGTCCCCGGGGAAGAGGGTAGGAGGATGGCTGACATCCTGGCAGGCAAGCTGCAGGAGATAGTGGGGGATGTCGCCCACGTAAGCCGGCCCGTCAAGATGGCCAGCATGCAAATCGCCGGCCTGGACGAGTCGGCTACAAAAGAGTCGGTGGCACTGGCCGTCGCCAATGCGGGGGGTTGCCAGGCTGCCCAAGTGAAGGTGGGGGCTGTGCGCGTTCTACACGACGGCACTGGATCCGTTTTTGTCCAGTGCCCCGTGGAAAGCGCAGTGGCGCTGAGGAAGGCCGGCCGGATCCTGGTGGGGTGGGCGTCTGCCAGGGTCACGACTATGGGACCGACACCGATGCGCTGCTTCAAGTGCCTAGGTGTCGGTCATTCGAGGGAGTTGTGCCCCTCCAACGTGGACCGGAGTGCACTCTGCTTCCGGTGTAGCAAAGAGGGGCACAAGATTGGAGATTGCTGGGAGAAGGCTTGGTGTGCAGTGTGCCACCATGCCAAACTCTCGGCCAACCATGTGATGGGAGGGAAAAACTGCTCCCCACCCGAAACAAGAGGAAGGGACGCGAGGCCTCAGCGAGCTCGCCCCCCAGCTCCCTCGGCAGCAGCTGCCGACCGGGCCCCGGAAGTGACCTGCATGGAGACCTAAATGTCAGCACACCCGCATTTGGATCTTCTGCAGGTCAACGCCAACCACTCTGCCAGAGCGCAGGATCTGCTTATGCAGACCATGGCGGAGTGGTCAATTGGCGTTGCTGTGGTGGCAGAGCCGTACTACGTCCCCCCGCTACCTAACTGGGTAGGAGCGACGGACGGTGCGGTGGCCGTAGTGGTGCCATCGGTCGGCGACTTCTCCCCCTTGACGAGAGTCGAGAGCGGCCCAGGACACGTGGCGGCCAAACTGGGGAGCGACACCATAATAGTTGCGGTGTACTTCTCCCCAAATAGGCCGTTATCAGATTTCGACGTGTTTTTGGATGTCCTGGGGGGGGTCGTAAGGAGGGCGGCACCGCATCAAGTTATGGTCATGGGGGACCTCAATGCCAAAAGCGCAGCATGGGGTGCCCCCATCACGGACCTGCGCGGGACGGTCCTCGAGGACTGGGTGGCGGCGCAGGGCTTAGTGGTCCTCAACCAGGGCAGCGCCAACACCTGCGTGCGGCGGCAAGGGGGGTCTATCGTGGACATAACGTTTGCGACCCCTGCCATAGCTGCACGAGTGATGGATTGGCGCGTCCTTGAGGACGTGGAGACCCTCTCCGATCATTTATATATCCGGATGAGGGTCTCCAGAAGAGGAGTCCAGCCACCACCTGTTCCGAGAGGGGGGCGAGGAGGGTCTCTAATGGGTCCCCAATGTCCGACACCATTATAGTTCTATGGGCTGCCAGTTCCCTTGTGATGCCCTCCAGAGCGTCTCTGTGTCGGTCGGTGTCATCTCTCGCCGACCGGATAAAGTCGCCAAGCGCCCTGGAGTGAGCCCTTTCCAGATTAGTGAGACGCCTCTCGTGGGTAGCCTTTTCTCTTAGGAACTCGGTCATGTGTCGAGCTCTCGAGTCCGCTAAGCGCAAAATGATCTCGTATAATATATGGAGGGAATCCACTAGCGTTTCCTTTACCGTCCTCTTTAGGTTCCCGGACGACTCCAGTGCCACCTTTGCCGCCTGCAAGATTTTGTTCGCTTTCTGGGGGAGCTCACTGATGAGTCCTCCCCCAACCATGCCAGCGTCGGATGTGCAGACTGAGCGATCGTCCACACATAGAGAGGGCTCCAGTGCGTCCTCCGGGTCCGCAGGCTCACCCGCCAACCGCAATCTCTCCGCCAGGTCCGCCGCCTCTGCCTCGCGGATCTGCGTACGGATCCGGAGAAGCGCCGACTCAGACCTAGAGCCAGACCTCGCCCTTGGCCGGGCGGTACCCGATACGGCCGGCGTTGAGGCCGCCGACGGCGATCTAGATCTGCCTAAATTCCCGAAGGAATCGTCGACGACCACCACCTCCCCGGGCCGCTCCGGCAAATCAGACCAGGTGGCCTCCTCCATAACTGGAGAGGACTCCGCCTCCGGCCCAATATCTTTCCGATCGGTAGGCTCCCCACTGTACAAGGCCTCTCCACCCAGTTTGACAGGGTCGCACGATCCTTTCTCGCGCCCTCCATCCTCCGCTTTCGGTCCCGCACCCAAGGGGCCCGGCCCAGGCCGAGCGCCCAGGGCTACTCCCCGGGATGGCAGCGTCTTCGGAAGCCTCGCGGAGACACTCGGCTTTACGGACGGCCCGTCACCCGGTCTGGATCTAGCTTTCCTTGCCCCCCCCTCCTTTTCCCTTTTTGAAAGGGACGAGGTCGAGGACATGACCACAGGGCCAGGCACACCACTAAATGAATTCTAGGTAACCCAAAACACTCAAACACGAAAACAAACAAAAGGACACAGAATTTGCTATACTCGGCCTAGGCAAGTGGGAAAAACGTCAATGGGGTTGGAAAATATTAACACATAATAACACAATTAGTAAACTCAGTACGGCCACCACTCTCTATGTCGGTAATTTCTTAAAGTCTAACCATAAAACTAGTCAATTAAATCACAATTATAATTTAAAATTACTATGTAAGGTCCTACGTATGGTCTTCAGCAATCAGCGTCCCATGTTGGCTCCGCAATTTGGCTACGAAAACGGCGCCTTGATTTGCCCGCAAATTGGCTCAGCAAATTGGCTTCCCCTACGGATGCAGATGACGGCTCCGGAAACGGCGCCAAGAATTACCCACGAATTGGCTTCGGAAATTGGCTCTTGTGGCGGCAGGTAATGGTTCCTGAAACGGCGCCGGGTTTTGCCCACAAGCGGCTCCAGAATTCGGCTCAATTTATGGCGGCGGAGTCAATGGCTCCGGGAAAAGTGCTAGAAAGGGCGCCGGAAACCGCTGCACAGTAAAATGGGTCGATCAGCAAAGTCAAAAGCAGGAAGCCAACAATCGCAATTTCAAGCGTTCCAGTCCGGATACCGTGGCTCCCGGCCTCGGCTCTATAATCGGTACCAGCCAGAATTTTGAAAACGGTGACTTAAGCAATTGGCGCGACAATATGGCAGCGGATAATGGCTCCGCAAAAATACGCTAACAAGCAGCGGGCAGTCTTTAATCGGCGCCACAAAGCAGCGCCAGCAGAAAAGGGGGGTTCGGAGGTCAACGAACAGATGACACCCCAAGCGCAGCACCACACATTGAAGGCAAGCAACAGAGACCTCCACAAAGAGCGGCCAACGCCAAAGCCAAAGCAAGAAGCCAGATAAAGCAAAATAAGGCAGCAAAGACTGACCTTCCAGCTTCAACCAAGACCGACGACGTCGCCCTCCTGCCCCAAGGGTCCGGGCTCCAAAGCGCGACGACTGGCTACTCCTGGTGGCGGTGTCTTCTGTTCTCAGGTTTCAGATCTCCGTCCCGCCAGTCCCAGCACCGCCTGATCTCCTATTAGGCAGGGCGGTTGACAACAGCAGCACAGCGGCACGATCACCACACACACAACACCACCAGGATAACTAGCACTATCACTAGCACTTCCACCAGCACTATGTGGATTCGGTAGATGGCACCCCGAATTGGCACTAAAAACGGCACTGATTTTTGGCTCTTATGTTGGCGCTTAGAATTGGCACCCAAGTTGGCACTAGAAATGGCACGGAAAATGGCGTATCTTTTTACGGGAGAGTGGCGCTGAACGATCCGCTCTCGGTGAGTGCCTTGGCGCTACTGGTTAGGTTAGGTTAGGTTAGGTTAGGTTAGGTTAGGTTAGGTTAGGTTAGGTTAGGTTAGGTTAGGTTAGGTTAGGTTAGGTTAGGTTAGGTTAGGTTAGGTTAGGTTAGGTTAGGTTAGGTTAGGTTAGGTTAGGTTAGGTTAGGTTAGGTTAGGTTAGGTTAGGTTAGGTTAGGTTAGGTTAGGTTAGGTTAGGTTAGGTTAGGTTAGGTTAGGTTAGGTTAGGTTAGGTTAGGTTAGGTTAGGTTAGGTTAGGTTAGGTTAGGTTAGGTTAGGTTAGGTTAGGTTAGGTTCCCCCCCGATTGTGCTGCCACCTTGCCGTGGTGGGGGGGCTTGCGTGTCTCTATGATCCCCGTGGCTATACCGGACAGGGCTACCCATACCGGAAAGGCTCGGGGTGAGGGGCCAGACTAAGAGCGGCACGTCCCTATCCCATTCCCACCTTCCCGATTGCCCATTCCTTCCCAGCTCCCATCCTTCCCCCCTTTTCCACCGAACCAGTGGCGGGATATCCACTTTCCAGGGCCAGCGCGGGCCCGGGGAACCAAATACTCCCCAAAAGAGCGCACATGAGGGGGGCGACGAGGGGGAGTTTGAAGGGACGGAGCTCGGGTAGGTGTCCCCGTATCCCGTTCCCGGAAAGCGACCCTGGTTCGCCCAGACGTGAGTCTCGGGTCTAGTGACCTCTGTTTTCAGAGGACATTTTAGACCTGAGACAGGTGTAGTGTGGGTGTTTGAAGGAACGTGGACTTACCCCGGTCACTGCGACTGGGGGGAATAGCCTGCCGGAAAACACCCTACACTCCATGCAGGCTGTGAAGGGAAGGCGAACCCAGCTTTTGCTGATCGCCTGAACTTCATGGGGAGCCACGTGGGTGAAGGGCCCACATTGCACGGCTCCCCCAGCTTGGGGAGATCGCTGTGTGCGTACGCAGTCGTCTCCTCCTTTGGCGGTGTGCTCTTCGGAGCGGGCTGGGAGGCGCCCAGCGGGCAATGCTTTGGTGGTACCGCGGCGTCTCCGTTAACCAGCCAGGAGGGTTACGCCGGAGTGGTTTTAAACGGTAGTTCGCTAAGGTGAGAGTCCGTTATACCCCCCATTGCACGGTCATCCTTAGGCCATCGGGGGGATGCGTAAATGCATTTCCACTTCGTCATCAAAAAAAAAAAAAAAAAAAAAAAAAAAAAAAAAAAAAAAAAAAAAAAAAAAAAAAAAAAAAAAAAAAAAAAAAAAAAAAAGGTTAGGTTAGGTTAGGTTAGGTTAGGTTAGGTTAGGTTAGGTTAGGTTAGGTTAGGTTAGGTTAGGTTAGGTTAGGTTAGGTTAGGTTAGGTTAGGTTAGGTTGGGGTGCGGGCCGGATTCCTCCACGTTGGCTTGGGGGTTGCAGTCTCTCTTGATCTCGATCCGGAGAGAACGCAGCTTCTGGGCTGGTGCACCCTGGGCATTGGCTGAAACTTTCTCCTTATGGGAGATTCTTTCGGCCCATGGCAAATATCCGGCGGGGGGGTTGGGTAACCGAACAAGTGGCGGGATAACCACTCAACAGGTCCAGCGCAGGCCTCGGGATCTAAATACTCCCGAAAAGAGCGCGTTGGTTGTGGAGGTTGCTCCTTATTACTCTCCTCGGAGAGTAGGCTGTTGATGCAACAGTTGTGTGGGTTGTCCTCGAGAGAGGTTCAACGGGTGCGGCGATATGCCAGGTGCATTCGGCTTTAGTCGACGTCGGACCAACTCGTTTCCCGTTCGGAGTGTCGTGGATCACGTCTCGCGGCTCCAGCGGGCCGAGGATCTTGCCTTTATCGGCCGGGTCGAGAGGAAGAAAACCTCACTAAAAAATCCCTCAATCCCAAGCGGCGCAGCACCGTGAGGGGATGCATGACTGTGAGGTAGTCAGTCATTAGTGCTTGCACCGTCAGAGAACCGGCCGACTCTCTGGCGTGAATAGGCTTGTCCAGTTGCAGGGGGCACCCTCTGGATTGACCAATTTCCCCCATACTCGTGGGATCAAGTATGGAATTTATGAAAAACAAAAAAAACAAAAAGTTGATGGACGGTAGTGAGGAGGGAGATAGTGACTCTATGCACAGCGTTGAGTCACTGCCGGAGACCAGTCTCAGGACTAAAGAACGACGGCACATAAACAATGGAGGCTCGGACCCAGAAACAAGTCTGGATGGGGTTGTGAGTCCTACAATGCGGAAAAGACGAGGACGACCGCCAACTACAGGCCACTACGTTGGCCTAGCTAAGGCTAAGTTGGCGCTCATAGAAGCGGAGAGGGAGGAGGAGTTGCGGAGGGCAGAGGCTGAGGTCACTGCAGCCTCTCGAGAGGTCAGGGCCCGCACCAGGACCCTTTCTTTGTCGGAGTCCTCTTCAAATGGAGATGACTTCCAGACAGCAACCTCCTTAAGCCGGACGATAGAAGATAATATCAATATTATCAGGAAGGTTGCTGTCACCTCGAAAAATCTCAAAGGAGGTTTCGTTCGCTCTCTAAAAGATGCTGCGGATGAGATCAGCAAAGTTGCTCTGATCTTACAGAGCCGCTGCACATCCGAAGAGACTAGAGGGCTGCAGGCGGACAACACTCGCCTGCAATTTGAAGTCGCACAGCTCCGCAAGGAGGTAGAGGAAATGCGGGAGCGCTTTGATTGGCCAAGTCAGCCGACTACTGTAGTTCTGCCTAGTCAGCCGGTACAGAAACCTCCAGATACTGAGGAGCTAGTGCGGAATATCCTTTGCCAGGTGGGCACAATGGTGAATGCCAGGTTTGAGGCTCTTCAGGATAGGTTGCTGCCTGAGAAGCGACTACGCCCTCCACTGGCAGCTGACAGGCGGGCCAGCGAACTCCCCGGGATCTCTCCCGGGCCATCATCCGCTCCAAGTTCTGTTACGGCGAAGGGCCTGAATAAGGTGGCTATTTTAGGTCAGGACAATCCTGGAGGTCCAGAGGCTCCAAAGCCGCGCAAAGGGAAAAAGAAGAAGAAGAGCAAGGCGGAAAAGGTGGGACAAAAATCAGTCGGTACTCCTCGCGAGAGGGCAGCAGAGCTCCGACCCCTGCCTCTGACGTCTCAGCCCGTGGAGCCATCAACCTCAACCCAGCCGATGGAACTGCCTTGGAACGAGGTGGTGAAGAAAGGGCTCAGAACCAAAATGCGTGCTAAACAGGGTCCTCGTAAAAGCACCACTGCTGCTCCGAGACCGGCAAGACTTAGCTCCCCGAGGTCGGCTGCCGTCGTGGTTACACTGACGCCGGAATCAATCGCAAAGCGTGTAACCTACGATAGTGTTATTGCAGAGGCTAAGGCGAAAATCAGCCTACCTGACCTCGGGATCAGGAGTGGAGTCCGTTTTCGCGTGTGCGCCACTGGAGCGCGTATGTTCGAAGTGATGGGTGCGGATAGTGGTCCTCAAGCTGACGCGCTAGCCGAGAAGTTGGGGCAGGTGATTAGCTCAGACATAGCCCACGTCTCCAGGCCAGTCAAAAGCACGGAGATTAAAATCTCTGGGCTAGATGACTCCATCACTGTGGAAGAGGTCCTTAATGCAGTTGCTGAGGCAGGGAGCTGCACAAAAGAAAACCTAAAATGCGGTGGGATTGTCGCGGACCCATTCGGCGTGGGGCACGCTTGGGTTCTCTGCCCGGTGGCAGCTGCCAAACGGATTGCAGTTGCGGGCCGTCTCATGCTGTCGTGGGTTTCTGCCTCGGTTAAAGTTCTTGAACCCAGGCCTCTGCGGTGCTTCCGATGTCTTCAGATCGGGCACGTAAAAGCTCAGTGTAGTGCAGACATTGACAGGAGTCAGGATTGTTTCCGCTGCGGAAATCCTGGGCACAAGTCGAGCGAATGCCTGGCCAAACCAAAGTGTTCGATTTGTGCTGCAGTTAATAAACCAGCTGACCATGTTTTGGGGAGCAAGGCTTGTTTCGCCCCCACTTCAACAAATGGCAGGAGAAGGACGGTACTACGGTCACAGACGAGACGTCAGTTGCCTGCAGAGGTTTCAATGGAGACGGACACACCTACAACCAACGATAATGGCCCTACACGTTCTACAAGTCAACATTAACCATAGTGCCCGGGCCCAAGATCTGCTTCTGCAGAGCATGGCTGAGTGGCTGACTCAGGTGGCCGTAGTCACGGAGCCCTATTTTATAGCTAACAGGGATGACTGGATAGGAGACGAAGACGGCCTGGTCGCTATCATTGTGCCTAGTGCTGCTGGCTCTCCATCGCTGGAAAAAGTGCAAAAAGGTTGTGGCTGCGTTGCGGCCTTGGTAGACGGAATTTTGACGGTTGGTGTGTACTGTCCCCCAAGCAAAAGTCTTGCAGAGTTCGAAGGTCTCCTTGGTCAGGTGGAGACCTTTATTGGCAGAAGTCACCCTCATCCAGTACTGGTAATGGGTGATTTTAACGCCAAGAGCTCTGCCTGGGGTTGTCCAGTTATTGATGCAAGAGGGACAGTACTGGAGGAGTGGGCGTTAACGGCGGGCCTTTGTCTTCTGAACCGAGGTTCCCAGCCAACCTGCGTCCGACCCCAGGGTAGCTCTATTGTGGATCTATCGTTTGCTAGCCCTGCGTTGGCAAGCCGGGTCCACGGTTGGCAGGTCGCGGAGGATGTGGAGACACTATCGGACCACCTTTACATCCGTTTCAGCGTATCTTCATCCAGTGCGGCTCCGATTCGGTCAGTAAATGTCCGGCTGCCTGGTGACGGCCCTCGGTGGGTAGTCAAGCGTCTTGACAGGGAAATTCTCATTGAAGCTTCCCTGGTTGAGACGTGGTCGCCCACAGAGAATGAGATTAGTGTCGATGAGGAGGCTGCGGCTTTACGCGAATCAATGACTCGGGTCTGTGATGCATCCATGCCACGTCAGGGTCCTCAACCGCGGAGAAGGCAGGTGTACTGGTGGTCTGCCGAAATTTCTGAGCTGCGCACTGCGTGTGTAGCTGCCAGACGCCAGTACCAGAGGCAACGCCGGAGAAGACGCCGTGATGAGGATGCTGAGACAGCACTACGTGACGCCTACAAGCTAGCAAAATATACGCTTCGCATCGCCATCAGCGAAGCAAGAGATGGAGCTAGAGCAGAAATGCTGGAGACTCTGAATCGAGATCCTTGGGGTCGCCCCTATCGCATGGTGCGAGGGAAACTTCGACCGTGGGCACCCCCTTTGACGCAGAGTCTCCAGCCTCAGGTTGTGGTAGCTGTGGTGGAGGCACTTTTCCCACATAGGGAGGAGCATAGGCCTCCAACGATGGCTTCGGCAATAACGAACGAGGCTACCTCCGTATCTGAGGAAATACCACTGGTATCCGCTGGGGAATATGGCGCTGCGATCCTTCGGCTTCGTGCAAAGAAAACGGCCCCAGGCCCTGATGGTATTCCTGGACGTGCGTTGGTGCTTGCTGCGGATGCGTACGAGGAGAGGGTTAAAGCCCTACTGGATGCTTGTTTTTCCCAGGGACGCTTTCCACAGTCGTGGAAGACTGGCTCACTGGTCTTGCTGAGGAAGGAAGGGCGTCCGGCCGATTCACCATCAGGGTACCGCCCGATTGTGCTCTTTGACGAGGCAGCGAAGCTTTTCGAGCGTATTATTGCCAATCGCCTCGTCAAGCACTTAGCGAGAGTCGGCCCGGACTTAAACGCTAATCAGTTCGGATTTCGGGAGGGCAGGTCAACCGTGCACGCAATCCTGCGAGTAAAAGAGATGGCGGAGGAAGCAGTTGCCCAAGGTGAAGTCGTCTTGGCGGTGTCTCTTGACATCGCCAATGCCTTTAACACTCTACCTTGGAGTTGCATTAGGGAGGCATTGCGGTATCATCGGGTGCCGAACTACCTCCAGGCTATAGTAGCAAATTACCTGTCAGGAAGGTCGGTCTGCTACAGGGGTCGTGAAGCATGGCACAACCATGCGGTCTCGTGTGGCGTTCCACAGGGGTCGGTTCTTGGACCGCTCCTGTGGAATATTGGATATGATTGGGTGTTGCGTGGCGTTCTTCTCCGCGGTGTTAGCGTTACCTGCTACGCCGACGACACTCTTGTTACGACCCGGGGAAGAACATACAGGGAGTGTGCAATTCTTGCCACAGCTGGAGTGGCTCAAGTGGTGAGCCGTATCCGAGTGCTTGGCTTAGAAGTGGCCCTAAACAAATCCGAGGCCTTGTGGTTTCACGGGCCTCGGAACAGGCCACCCTCGGACTCGCACATAACAGTGGGTGGAGTGCGAATCAACATAGAGCCTCAAATTAAATATTTGGGACTCATTCTCGACAGCCGATGGACGTTTGAAGCCCACTTCCGACGTTTAGTGCCCAAGCTGTTGCGCGCGGCGGCCGCACTCGGCAGCTTACTGCCGAATGTCAACGGTCCAAAGGCGGCTTGCCGGCACCTGTACTTGGGCATTGTGCGGTCGATGGCGCTGTACGGGGCACCAGTGTGGAATGGCGCTCTGAATAGCCGGACAATCGCACTTCTGCATAGACCGCAAAGGGCGATGGCCATCAGAGTCACCCGGGGGTACCGCACAGTGTCCTTTGAGGCGGCATGTGTGCTGGCAGGCTCCCTGCCTTGGGACCTAGAGGCGGAGGTCCTCGCATCAGTCCATCGATGGCGAGACAGTGAGATTGCCCAACACCAGCACCCTCCGTCAAAAGAGGAAGTAGAGGCTATGAGAGAGGGGAACCGTAAGTCGATGGTGCAATTGTGGCAGAACAAGCTACAACAGCCCATTGCCGGGGTTCGGACTATAGAGGCAGTACGTCCAGTCCTCACGCAGTGGCTGGACAGGGAACACGGTGCGCTCACCTTCCGTTTGTCGCAGGTGCTTTCGGGGCATGGTTGCTTCGGCAAGTACTTGCACCGGATCGGAAGGGAGCTGACTGCGGTGTGTCACCACTGCGACGGCTGCCTCGAAGACACCGCCCAGCATACGCTGGAAGAGTGTCCGGCGTGGGTGGATCAGCGCCGGGAGCTCATGACTGCCGTAGGTGGCAATCTTTCTCTACCGGTCCTAGTCGCCGCCATGGTGGCAACGGACCGAGCTTGGGATGCCACTCAAAAGTTTTGTGAGTCGGTCATTGGGCTCAAAGAAGAGGCGGAGAGAGAAAGGGAAGCAAGTGCCCCCACCACAATCCGCAGCCGCCGCATAGGGAGGAGAAGACGAGCGTACGCCCTCACACTTCCACCCTAACAATGACTCGAGTGACGGGCTAGGGGAAACCCGTTACTCACTCGGAGTCAGCGAGGTCGCGCCCGAGTCTTACGTGCGCGAACGAAGCCGTCAACAGGGCGTTAAAACCCTCAAGAGAAAGTGGCGTTGAGCCAGGTCACCACCGGGACGTTGAAGAGTGCTTTTATAGTGTGCCCACATCCCGGTGGACCATGACATTGACGGAACCAGAGGGGTTTTAGTGGGTATGCTTCCCGTCCCTTTCCCACAGGGGGAGGGGATGGGCGGTGAGTCCCACATAACCACCGTGCCTTCCCCTGATACGGTGGTATGCGTAATGCATTTCCCCTCTTAAAAAAAAAAAAAAAAAAAAAAAAAAAAAAAAAAAAAAAAAAAGGTTAGGTTAGGTTAGGTTAGGTTAGGTTAGGTTAGGTTAGGTTAGGTTAGGTTAGGTTAGGTTAGGTTAGGTTAGGTTAGGTTAGGTTAGGTTAGGTTAGGTTAGGTTAGGTTAGGTTAGGTTAGGTTAGGTTAGGTTAGGTTAGGTTAGGTTAGGTTAGGTTAGGTTAGGTTGAGTTCGTTTCTCGGGTGTTACTGGAAGGTTTTTCGTGGTTTTCGGCTCTCAGATCTTACATTTTTTTCTGCTCCCATAACTGCTTTTGATTCCTTCCTAACCTGTGACCTTGGCTTGTTTTTTGGATTTTTCGTTTTGCGGTTGGTTTTTGTTTGCTCGGTTTTGTGTCTTTTTCGTCAATTTTTGTTTCGGTGTTGCCGATATCGGACCGACCCCATTTTGAGGTAGGAAGGTAGCGGCAATCCTTGTCTTGCACGTGGTGAAGTTCCCTCAAGTAGCCAGAACGAAAGTTCTGGAGCTAGAGGGCTCCCCGTTTTGTAAATTTTAACCCTTTGTTTTTTCGTAAATAAAGGGTTTGTTTACATTTTTACTTTTTAATTTAGTCGGTGTTGCCAATATCCCATCTTGCCCAAATTTTGGGCGGGGGTAGCGGCAACGGTCCCGCTTCGTGTGGTGTTGTTTGTTGTGTGGGCTTTAGTAGAAAAGTCACGAGAAATTTATTTTTGAAAAAGTCGAGTTTTATGCTCGAATTTTTCAAAAATACTTGCCGGACTTTTTCACTTTCACAAAGTTTTAAAATAGGTTGCGCTTCTCGCACCTAGTTTAAACTTTAAGGGGGGGTAGCTTGTTTAATTGTTTAAATCGTGGTGTTTGTTTGGTAACTTTTTGACTAACTGGTCGGAAGTTATTGTTGGTACAAGGTACCAGGGTAGGTAAGAGTTTTGACTTTACAAACTTAAGGGGTCTTCCTAAACTTGTAAAGTTCAAAACTTTGAACTCATAAACCTTTTGCCCAATTTTCTGATACAGAAAGAAGGGGGCAATTGCGCCCTATTTTTTGGTATTTTTCCCGCTTCGCTGCGCCTCCGGGAAGTGGGTCAAATTGCGGACTGAAATTTCCCAATATTGCTATTGGAAAATTTCAGGCGCTTTTTGCACTTTTGTATAGAAAAGTCGAAATCCGACTCGCACTTGACCAGTTTTAGTTAGGTTTCTGGCTAACTCTGGTCCTAGCGGTTGGATTTCGGCCGTTTTCGGGGGGAGGGTAGGGGGGGCCACTATGGCCTCGCCTACGAGAAATAGGAGGATTTTACCGAGGGGGGGGGGAGTTATCTCCGACTCCAGTTCGGAGTCGGAGGTGGATGACTCGGAGTTCGTCGAAGTGGACGAGGGCGCCCCCCAGCCCACTAAGAGGGCTCTAGAGGAGACAGGGGAGGTTGAGGTGGTGGTCCCCACAAAGGTGAACACCGCGAGGAGGGGCATGCCCAAGGGGGCGTATGCGGGACTGGACGCGGCAAGGGCGAGGGCAAGGCAGTACCTCCTCGAGCCTCACTTCGAGGAGGGGCTGGAGGCCGAGGCCAACGCCGTAGTCCAGTACCGGAGGGACTTCCCAGAGCTCCGCCCCAAGGGGGCGAAGGGGGGGAGGGGGGGAAAGGCGAGCGTCGGTGATGACCGACGCTCCTGTTCGGGCTCGCGCTCCCCTGTTGTGATGGAGGTTGAGGGTCAGGAGGAGGCAGACCCACTAGACGCGGCCCGCAAGGCGGCTAAGGACATCCTGGAGGCGGCCAGGGTGTCCAGCAACCTAAAAGGGGAGGTGAAAGGCCGCATGTACCGGGCCTGCCAAACGATCCTCGGATCTATGGACGAGGCGGAGGCGGCCCGGTCCGAGAGCGAGGAGGTCCGCCGTCTAAAGGCGGACAACAAGAGAATGAGGGAGGAGCTCGCGCTCAATACGGCGGAGCTGAAGGCGCTCCGCACCGCCTTTAGCGAGCGCGAGATCCTGGCGGCTCCCGCTCCGGCCCCTCTTCAGTTCGGGACGGCTGAATTGACCGAGGCCATCGAAGAGATGAAGCGGGATCTCTTCCTGAGCCTCGGTCGTATGATAAACGACCGGATTGAGGAGGTGAACAGGCGCCTCCCGGCGGAGCCGATCCTCCGTCCCCCGCTTGCCCACGAGAGGAGGGCCGCCGCTGCCGCCGCTGCCGCCGCCCCGGAAGCCCCAAGGGCTGATAGGGCCGCTAGGGCCGCTCCGCCGCCCCCGGCCCAGGTTAGGGCCCCTGCCCCGGAGCCGGAGGCCAGGGCCAGGCTCGGCGATGGCCGGGCCAAAGTAAAACCGGCCAAGAAGGCGACGGCCCCGACCCCCGCCCCTCCTAGCCGCCCCCAGAAGCCCGCCAAGGCGGCCAAAACCGCCCCGGCCCCGAGAGCCACCCGGCCCTCGGAGAGTGGACCCGGCCCATCGGGCCAAGCACCACCTCCGCCCGCGAACGTGACGTGGTCGGAGGTGGTTAGGAGGAAAGGGAAGGGGAAGAAAAAGGCTAAGGCCTCCCCCCCTCCCCCCAACAGGAACTCCCTTGAAGGGAGGAAGGCGGCGGCCGCGCGTCCGGCCAAGTTGGCCGTCCCTAAAACGGCGGCTGTGGTGGTGACGCTTAAAAAAGACGCCACCACCACCCTCCAGGCCACCATGGCTAAGGCCATAAACGGCCTTAGCTTAAGGGAGGTCGGCCTGGAGCATGTAAGGGTTAGGACCTCTATGACCGGGTCCCGGGTCATAGAGGTCCCCGGGGAGGACGGCCACGCGCGGGCGGACACCCTGGCCGCCAGGCTGCAGGCCCTGGTGGGCGACGTCGCCGATGTTAGCCGGCCTGTCAAAATGGCCGGCGTACAGATTGCCGGCCTCGATGAGTCGGCAAGCAAAGAATCGGTGGCGGAGGCCGTGGCGGTTGCGGGGGGCTGCCTGGCGGCCCAGGTGCGGGTGGGGGCGGTGCGCTCCCTGTACGATGGCACTGGATCGTGCCTGATCCAGTGCCCCGTGACGGCCGCACTGGCCCTTAAAAAAGTCGGTAGGATCCTGGTCGGATGGGCCTCCGCCAGGGTCACTACTGTGGGGCCGACACCGATGAGGTGCTTCAGGTGCTTCGGTGTCGGCCACGCGCGGGAGTTGTGCCCCTCCAAAGAGGACCGGACTAGCTGCTGCTTCCGGTGCTCAAAGAAGGGGCACACGATGAATGAGTGCTGGGAGAAGCCCTGGTGCGCGGTCTGCGCCCAGGCCAAACTCCCGGCCGACCACCACCTCGGGGGGAGGAGTTGCTTCCCCCCGGAAACCAAGGGCCGGGACGCTAGGCCCCAGCGTCCCCGCCCAGCGGCACCAGGTCTGGATAATAACGCCCCCCCGACGAATGTCGCCGACCGGGCCGAGGAGGGAACCAGCATGGAACTCTAAATGCCAGCACACCGGCATTTAGAGTTCCTGCAGGCCAACATCAACCACTCCGCCAGAGCACAGGATCTGCTCATGCAGACCATGGCGGAGTGGTCGATAGATGTGGCGGTGGTCGCGGAACCCTACTTTGTCCCGCCCCTACCCAATTGGGTAGGGTCAACGGACAGTAGGGTTGCCGTAGTGGTTCCGGCGGTCGGCGACGGCCCCCCCCTGGTGGGCCTCGAAACGGGCCTGGGGTTCGCGGCGGCCAAATGGGGGAACGACACCGCCCTATTGGCGGTGTACTTCTCCCCCAACAGCTCGCTGGCGGACTTCGAGGCCTACCTGGGGGTCCTTGGGGGGGTGTTGAGGAGGGTGGCCCCGCGCCAAACAGTGGTCCTGGGGGACCTCAACGCCAAGAGTGCTGCGTGGGGTTCCCCCGTAACGGACGCGCGCGGGGCGGCGTTGCGGGATTGGGTGGCGGCATCGGGCCTGGTGGTCCTGAACCAGGGCTGCGCCAACACGTGCGTGCGGCGGCAGGGGGGGTCCATCGTGGACATAACGTTCGCGACCCCTGCCATTGCCGCACGCCTCACCGACTGGCGCGTCCTGGAGGACGTGGAGACCCTCTCAGACCACCTGTATATCAGGCTGAGGGTCTCCAGAGGGGGGCAGCCGCCACCCGTCCCGAGGGGGGGGGGAGGAGGAGGAGGAGGAGGGAGTGGGGAGGAGTTCCCCAAGTGGTCCCTGTCCCATCTGGACAGGGCCAGGGCGGACGAGGCGGCGATGGTGGAGGCCTGGTGTGCCGCCCCACCCGCCGCCTCGGGAGTGGAGGAGAGGGCGCGCCGGTTTCGCTCCGCACTACAGGCTGTGTGCGGAGCGTCTATGCCCCGGGCGCGGCGCCTCTTCTCCCGGAGGAGGGTGTACTGGTGGTCCGCTGAAATTTCGGCCATGCGGACCACCAGCAACTGTGCCCGCCGCGCCTACCAGCACTGTAGGCGCAGGCGGCACACGGCGGAGGAGGAGGAGGGGCTTTACAGGGCCCTCAAAGTCGCCAAGGGGGCCCTCCAGCTGGGCATAGCCAAGGCCAAGGACGAGGCGCACGCCTCGTTCTTGGCCACGCTGGACCGGGATCCGTGGGGGCGGCCGTATAGGGTGGTACGCAACAAAATGCGTACCGCCCCCCCCATGGACTCCCTGGAGCCCCCCCTCCTCAGGAGGGTCATCGAGGGGCTGTTTCCGCCAGCCCCCTCGATAACTCCCCCGGTGATGACCGAGCCACCGGGGGACTTGGAGGACCCGACCGAACTCGTCGTCGCGCCGGTAAGCGACGACGAGTTCGAGAGGGCGGTGGACCGGCTCCGGGGCTGCAAGAAAGCCCCGGGGCCCGATGGAGTACCAGGTCGGGTACTCCCCATCGCCCTAAAACACCTCGGGAACCGACTCAGGCAGATCATGGACGACTGCCTGAGGGAGGGACGGTTCCCGAGAGTGTGGAAGGAGGGGAGGTTGTGCCTCCTGCGGAAGGAGGGTCGACCCCCGGACAGTCCGTCCGCGTATCGCCCCATCGTGCTGCTGGACGAGGCCGGGAAGATCTTTGAGAGAATCCTGGCCTCCCGGATCCAGCAACACCTAGGGACCGCCGGCCCGGACTTGTCGGAGCGACAGTTCGGGTTCCGTGAAGGGCGGTCCACGCTCGACGCGTTGAAGTCCCTAAGGGACTTCTGCGAGCACGCGTCGAGCAGAGGGGAGGGTGTAGTGGCGGTGTCGCTCGACATCGCCAACGCGTTTGGTACCCTCCCCTATGGGGTGATAAGGGAGGCGCTTCGATATCACGAGGTGCCTCCCTACCTGCGGCGGGTCGTAGAGCACTACCTCACCGAGAGGGTAGTGCTCTACGAGCGGGCGGACGGTCGGCGGGGGTCGACGGGGATGGCCTGTGGTGTGCCCCAGGGTTCCGTGCTCGGTCCACTCTTATGGAACCTGGGGTACGATTGGGCCATCAGGGGGGTAGTGCTCCCACGGACGGCCACCATCTGCTATGCAGATGACACAATGGTGGCCGTGCGTGGGACCGAGGCGAGAGAGGTGCTCTGCCGGGCGGAAGCGGCGGCCGAGCTGATGATTTACCGGATCAGTCAGCTCGGCCTGAAGGTGGCCCTCCCGAAGACTGAGGCGATAGTCTTCGGGGGGCGGGGGAGGGGGTGGAGGCTGCGCGCGGGCGCGGCGCTCACGCTGGGGGGGGAACCGGTCCAACTAAAGCCCCATATCAAATACTTGGGGCTTGTTCTGGACCGGAAGTGGGACTTCGGGGAGCATTTCTCCCAACTTGCTCCCCGAATCGTGGGCGCCGCGTCGGCGCTGGGTCGGTTTCTGCCGAACGTGGGTGGGCCTGGCTCCTTGTGCCGCCGGTTGTACGCCGGCGTCACGAGGAGCATGGCTCTGTACGGGGCCCCCATATGGGCGGACAAGCTGTCCGCCCGCAACCGGGCCCTGCTACAGAGGCCGCAGCGGGTGGTGGCCCTCCGTATTGTGAGGGCCTACGTCACGGTGGCCCACGCCGCGGCTTGCCTCCTCGCCTGCACCCCGCCGTGGGAGCTCGATGCGGAGGTGCAGGCTGAGACCTACGCTGTTAGGTCCAGGGCCCGGGCGCGGGGTGAGCGCCCGGACCCTGAGGAGGTAGAGGAGACGCGCCGGATGACGGAGCGTCGACTGCGGGACAGGTGGAAAGCGCACCTGGAGGACGCTCCCTATGGAACTCGGACCATAGGGGCGATCCTCCCGTCGTTTGACACCTGGTTGGGGAGGGCAGTCGGCGCTACGTCGTACCGGCTTGTGCAGGTACTGACCGGACATGGGTGCTTCGGTCACTACCTGCACAAAATTGGGAGGGAGCCCGGCCCGCAGTGCCATCACTGCGGCGATCCGGACGACACGGCTCAGCACACCCTCGCGGTGTGCGACCGTTGGAGTGCGGAGCGCTGCAGTATGGCACTGGCCATCGGGCAGTGGGACCTCTCCCTGCACAGCGTTGTGTCCGCAATGCTGTGCAGCGACAGGTCCTGGAGGGCTGTGGTCTCCTTCTGTGAGTGTGTCATCTCGCAGAAGGAGACTGCGGAGCGGGAGCGCGAAGAGTCTCCTCTCGCGCACCCGCTCCGGCGCAGACGGCGGGGATTGAGGCGCAGGCGTTTTGCCGCCCGCCTCAATCCTTAGTGGCTGCGGGCGGGGGATGGGAGTCCCCTTCCCGCCGTAGGTGATAGCCACTTGGCGGTCTGGGAGGGAGGCCACGCGTGCTCGGCCTCCCTCTCCCTTGGCGCGGGTAGCCCCAGCGGTGTTTGGCTGGGGCTGCCGGAAGGCGTCGTGGGCAGTGCTTCGGCGGTACCACGGCGTCTTGCCTAACCGGCATGAGGGTACGCCAGGGTGGTTTTTAGTGGGTAACGCTCCTCCCCCCTCTCGCTCTGAGAGGGGGGGCGCATAGGGGTGAGTCCCACATACCCCCCCACCACTCCCATGGTGGGGGGCATGCGTAACGCATTTTCCACCCTGTCAAAAAAAAAAAAAAAAAAAAAAAAAAAAAAAAAAAAAAAAAAAAAGGTTAGGTTAGGTTAGGTTAGGTTAGGTTAGGTTAGGTTTTTTTTTTTTTTTTTTTTTTTTTTTTTTTTTTTTTTTTTTTTTTTATAATACGCACAGTGAAAATGCGTTATGCACGCCTGGGAAGGGAGGCCCAGGCAGTGATGGACTCTCACCACCTAAAAACACCGTGCGCATCTTTTTATGTCCCACTGATATTTGTTTTTCAGTGATTAATTCTTTTCCAATATATTTTCTTTTCTTTTTAACAATTTTCCATACAATATTATTCCCTTACATGCATCCTTATATATATCTTAATTTTAATTTTAAAACATCATGCTATCTTATCTAAACTTAACTAACAAATATTCCTATCCTAGCAGTAGCGCCCCGGATATCTTAAATTAACAACCAATTAAACAAAATTACATCTTAACACTAAAGCAATTTACATACATAAATCGATCTGTGCCTTCCGTATAATTATAAAATTTTCTCTTGCCACAATTATCTTTAACTATACAAGAGAATTAAGACATTTTTCCATATAAATTAAATTAATGAATAAGAACAAATTGAATTAACTAAAAGAGATGAACAATAAAATAAAATACAATGTGACAAATTGGATTTAAAACACTATTTATAAGATTCAAATAAATTAACAAATTGACTTAACTAAAAGAGATGAACAATAAAATAAAATACAATGTCAACAAATTGAAATTAAAACGCTTTTTATAAAATTAAAATAAAATTAACAATTTGAATTAACTAAAGGAGATTAACAATAAAATAAAATACAATGTCAACAAATTGGAATTAAAAACACTTTTTTGTAAAAATTCAAATAAAATTAATAAATTGAATCAAATAATCAAACCAATTAAATCAAGCAATATAAATTTTTGGAAAGACATGTCTCCTTATAGGTTACAGATATTATTGCCCTCTCTCCACTACTCAACCATAACCCTAGACCGCCGTCGCCCCGTTTGCCCTTGCTGCCACGCGCAGGACCCTTTTCGCGTATGACAAAAAGAAGGGCCGAGATTCCTTACTCATGATAATTTCACAAAAATTTTTAACTTTCAAGTCCAAGCCCATTTGAGACTCGCATTCCCATCTGTCCCGGCCGAATTTAGGACACTCCGTCAAAATATGTGCGACTGTCTCCTCCGACCTATCATCACAAGAACAAAATGGGACATTAGCTAGCCTAAATCGATGGAGATACTGCTTGAACCCCCCATGCCCAGTGAACAACTGGGCAATTAGGCTCCCGCTTTCCACCTTATCCATAACCGCCTTTGCCGTGTAGACATCCCCGAAGAAAAGTTTCGTTACAGAGGCCGTTGAAGACTCCACATAGCGCCTCTGCCATACTAGAAGGGTTCTCGCCCTCAGGGTGCGCTTGGCAAATGAAATGGGGAACTTATCGTAAATAGGTGCCCTTTTATCTTTCAGAGCTGCCCTCTTGGCGAGTTCGTCCGCTCTTTCATTGCCCATCAGGCCAGCATGGGCCTTTATCCAGCACAGGGCTATTTGGCATCCTCTCGATTTAGCAAGCTCTATATTTTCTCTAATCTCAACCGCTATGGGATTGAGTGATCCCGGGTCACAAACAGCCTGCAACGACGATCGCGAGTCGCTGTAAATGACAATTGGGTCCTTCCCTTTCAGCGCAACTTCGGTAGCCCTGTGCAGCGCCGTCATTTCCGCCTGATAGACCGAGCAATGGCTCCCCAGACGGAAACTAAGGTACGTGGACTCGGTATCCCCCTTCCATACCGAGATCGCCGCTCCGACCTTTCCCTCTATTTTGCTTCCGTCAGTGAAGTACCTCGCCCTCCGAGACGATCCACTCGCACACTCCTCCTCTGTAGTGGCCAGCCCGAAACTCAGGCGGTCCCTTCTTGCAGGATGAGGCAGACTCGAAGGGTGCACCCGCCGCTGCAGCGTTCGCCCAGGGATCTCCGGAAGCGGCTTACCTCTCTTCACTAGGTAAATCTCCCTCTGCTCCCACAGCCTAAGGTCAAGTGGTATGACCCGGGCCAGGATTGCACTGGCATTTGTCGACACAGTCCGGTGAGCCTTGGATATCTTTATGGCAAAAACTCTGGTGATCCGATCCAATCTCTTCCTTACATACACCTTCTCGGCAACATCACCCCAGGCCCCGGCGGCATAGAGCACAGTGGGCTCCACCACTGTGAAGTAAATCGTCCGTAGAATCCCCGGATTTAGTCCCCACCCAACTTTGGCCATTCTTGACACCATCTTAAACAAGTTTAAGGCCTTGGTGGTGACATTGTCTAGGTGGGGGCCAAATCCGAGGTTCCGGTCTACGGTCAATCCCAGCAGCCTTATGCTGTCCGCCGGTCTTATTTGTGTTCCCTGCATACTGAAGATTGGATCGTCGTATTTTAGTTTTTTGGTGACGATTACCGCCTGGGTCTTGTGGGCGGCAAACTTCAACTTGTGCCGTCCACCCCATTTGGCAACCATCTCCAGCGCTTCATTCACCTGCGTATTAAGTTCCAGAGTTGTCTTTGCTCTCGCCACTATCACGATATCATCGGCAAAGGCCTGGATCTGCGCCTTCATGCCCTCCGCCTCAACCAGCAGCGGGTCCAGCTGTAAGTTCCAGAGCGTTGGGCCTCCAATCGATCCCTGAATACATCCGCGCTCCGTGGCCATCCGCACCCTTTCACCCAGATAGTCGAGGGTTATTTGGCGATCCTCTAGGTAACTACACAACACTCCAACGAGCCACCGATCTCGGCAATGCGTTGCCAGCTGCCTAATGACCATTGGCCACCATGCTCCGTCAAATGCCCCCTCTATATCCAGAGACACCATCGCCGCAATCTCCTTATCCCTGACGGCATCCCTGACCAAGGTAATTGCGTCATAGAGGGCGTCCTCCGTACTTTTCTGGGGTACGAAACCGTACTGTCTCGGGCTCAATCCCACTCCCCTCGACATCTCCCAGCCGAGCCTATTAAAGACCATCTTCTCCAAGACCTTCCCCAGCACCGGAAGCAGACCGATCGGTCGGTAGGACTTGGGTGCCGCATAGTCGTCCTTGGCCGGCTTGGGTATGACTCGGATATATGCCGCCTTCCAACAGAGTGGGAAGTAAGACAGTTTGAGGCACTGATTAAATACTGCCAACAGGACTTCCGGGCTTGCCTCAAATGCTTTTTGGCACATATCCGAAGTCAGACCGTCGACGCCAGGCGACTTGTTCGGGTTCATGGTCTTGAGCACCTCGACAGTCTCCCCTGCCGTAAGAGGCACGAAGCTTTCCGGCGGAGGCCGGCTCGCCAACGATTCCCGGACTAACCTGGCCTCTTCCCTAATCCCCTTGTGGCCGTCTTCGTCCTGGTCCGGGCTGTCCCGCGGAAAAAAGGTCTGAGCCAAGAGTTCGGCTGAGTCCCTGGCGCTCAGGATACTGCCATCCCGGGGAGATTTAAGCTGACACTCCTGGTTTCCGCCCCCTGCCAGGCACTTTTTAATAATCCTGTACGTGGTCTTCCAAAGGTCCTCCCCCTCCTGTCTGGAACAGAAGTTCCTCCAGCTTGATTCAATGGCGCCTTGTATCTCCTGTTTGTATTCCTCACGGGCCTTCGCGTACTCCGCGTAGACCGTTTGTCTACGTGCCGGGTTCGCCGCAGAGATCCTCCTCCTAAGGGTTCGAACACGAAGTTTAGCCTCATTCAGCTCTTTTGTCCACCATGTGGACTTGTTCGGCCTTGCATCTACCACTTTCAGTGGGATGGTGCCAAGGCACGCACTCCTTATGGCCTCCGTCAGGTCCTCGGTCATAGCCTCCATATCTTTGCGGGAGGAAATTAGTTGGACGGACTCCTTCGTGATATTTCTTTCTTCAAGTTCCTTGATCAGCGATAACTGGAATCCGTCCCACCTCGCTTTGCTGGTGTTATATATCCTAGTGGAGGTTCTTGCCAACGTCGCACCAGAATCTGCGCCGTATACCTTAAAACGGATTTTCCTGTGGTCAGTCAACCCAGCGTCCTCAACCACAACCCTCCAGTCCCTAACGCGACCCAACCACTGGTCGGTGCAAGCCGTGACGTCTATTATGCTGGAGAACAGTTTCCCCCCCCTCCATGCGTGGAAAGTGGGCGTCCGTCCGCTGTTGAGTATGTTGAGCCCACACTCCGAGCACAGGTCAGCAAAATCCGCTCCCCTTCCGTCCTCATTTCCGCATCCCCACCAGTGGCTGGACGCATTAACGTCCCCCCCAGCAATGGCTCCAATTGTCCCGGCCGTGAGGAGCATGTGCCTGAGCTTCCACAGATAACCATCAATCGGGCGGTCCCCCTCCAGGTACATACTTATCATGACCAGGCTGACAGACCCCACCGATACCGTAGCCGCCACAATATTCTTGGTTAACTGCTCCGGGTTGACCGTCACTCTGACCTTCGGATCCAAAAGGACTATGGCCGCCTTCACCACCCCCTCACCCTGCGTCTGCTGAATCACCCGGTGATTTGTGGTGAGGTACCCCTTTGCTCCCACATATGGCTCCTGCAGAAGGAGCACGCTCACACCATCCTTTTCAGCTTCCACTAAGCACTCCCTGGTGGCTGCGTACCCCCGTCCCAAGTTCACCTGGGTCACCGACATCATCCTGTTTGTGCCTTCAGCAATATTTTACCTGCGTTCTGGCCAGCCGGTCCCATTTCACCCACTCCGGGCACTCGCCACTGTAGGCTGGGTGAGCCGCGTCTCCTGCTGTCCTTCCAAGTCTCACACAGTTAGAACACTTAGGTGTTGGGTCCAATTTCGGGCACTCTCTGGTGTCATGTTCCGCCCCGCAATGGCCGCATGTGCGTTGATGGGTACATTCCCTGGCATAGTGTCCGTAGCGGAGGCAGGCGTAGCATTGTATGACCGGGGATTGATCATATGCCGGCACGACCTGGTATCCCAATTTTATCCTTTTATCCCTGAGGCGGGACCACATCTCCGCATCCACCTCAAGGATAACATTCGTTATCTCAGGCACCCTGCCCCTGGTCCTCCTCAGCACGCGCATCCGCTCCTCCGCCCTTTCAACTCCGCCTAACAGGGGCGCATTCTGCCGCACTATGGATCCCGGAATCTGTGCATCGGTTTGACCCCTTACGACCCCCACCAATCGCAGTAGCGGCTTCCGCAGGTTCTTCGAGGTAGCCTTGAGGCCCGGGCACTTTTCTTTGATGGCTCTACTTAGAGCTTCCCGGTCTTCCTCCGATGCAAGCCCCACAGCAGCCTTCTGTTTTCTAAGACTCCTGACGTAACCTACCCCTATGCCCAGCTCCGACACATCGACCTTATCCTTTAGGATCTCGATGACCTTGCCACTGCTGTGGCCAGGATCCACGGATTCCACCACCAGCGGGTAGGCCGGTCTCGGGGGAACGAAGACTTCCGTTCCAGCCCCCGCGAGCGAATGGTCCCGCTCACGTCTTGCCCTGGCCTTCCTCGGTTGAGCCACTCTCCATTGGCCACGAGCCTCCATGCGGCATGCGGCGTCAGTGCTGGCGCCGATCAGATGTTCAGAGGGCCCCTCTGGATGGTCGCCCGACCCCGCCATCTCAGCCATGAGGTTATTCTTCATCGGCTGCATGACCATGGCTGTCTGAAGGTCCTCGCTCATACTGTCAAAGCCCTTTGCGACTCTAGAGTAGAGCCTCTCACTCTCCGCTTTAACGCAAGTCTGGACCTCGCTCAGCTCCCGGGAGACTCGACCAATATGGTCACCCTTGGCATTGGCTTGCACCCCCTGGGCAAGATCCCGGACCGCCTCTTGAAGGTCCCCCAGTCTTGACACCGCTTTATCTCCACTGGCTTCGATTTCTCCCGTGGCAGTGATCACCTTGCCGACATCCCCTCTGAGGCCGGACGTAACTTCTGCGACCCTGGCCAGGTCATCCCTTAGTCGCCGCACCTCAACGAAGATCTCATTTCCTGCTATTTGCCCTCCGTCGACAAGCGGCCTTCTCACTGCCTCTCTGATCTCCTCGACGCCGGCTCGCAGTGACCTCAGGCTTTCACCGGCCATGCAGCCACCTCCCTCCGCCACCTGGGACTGGGGTCTGTTACCACTATTAAGGGTTTCTCTCACCTGCTCTAATGGGTCCCCAATGTCCGACACCATTATAGTTCTATGGGCTGCCAGTTCCCTTGTGATGCCCTCCAGAGCGTCTCTGTGTCGGTCGGTGTCATCTCTCGCCGACCGGATAAAGTCGCCAAGCGCCCTGGAGTGAGCCCTTTCCAGATTAGTGAGACGCCTCTCGTGGGTAGCCTTTTCTCTTAGGAACTCGGTCATGTGTCGAGCTCTCGAGTCCGCTAAGCGCAAAATGATCTCGTATAATATATGGAGGGAATCCACTAGCGTTTCCTTTACCGTCCTCTTTAGGTTCCCGGACGACTCCAGTGCCACCTTTGCCGCCTGCAAGATTTTGTTCGCTTTCTGGGGGAGCTCACTGATGAGTCCTCCCCCAACCATGCCAGCGTCGGATGTGCAGACTGAGCGATCGTCCACACATAGAGAGGGCTCCAGTGCGTCCTCCGGGTCCGCAGGCTCACCCGCCAACCGCAATCTCTCCGCCAGGTCCGCCGCCTCTGCCTCGCGGATCTGCGTACGGATCCGGAGAAGCGCCGACTCAGACCTAGAGCCAGACCTCGCCCTTGGCCGGGCGGTACCCGATACGGCCGGCGTTGAGGCCGCCGACGGCGATCTAGATCTGCCTACATTCCCGAAGGAATCGTCGACGACCACCACCTCCCCGGGCCGCTCCGGCAAATCAGACCAGGTGGCCTCCTCCATAACTGGAGAGGACTCCGCCTCCGGCCCAATATCTTTCCGATCGGTAGGCTCCCCACTGTACAAGGCCTCTCCACCCAGTTTGACAGGGTCGCACGATCCTTTCTCGCGCCCTCCATCCTCCGCTTTCGGTCCCGCACCCAAGGGGCCCGGCCCAGGCCGAGCGCCCAGGGCTACTCCCCGGGATGGCAGCGTCTTCGGAAGCCTCGCGGAGACACTCGGCTTTACGGACGGCCCGTCACCCGGTCTGGATCTAGCTTTCCTTGCCCCCCCCTCCTTTTCCCTTTTTGAAAGGGACGAGGTCGAGGACATGACCACAGGGCCAGGCACACCACTAAATGAATTCTAGGTAACCCAAAACACTCAAACACGAAAACAAACAAACAAACAAAAGGACACAGAATTTGCTATACTCGGCCTAGGCAAGTGGGAAAAACGTCAATGGGGTTGGAAAATATTAACACATAATAACACAATTAGTAAACTCAGTACGGCCACCACTCTCTATGTCGGTAATTTCTTAAAGTCTAACCATAAAACTAGTCAATTAAATCACAATTATAATTTAAAATTACTATGTAGGGTCCTACGTATGGTCTTCAGCAATCAGCGTCCCATGTTGGCTCCGCAATTTGGCTACGAAAACGGCGCCTTGATTTGCCCGCAAATTGGCTCAGCAAATTGGCTTCCCCTACGGATGCAGATGACGGCTCCGGAAACGGCGCCAAGAATTACCCACGAATTGGCTTCGGAAATTGGCTCTTGTGGCGGCAGGTAATGGTTCCTGAAACGGCGCCGGGTTTTGCCCACAAGCGGCTCCAGAATTCGGCTCAATTTATGGCGGCGGAGTCAATGGCTCCGGGAAAAGTGCTAGAAAGGGCGCCGGAAACCGCTGCACAGTAAAATGGGTCGATCAGCAAAGTCAAAAGCAGGAAGCCAACAATCGCAATTTCAAGCGTTCCAGTCCGGATACCGTGGCTCCCGGCCTCGGCTCTATAATCGGTGCCAGCCAGAATTTTGAAAACGGTGACTTAAGCAATTGGCGCGACAATATGGCAGCGGATAATGGCTCCGCAAAAATACGCTAACAAGCAGCGGGCAGTCTTTAATCGGCGCCACAAAGCAGCGCCAGCAGAAAAGGGGGGTTCGGAGGTCAACGAACAGATGACACCCCAAGCGCAGCACCACACATTGAAGGCAAGCAACAGAGACCTCCACAAAGAGCGGCCAACGCCAAAGCCAAAGCAAGAAGCCAGATAAAGCAAAATAAGGCAGCAAAGACTGACCTTCCAGCTTCAACCAAGACCGACGACGTCGCCCTCCTGCCCCAAGGGTCCGGGCTCCAAAGCGCGACGACTGGCTACTCCTGGTGGCGGTGTCTTCTGTTCTCAGGTTTCAGATCTCCGTCCCGCCAGTCCCAGCACCGCCTGATCTCCTATTAGGCAGGGCGGTTGACAACAGCAGCACAGCGGCACGATCACCACACACACAACACCACCAGGATAACTAGCACTATCACTAGCACTTCCACCAGCACTATGTGGATTCGGTAGATGGCACCCCGAATTGGCACTAAAAACGGCACTGATTTTTGGCTCTTATGTTGGCGCTTAGAATTGGCACCCAAATTGGCACTAGAAATGGCACGGAAAATGGCGTATCTTTTTACGGGAGAGTGGCGCTGAACGATCCGCTCTCGGTGAGTGCCTTGGCGCTACTGGGTTAGGTTAGGTTAGGTTAGGTTAGGTTAGGTTAGGTTAGGTTAGGTTAGGTTAGGTTAGGTTAGGTTAGGTTAGGTTAGGTTAGGTTAGGTTAGGCTAGGTTAGGTTAGGTTAGGTTAGGTTAGGTTAGGTTAGGTTAGGTTAGGTTAGGTTAGGTTAGGTTAGGTTAGGTTAGGTTAGGTTAGGTTAGGTTAGGTTAGGTTAGGTTAGGTTCCCCCCCGATTGTGCTGCCACCTTGCCGTGGTGGGGGGGCTTGCGTGTCTCTATGATCCCCGTGGCTATACCGGACAGGGCTACCCATACCGGAAAGGCTCGGGGTGAGGGGCCAGACTAAGAGCGGCACGTCCCTATCCCATTCCCACCTTCCCGATTTCCCATTCCTTCCCAATTCCCATCCTTTCCCCTTTTCCACCGAATCAGTGGCGGGATATCCACTTTTCAGGGCCAGCGCGGGCCCGGGGAACTAAATTCTCCCCAAAAGAGCGCCCCCTGTAAGCGGTAGGTGCGCGGCGCCTGCAGGGAGATTGAAGAAGGTAGACCGCAAACGGCCGGTGCTAGGCCTAAAAAGCACAAAATGCAGGCTTGTAAAGAATTATTACCCCAGGAGGGTACCGGTCTCTTCGAGACCGGAGAATCCCTCCCCGCGTCTTCGGGCGCGGGCTGCCCCTCGTATTCTGGGGGGGGCAACACCTGCACCGTAGGTCGCCAAGCTGGCGACCTCCGTGAACACAACCATGGCATGACAACGGACACCGATTCACGAACGTTAACGTTTAACGTTGACGAAATGGTACGGAGGAAAGGCAAAATAAAAAATCGGGAGGCTTTACCGAGAGGGGGGGTAGTCTTCTCCGACCCCAGTTCGGAGTCGGAGGTAGACGACCCTGGTTCAACTGGCCAAGACGTGCCTCAACCAACTAAGAGGGCCCTAGAGGAGACGGGGGAAATGGAGGAAGTGGTCCCCGTCAAATTTAACACAGCGCGGAGGGGGATGCCCAAGGGGGCATACGCGGGGTTGGCTGCGGCGAGGCTGAGGGCCAAGTTATACCAACTCGAGCCTCAGTTCGAGGAGAGGTTGGTGGCCGAGGCGGACGCCGCAGCCTCATATCGCCGGGACTTCCCCGAGCTCCGTTCCACGGGGGCGAAGGGTCGGAAGGGGGGGAGGGCGAGCGCTGGTGTCGACCGGCGCTCCCGCTCGGGCTCGCGCTCCCCGGTAGAGATGGAATGTGTAGAGAGTTGGCAGGAGGCCGACCCATTAGACACGGCCCGCATGGCGGCGAAAGACATCCTGGAGGCGGCCAGGGTGTCGAGTAACCTAAAGGGCGAAGTGAAGGGACGGATGTACCGAGCCTGCCAGACCATTCTCGGGTCCATGGACGAGGCGGAGGCGGCTCGGTCCGAAAGCGAGGAGGTCCGCCGCTTGAAGGCGGACAATAAGCGGATGCGGGAGGAGCTCGCGCTCATCACGTCGGAGCTAAAGGCGCTCCGCACCGCCTTCAGCGAGCGCGAGATCCCGGCGGCTCCTGCTCCGGCCCCCCTCCAGTTCGGGACCGTTGAGTTGACCGAGGCGATCCAAGAAATGAAAAGGGATCTATTCGTGAGCCTCGGTCAAATGGTCAACGACCGAATTGAGGAGGTGAGCAGGCGCCTCCCGCCGGAGCCCATTCTCCGCCCCCCGCTTGCCCATGAGAGGCGGGCCGCCGCTGCCGCTGCCCCGGCAGCCCCGCGGGTCGAGAAGGCCGCAAGGGCCGCTCCGCCGCCCCCGGCCCAGGTAAGGGCCCCTGCC